>CM055124.1:94693190-94799087 GCA_029206835.1 Rana muscosa | reverse complement strand
CCCCCACGGTGCGCCCGGCCCGCTCCACACCTGACCCCCACGGTGCGGCCGCGCCGCTCCACACCTGATCCCCACGGTGCGGCCGGCCCGCTCCACACCTGATCCCCACGGTGCGCCGGCCCGCTCCACACCTGACCCCAATGGTGCGGGCCGGCCCGCTCCACACCTGACCCTCCCGGTGCACCCGACCCGCTCCACACCTGATCCTCACGGAGCGCCCGGCCCGCTCCACACCTGACCCTCCCGGTGCGTTCCACACCTGACCCTCCCGATGCTCCCGGCCCGCTCCACACCTGATCCTCACGGGGCGCCCGGCCCGCTCCACACCTGACCCTCGGGGTGCGCCCGGCCCGCTCCACACCTGACCCTCCCGGTGCGCCCGGCCGCTCCACACCAGACCCTCCCGGTGCGCCCGGCCCGCTCCACACCAGACCCTCCCGGTGCGCCCCCGGCCCGCTCCACACCAGACCCTCCCGGTGCGCCCGGCCCGCTCCACACCAGACCCTCCCGGTGCGCCCGGCCCGCTCCACACCAGACCCTCCCGGTGCGCCCGGCCCCGCTCCCACACCAGACCCTCCCGCGTGCGCCCGCCCCCGCTCCACACCAGACCCCTCCCCGGTGCGCCCGGCCCGCCTCCACACCAGACCCTCCCGGTGCGCCCGGCCCGCTCCACACCAGACCCTCCCGGTGCGCCCGGCCCGCTCCACACCAGACCCTCCCGGTGCGCCCGGCCCGGCTCCACACCAGACCCTCCCGGTGCGCCCCGGCCCGCTCCACACCAGACCCTCCCGGTGCGCCGGCCCCGCTCCACACCAGACCCCTCCGGTGCGCCGGCCCGCTCCACACCAGACCCTCCCGGTGCGCCCGGCCCGCTCCACACCAGACCCTCCCGTGCGCCCGGCCCGCTCCACACCAGACCCTCCCGGTGCGCCCGGCCCGCTCCACACCAGACCCTCCCGGTGCGCCCGGCCCGCTCCACACCAGACCCTCCCGGTGCGCCCAGGCCCGCTCCACACCAGACCCTCCCGGTGCGCCCCGGCCCGCTCCACACCAGACCCTCCCGGTGCGCCCGGCCCGCTCCACACCAGACCCTCCCGGTGCGCCAGGCCCGCTCCACACCAGACCCTCCCGGTGCGCCCGGCCCGCTCCACACCAGACCCTCCCGGTGCGCCCGGCCCGCTCCACACCAGACCCTCCCGGTGCGCCCCGGCCCGCTCCACACCAGACCCTCCCGGTGCGCCCGGCCCGCTCCACACCAGACCCTCCCGGTGCGCCCCGGACCCGCTCCACACCAGAACCCTCCCGGTGCGCCCGGCCCGCTCCACACCAGACCCTCCCGGTGCGCCGGCCCCGCTCCACACCAGACCCTCCGGTGCGCCCGGCCCGCTCCACACCAGACCCTCCCGGTGCGCCCGGCCCGCTCCACACCAGACCCCTCCCGGTGCGCCCGGCCCGCTCCACACCAGACCCTCCCGGTGCGCCCGGCCCGCTCCACACCAGACCCTCCCGGTGCGCCCGGCCCCGCTCCACACCAGACCCTCCCGGTGGCGCCCGGCCCGCTCCACACCAGACCCTCCCGGTGCGCCCGGCCCGCTCCACACCAGACCCTCCCGGTGCGCCCGGCCCGCTCCACACCAGACCCTCCCGGTGCGCCCGGCCCGCTCCACACCAGACCCTCCCGGTGCGCCCGGCCCGCTCCACACCAGACCCTCCCGGTGCGCCCGGCCCGCTCCACACCAGACCCTCCCGGTGCGCCCGGCCCCGCTCCACACCAGACCCTCCCGGTGCGCCCCGGCCCGCTCCACACCAGACCCTCCGGTGCGCCCGGCCCGCTCCACACCAGACCCTCCCGGTGCGCCCGGCCCGCTCCACACCAGACCCCTCCCGGTGCGCCCGGCCCGCTCCACACCAGACCCTCCCGGTGCGCCCGGCCCGCTCCACACCAGACCCTCCCGGTGCGCCCGGCCCGCTCCACACCAGAACCCTCCCGGTGCGCCCGGCCCGCTCCACACCTGACCCTCACGCTGCGCCGCGGCCCCGCCACACCTGACCCTCACGCTGCGCCCCGGCCCGCTCCACACCTGACCCTCACGCTGCGCCCGGCCCACACCTGACCCTCACGCTGCACCCGCCCCTCCACACCTGACCCTCACGCTGCGCCCGGCCCGCTCCACACCTGACCCTCACGCTGCGCCAGGCCGCTCCACACCTGACCCTCAGCCTGCGCCCGGCCCGCTCCACACCTGACCCTCACGCTGCGCCCGGCCCGCTCCACACCTGACCCTCACGCTGCGCCCGGCCCACACCTGACCCTCACGCTGCACCCGGCCCGCTCCACACCTGACCCTCACGCTGCACCCGGCCCGCTCCACACCTGACCCTCACGCTGCGCCCGGCCCGCTCCACACCTGACCCTCACGCTGCGCCCGGCCCACACCTGACCCTCACGCTGCACCCGGCCCGCTCCACACCTGACCCTCACGCTGCGCCCGGCCCGCTCCACACCTGACCCTCACGCTGCGCCCGGCCCGCTCCACACCTGACCCTCACGCTGCGCCCGGCCCGCTCCACACCTGACCCTCACGCTGCGCCCGGCCCGCTCCACACCTGACCCTCACGCTGCGCCCGGCCCGCTCCACACCTGACCCTCACGCTGCGCCCGGCCCACACCTGACCCTCACGCTGCACCCGGCCCGCTCCACACCTGACCCTCACGCTGCGCCCGGCCCGCTCCACACCTGACCCTCACGCTGCGCCCGGCCCGTGCCCTGGGGGAGGGGTAAAAATACAACCACAGCGCTGTGATAAATCTCCCTCTGCTGGGAGTAGTACCAAAGAAGCGGTATCCACCCCCCAAGCAACATATCTCACCCATAGTGTGTGGGGGGTCTTCTCTGCCTGGGGTTACTACTTATCCTGAACCTGGAACCGGATAACACAACTGTCATATCTGGAGACATTTCTCAGCAAGTTCCCCACCCCCCCCCCCCCCCCGTGTTCAGAGACATCATGTAAGTTGTGTCCTGTGACATTATCCCCCCCCCCCAGAGACTAAATACCAGGCGATCTCCCAAACAACCAACCCCCCCCCCTCCCCCCGACATTGCCCACCTACTGTGACCAGAAATACACCGAACTCAGCACAAAACTGCCCCTCTCCGGAGACCCTGGGGTCACCACATGGGGCTATTCAAGGTCAGCCACTACAGAGAGGAATTCACAACCCAACCCCTCCCCCATACAACACCATGAGGAACACCGATCTCCTCACCAAAGACCCGGGAACTCAGCACAGGGATGGTGGGGACCCCTCATAATGGACACAGCGGTTGTACAGACCCAGGAACTCATCACAGGGATGGTGGGAACCCCTCATAATGGGCACAGCGGGTGTACAGACCCGGGAACTCAGCACAGGGATGGTGAGAACCCCTCATAATGGGCACAGCGGGTGTACAGACCCGGGAACTCAGCACAGGGATGGTGGGAACCACAGCAGGACTGATGTGGGGGGTGGGGGGAGGGTTGATGATGGAACAGGAGGGTTGATGATGGTACAGGAGGGGTATGCAATTAGTGCACCTCCAGCTGTTGCAAAACTACAAGTCCCATCAGGCAAAGCAAGACTGACACTCAGAGGCATTATGGGACTTGTAGTTTCGCAATAGCTGGAGGTCCGCTAATTGCATATCCCCGTTATACAGGATGTGAATGGTATATTGGGGTGAAGGGTTTGCAGTTATAGGAGGGAGATGTATGGTATAGTTTTATTTGGGTATACCGGGCGATATTGGGGAGGGGTTTTTAACAGCGTCTTGAAAAAGTATTCATACCCCCTGAAATTTCCCACATTTTGTTACAACCAAAAACGTAAATGTATTTTATTGGGGTTTTATGTGATGGACCAACACAAAGTGTCACATAATTGTGAAGTGGAAGGAAAATTATACAAATAAATATATGAAAAGTGGGGGGGCATTTGAATGGCACCCCCCGGAGTCAATACTTTGTAGAACCCCCTTTCTCTACAAGTCTTTTTGGGGGTGTCTCTACCAGCTTTGCACATCTAGAGAGGGACATTTCTGCCCATTCTTCTTTGTAAAATCTCTCAAGTTCTGTCAGATTGGATGGAGAGCGTCTGTGATCAGCAATTTTCAAGTCTTGCCACAGATTCTCAATGGGATTTAGGTCTGGACTGTGACTGGGCCATTCTAACACATGAATATGCTTTGATCTAAACCATTCCATTGTAGCTCTGGCTGTACTTTAGGGTCGTTGTCCTGCTGGAAGGTGAACCTTCTCCTCCCCCCGTCTTAAGTCTTTTGCCGACTCTAATGCCGCGTACACACGATCATTTTTCCCGTCTGGAAAAATTAAATTTTTTTCTTTTGGACGAGAAAAACGACCGTGTGTGGGCTTTTTGTCATTTTTCCCGACGGGAAAAACTGCATTAATCACGACGAGAAAAATTAGAACATGCTCTAATTTTTCTCGTCGTGATTCCCGTCATTTTTTTCCGCGGCAGTTTTCCCATAGGGAAACACTGCCGCGGAGCCCACACACGGTCGTTTTTTTCGACCAAGAAAAAAAATGTCATTTAAAAACGGCCGTGTGTGGGGGGAACAAGCAGTTCCTCGTTTTTCACGTCGATTTTCTCGACGGTGTTTTCACCGTCTAAAAAAAAACGATCGTGTGTATGCGGCATGACAGGTTTTCTTCTAAGATTGTCCTGTATTTGTCTCCATCCATCTTCCCATCAACTCTGACCAGCTTCCCTGTCCCTGCTGAAGAAAAGCATCCCCACCACATGATGCTTCCACCACCATGTTTCACGGTGGGGATGGTGTGTTCAGGGTGATGTGCAGTGTTAGTTTTCCCCACACATAGCGTTTTACTTTTAGGCCAAAAAGTTGAATTTTGGTGTCATGTGACCAGAGCACCTTCTTCCACATGATTGCCGCGTGCCCCCCACATGATTGCCGCGTGCCCCCCACATGTTTGCTGTGCCCCCCACATGTTTTCTGTGTCCCCCCACATGATTGCCGTGTCCCCCACATGATTGCTGTGTCCCCCACATGGCTTCTCACAAACTACAAACATGACTTCTTATGACTTTCTTTCTCCAATGTCTTTCTTCTTGTCACTCTTCCATAAAGGGCAGATTTGTGGAGAAGCACGACTAATAGTTGTCCTGTGGACAGATTCTCCCCCCTGAGCTGTGGATCTCTGCAGCTCCTCCAGAGTTACCATGGACCTCTTGGCTGCTTCTCTGATGAATGCTCTCCTTGCCCGGCGCGGTCAGTTTAGGTGGACGGCCATGTCTTGGTAGGTTTGCCGTTGTGCCGTACTCTTTCCATTTTCCCAATGATGGAGTGAACAGAGCTCCGTGAGATGTTCAAAGCTTGGGAGATTTATTTATAACCTAACCCTGCTTTATACTTCTCCACAACTTTATCCCTGACCAGTCTGGTGTGTTCCTTGGCCTTCATGATGCTGTTTGTTCACTAAGGTTCTCTAACAAACCTCTGAGGGCTTCATAGAACAGCTGTATTTACACTGAGATTAAATGACACACAGGTGGACTCTATTACTGATTAGGTGACTTCTGAAGGCAATTGGTTCCTCTAGATTTTATTTATCAGAGTAAAGGGGGCTGAATACAAATGCCCCCCCCCCACACACTTTTCACATATTTGTATCATTTATCATTTTCCTTCCACTTCACAATTATGTGACACTTTGTGTTGGTCCCTCACATAAAATCCCAATAAAATACATTTACGTTTCTGGTTGTAACAAAATGTGGGAAATTACAAGGGGTATGAATACTTTTTCCAGGCACTGTACATTGGAATGTATAGTGGGGGAGAGGGTATATATTGGGGGGTATATATTGGGGGAGGGGGGAGGTGAGTATATATAGGGGGGAGGGGGTGGGTATATATTGGGGGGGAGGGGGTATATATTGGGGGAGGTATATATTAGGGGGTGAGATATATATTTATAGATTGGGGGAAGAGTGGGTATATATTGGGGGAGGGGGTGGGTATATATTGGGGGGGAGGGGTGAGTATATATTGGGGGGAGGGGGGAGGGGGAGTATATATTGGGGGGAGGGGGAGTATATATTGGGGGGAGGGGGTGGGTGGGTATATATTGGGGGAGGGGGTGAGGTATATATTGGGGGAGGGGTGGGTATATATTGGGGGGAGGGGTGAGTATATATTGGGGGGGAGGGGTGAGTATATATTGGGGGGAGGGGGAGTATATATTGGGGGGGAGGGGGTGGGTATAGATTGGGGGAGGGGTGGGTATATATTGGGGGAGGGGGTGAGGTATATATTGGGGGAGGGGTGGGTATATGTTGGGGGGAGGGGTGAGTATATATTGGGGGGAGGGGGAGTATATATTGGGGGGAGGGGTGAGTATATATTGGGGGGGAGGGGCGAGTATATATTGGGGGGAGGGGTGAGTATATATTGGGGGGAGGGGGAGTATATATTGGGGGGGAGGGGGTGGGTATAGATTGGGGGAGGGGTGGGTATAGATTGGGGGAGGGGTGGGTATATATTGGGGGAGGGGGTGAGGTATATATTGGGGGAGGGGTGGGTATATATTGGGGGGGAGGGGTGGGTATATATTGGGGGGGAGGGGGGAGTATATATTGGGGGGAGGGGAGTATATATTGGGGGGTGGGGGGGTACACAGTGATATTCTCTATGAGGTGAAGTAGTTCTCGGGTGTCTTCCCTCCCCGGGTCTCTCACCTTCTTCACGGACAGGTTAATGTTCTCCAGGATCCGGTCCTTCACCTCCCGGGGATCCATCCGCCCTCACCGGCCGTCATGTGACCCCCGGACACTCAGCGCGCTGCCTGCCGGGACACGGGGGCGGGGTCATTGTATTCCAGGCCCAGGGGCGGGGTCATGCTAATAGTAGGGAAGTGATCGCTGGCGGAGGGGGCGGGATTAGCTGAGACGTGGGTGGAGCTTCTGTCCCAGTAACGCCCCATTCTGTCTGTATTGGATAAACATTGAATAGCGGAGAGTATATAGGAGAGCAATAGATTCAGACAGACAGATCTCTATTCATCTTCTATATACATTGTATCTTTTCATGTGACAACACTGAAGAAATGACACTTTGCTACAATGTAAAGTAGTGAGTGTACAGCTTGTATAACGGTGTAAATTTCCTCTCCCCTCAAAATAACTCAACACACAGCCATTAATGTCTAAACCGCTGGCAACAAAAGTCAGTACACCCCTAAGGGAAAATGTCCAAATTGGGCCCAATTTGCCATTTTCCCTCCCCGGTGTCATGTGACTCATTAGTGTTACAAGGTCTCTAACATCCACCAGCTCCGTGATGTCGTCATGGAGGAGGGGAAGAGGACTCCAGCGGCAACCTGTGAAGCTCTGGTGACCTCCATGCCCAAGAGGGTTAAGGCAGTGCCGGAAAATAATGGCGGCCACACCAAATATTGACACTTTGGGCCCAATTTGGACATTTTCACTTAGGGGTGTACTGACTTTTGTTGCCAGCGGTTTAGACATTAATGGCTGTGTGGTGAGTTATTTTGAGGGGAGAGGAAATTTACACCGTTATACAAGCTGTTAGGGATGAGCTTCGTGTTCGAGTCGAACATACGTTCGACTCGAACATCGGCTGTTCGATCGTTCGACGAAGATCGAACGATTTGGGCCGTTCGCGCCAAATTCGAGTGACGCGAACGGCCCACAATGCACTACGCCATCGCAGTGTCATCCAGGCGCTGTGATTGGCCAAGCATGCACTGTGACCCCGCATGCTTGGCCAATCACAGCGCCGGCAGCGAGGAGAGCAATGATTGGCCACAGGCAGGATGCCTGTGGCCAATTATTGCTGAGGGTGTTTAGTACACGCCCCACACTATAAAAGGCCGCCAGCACGGCGGCCTAGTGTAGTGTGTTCCGGAGCAGGGATAGAGCAGCATAGGCAGGGACAGTGACTTTTATTTCTTTCTTGCTTAACCTGGATTCCTTTAGTTTAGGGAAAGAGAAGGATAGGTAGGGAGAGTGTCAGTGTGTTTTGTGCTTGTGCTATAGTGTGCTTAAAAAAAACATTTTTTCTAGGGACAGAAAACTGTAGGTAGGGAGAGTGTCAGTTTCTTTCACTGTGCAAGTCCTTGTTTCTAGGGACCTGGAAGGACAGTGAGTGAATTCTCCTTGTGCTATATTGTGCTTAAAAAAAACATTTTTTCTAGGGACAGAAAACTGTAGGTAGGGAGAGTGTCAGTTTCTTTCACTGTGCAAGTCCTTGTTTCCAGGGACCTGGAAGGACAGTGAGTGAATTCTCCTTGTGCTATATTGTGCTTAAAAAAAACATTTTTTCTAGGGACAGAAAACTGTAGGTAGGGAGAGTCAGTTTCTTTCACTGTGCAAGTCCTTGTTTCTAGGGACCTGGAAGGACAGTGAGTGAATTGTCCTTGTGCTATATTGTGCTTAAAAAAAACATTTTTTCTAGGGACAGAAAACTGTAGGTAGGGAGAGTGTCAGTTTCTTTCACTGTGCAAGTCCTTGTTTCTAGGGACCTGGAAGGACAGTGAGTGAATTCTCCTTGTGCTATATTGTGCTTAAAAAAAACATTTTTTCTAGGGACAGAAAACTGTAGGTAGGGAGAGTGTGTCAGTTTATTTCACTGTGCAAGTCCTTGTTTCTAGGGACCTGGAAGGACAGTGAGTGAATTCTCCTTGTGCTATATTGTGCTTAAAAAAAACATTTTTTCTAGGGACAGAAAACTGTAGGTAGGGAGAGTGTCAGTTTCTTTCACTGTGCAAGTCCTTGTTTCTAGGGACCTGGAAGGACAGTGAGTGAATTCTCCTTGTGCTATATTGTGCTTAAAAAAAACATTTTTTCTAGGGACAGAAAACTGTAGGTAGGGAGAGTGTCAGTTTCTTTCACTGTGCAAGTCCTTGTTTCTAGGGACCTGGAAGGACAGTGAGTGAATTGTCCTTGTGCTATATTGTGCTTAAAAAAAACATTTTTTCTAGGGACAGAAAACTGTAGGTAGGGAGAGTGTCAGTTTCTTTCACTGTGCAAGTCCTTGTTTCCAGGGACCTGGAAGGACAGTGAGTGAATTCTCCTTGTGCTATATTGTGCTTAAAAAAAACATTTTTTCTAGGGACAGAAAACTGTAGGTAGGGAGAGTGTCAGTTTCTTTCACTGTGCAAGTCCTTGTTTCTAGGGACCTGGAAGGACAGTGAGTGAATTCTCCTTGTGCTAAATTGTGCTTAAAAAAAACATTTTTTCTAGGGACAGAAAACTGTAGGTAGGGAGAGTGTCAGTTTCTTTCACTGTGCAAGTCCTTGTTTCTAGGGACCTGGAAGGACAGTGAGTGAATTCTCCTTGTGCTATATTGTGCTTAAAAAAAACATTTTTTCTAGGGACAGAAAACTGTAGGTAGGGAGAGTGTCAGTTTCTTTCACTGTGCAAGTCCTTGTTTCTAGGGACCTGGAAGGACAGTGAGTGAATTGTCCTTGTGCTATATTGTGCTTAAAAAAAACATTTTTTCTAGGGACAGAAAACTGTAGGTAGGGAGAGTGTCAGTTTCTTTCACTGTGCAAGTCCTTGTTTCTAGGGACCTGGAAGGACAGTGAGTGAATTGTCCTTGTGCTATATTGTGCTTAAAAAAAACATTTTTTCTAGGGACAGAAAACTGTAGGTAGGGAGAGTGTCAGTTTCTTTCACTGTGCAAGTCCTTGTTTCAAGGGACAGAGAAGGACACCTGAAGGTAGCCCTTATTGCTTTTTTCCCATCTCCCTGCAGGCCATCTATTAGAATGTCTGGAAGGCAAACAAGGAGAGGCAGACAGTCAGGAGGCAATAAAAGAGGGCAAGCAGGCTCTGTGTCTGGGGGCAACAGTGCTGGTCGTGGACGCGGTGCATTGTCATCAGCACATGGCCATGGGACACGCTTGTCCTTTTCGGCAGCTGGACATGTTGAGCCACATCATGCTGAAGACTTGGTAGAGTGGATGACCAAGCCCTCCTCCTCCTCCTCATCCTCTCTCACCCAGGCTCAGGGTACTGGCAAAGCAGCTGCCAAAGCGTCCTCTTCCCTGGTATCAATGTCAGACTCATCATCAGTCACTCCTTCCCTAGACCCACCATGTCCTCCTCCTGAGGAGTCCCCCGAACTGTTTGAGCACAGTGTTGGGTACATGCTCCAGGAGGATGCCCAGCGTTTCGAAGGGTCTGATGATGAAACCCAGCTACAGGAAGGCAGTAGCGTGAGAGCAGACAGAGGGGATGCTCAAGAAGGACACCAATCTGGCAGTCATGTTCCAGCAGCTGCAGCATACTGCCAGATTGGCTCCAGTGATGAGGAGGGAGGGGATGATGAGGTCACTGACTCCACCTGGGTGCCTAATAGGAGAGAGGAGGAGGAGGAGGAGGAGGAGGAGGAGGCACATCTCCAACGGGGCAGGATGCCCTTTGGTGGCCAGCGTAAGGGCAGTACACCGACGGAATCACACCGCAGAGCTCCGCCTGTGCAGGGCGCTGCCTCTGCCCGTCATTCAAAAAGTTCCTTGGTGTGGGCCTTTTTTGAGGCTAGTGCATCAGATCGCACAGCTGCTGTTTGCAACATATGTCTCAAGCGTATATCGCGTGGCCAAAACATCAGCCGCTTGGGTACCACATGCCTGACCAGACATATGTTGACCTGCCATGCAGCTCGTTGGCAAGCCTACCTCAAAGACCCACACCAAAGAACAAAGCGGACCTCTCCTTGCACCGCATCAGCTGGGATCTCCAACCCCACTATAACTTCAGTCCTCTCTGAAACATGCACTGAGAGGAATGAAGGTGTAGAATTAGGTGTGTCACAGCCAAGTACTTGCGGCCACTCTGCTAGCAGTACACCGACGTCCGATTCTAGCAGGCAAATTTCCCTGCCCCAGCTGCTGGACTGTCGAAAGAAGTTCACTCCCAGCCATCCACATGCCCAGCGGTTGAATGCTAGCTTGGCTAAATTGCTAGCGCTTCAACTGCTGCCTTTTCAGTTGGTAGACTCGGCCCCCTTCCGTGAGTTTGTGCAATGTGCGGTTCCTCAGTGGCAGGTTCCCAAACGCCACTTTTTCTCACGGAAGGCTATTCCGGCTCTCTACCGGCATGTGGAAGGCAATGTCTTGGCCTCGCTAGACAGGGCGGTCAGCGGTAAGGTGCATATTACCGCTGACTCATGGTCCAGCAGGCATGGACAGGGACGTTACCTTTCTTTCACGGCCCATTGGGTCACTCTTTTGGCAGCTGGGAAGGATGCAGGACAAGGTGCAGTAGTGTTGGAGGTTGTCCCACTGCCACGCCTCCAAAATGCTACTACTGGTTGTGACACACCTCTCTCCTCCACCCCCTCCTCTTCTTCTTCCTCCATGGCCTCTTCCTGTGGTTTGTCCTATGAACCAGCGGTGCTCCGTAGCCGTTCACGGGGCTACGCAAGTACGCAGGCAAAAAGATGCCATGCCGTGCTTGCGCTGGTGTGTTTGGGGGACAGAAGCCACACTGGGGCAGAGGTCCTGTCTGCTCTGCAGGGCCAGGCCGAGAGGTGGTTGACGCCATGCCAGCTTAAGCCAGGAATGGTGGTTTGCGACAATGGCACCAACCTCCTCTCCGCCCTCCGACAGGGACAACTGACCCATGTGCCCTGTGTGGCTCACGTCCTTAACCTGGTGGTGCAGCGGTTCTTGGGCAGGTACCCGGGCTTACAGGATGTCCTGAGGCAGGCCAGGAAAGTCTGTGTGCATTTCCGCAGATCTTATAATGCCAGTGCTCGCCTGGCTGAGCTGCAAAAGGAGTTGAACCTGCCCAAGAACCGCCTTATATGTGACATGCCCACCAGGTGGAACTCAACGTTGGCCATGCTGCAGCGGCTGCACACGCAGCAGAGGGCCATCAATGAGTACCTGTGCGACTACGGCACCAGGACAGGGTCAGGGGAGCTCGGGTTTTTTTTCTCCACGCCAGTGGGGCATGATCAGGGATGCATGCACTGTCCTGGCACCATTTGAGGAGGCCACGAGGATGGTGAGCAGTGACAGTGCATGCATCAGTGACACTGTACCTCTTGTCCACCTGTTGGAGCACACGCTGCGTGGAATAATGGACAGGGCACTTGAGGCAGAACAGAGGCAGGAAGAGGAGGACTTCCTTGCCTCTCAAGGCCCCCTTTACCCAGACAGTGTTCCTTCTGTCCCACCCATCGCACAGGAAGAGGAAGAGGAGGAGGAGGAGGAGGATTGTGTCAGCATGGAGGTGGAGGCTGGCACTCAGCATCATCAGCAGCAGTCTTTTAGGGATGATTTACAGTCCCAAGAAACCAGTGGACTTGTACGTGGCTGGGAGGAGGTGACTGCGGATCATGTCGTCCTTAGTGACCCAGAGGACTCCGGAGCGAATGCCTCAGCAAACCTACGCTGCATGGCCTCCCTGATCCTGCAAAGTCTGCGGAAGGATCCTCGTATTCTTCGGATCAAGGAGAGGGACCATTACTGGCTGGCCACTCTCCTTGATCCACGGTACAAGGGTAAGGTTGCAGACCTTATGTTACCGTCGCAGAGGGAGCAGAGGATGAGACAACTCCGGGAGGACTTGCAGAAAGGTCTGTGCAACGCGTTCCCAGAGACTGGGAGGTTACAAACTCCTGGTCCAGGACAACGAGTTGCTGAGGCTTCGGCCAGTCAAAGGAGCGGTGGGGAAGGTGGCCGTCTGACCGATGCGTTCAGACAATTCTTTAGTCCGCAGCCCCAAAGTATGATTGGTTCCAGCAACCATCGCCAGCGTCTGATAAACATGGTGCAGGAATATGTAGGGGCAAGGTCAGACTTGGACACCTTCCCCACCGAAAATCCTCTGGCTTACTGGGTCTTGAGGATGGATCACTGGCCAGAGCTTGCACAGTATGCAATTGAGCTACTGGCCTGTCCTGCATCCAGCGTTCTTTCGGAACGCACATTCAGTGCTGCTGGAGGATTTGTCACGGATCACAGGGTGCGCCTGTCCACCGACTCGGTTGATCGACTGACTTTCATCAAGATGAACCAGTCTTGGATCACCACCAGCTACCACACACCTGATGCTGATATAACAGACTAATTGATTTTAACATGTCACGTCCCTTCAAGACTGATGCTGATGCTGAGTGCCTGTGCTGTTATGTTGACTGGCTATCCTCCTCCTCCGAGTCCTCAATGATACGATTGATGATGATAGCTTGGAAGATCATTTTTGTTTATGGGTGCCGCCACCAGTGGCTAAGGCCCAATTTTTCAGCCCCTGTTTTACAGGGGCGTGTACTTACAATTTTTTTAGCAATAATTTGCCATAGGGCTCATTGCTGTGCTCCAAGTACAGTATCTGTGAGGGGTTGTAGTGTTGTGCCACCAGTGCCTAAGGCCCAATTTTTCAGACCCTGTTTAACAGGGGCGTGTCATTACAATTTTTGAAGCAATACTTTGCAACAGGGCTCATTGCTGTGCTCCAAGTACAGTATCTGTGAGGGGTTGTAGTGTTGTGCCACCAGTGCCTAAGGCCCAATTTTTCAGCCCCTGTTCAACAGGGGCATGTAATTACAATTCTTGATGTAATAATTCACAGCAGGGCCCATTCCTGCACCCACCAAGAGTAAGTCTGAGGGCTTACAGTGTTGTGGCAACGCCACCACCACCACGAAAGGCCCAATTTTTCAGCCCCTGTTCAAAAGGGGCATGTAATTACAATTCTTGATCTAATAATTCACAGCAGGGCCCATTGCTGCACCCACCAAGAGTAACTGTCAGGGCTTACAGTGTTGTGGCACCAGCACCACCATCAAAGCCCCAATTTTTACTACCACTGTTCAACAATTATATGTAATTAAAATTCCTGATATAATAGTTGACAGCAGGGCGTTCCAGCACCAACCAAGAGTAACTGTGAGTGCTTACAGTGTTGTACCAACACCAACAACTAAGGGGCCTATTTCTGCAGAGTATATACGGCAGGTCCCTACTTTCAAACATCCAACTTACAAACGACTCCTACTTGCAAACGAAAGAAGACAACAGGAAGTGAGAGGAAATCTACCCCTAGGAAGGAAAATTCTCTCCTGTAAGAATAAATATGGGAGAAAGGTGTCTCCTCTGTACTGATGCTTTATCAGCAATCCTTGTTTCAAGAAAAACACCACATTTCAAAAACAGTTGTCATTGGGACGGAAAGTGAGGTGAAATGTTCTGAACAGGGGCACAGACAGCAAAACAAATGTTACAGGGGTGATAACCCTTACCTATGTTTCCCAAAAAGTTTAAAAATAGATTTTTGGGCTGGAGCTACACTTCAACAATGTACCTGTTCAAAATTACAAACAGATTCTACATAAGAACAAACCTACAGTCCCTGTCTTGTATGCACCGCCTGTATACGGCTGTTCAGAGTATATAGGGCCTTTTTTATTTTATGTGCGGGGTTCCCCTTAATATCCATACAAGACCCAAAGGGGCTGGTAATGGGCTGGGGTAGGGGGGGGGTCATGGGGTAGCTATGCCATTTTTCTTAAAGATTTTCATCCATATTACCGGGACCAGACATTACATTAAAGCCGCAAGAAGTTTTAAATGGCTTTTTTTTCCTTTAGAAGTGTCATTTTGTGCAGGGACAGTTCTAAACACGGGAAACACGTGGCACTTCACAGGCATACTTTAGACACCCCCCAGGTACGATATTTAAAGGAATATTTGACTTTTTTTTTTTCACTTTATGCATCATTAAAATGACTGCTCCCGAAAAACGACCGTTTTTAAAACTTCTTTTTGCATTGATACATGTCCCCTGGTGCAGAACCCGGGTTCCCAAACCCTTTTTAGGACAATAACATGCATAATAGTTGTTATAATTAGCACTTTAGAATTCGAACGTTCGCATCCATTGTATTTAATAGGGTTCTAATGTTCGTGCAAACTTTCGGTCCGTTCGCGGGTTCTGGTGCGAACCGAACCCGGGGGTGTTCGGCTCATCACTACAAGCTGTACACTCACTACTTTACATTGTAGCAAAGTGTCATTTCTTCAGTGTTGTCACATGAAAAGATTTACACAAATGTGACGGAGGGGTGTACTTACTTTTGTCAGATACTGTGTTATTTATATATATACTCCATTGCTGTGTATTATAGTGTATAATCCTCTGTATACTGCCTCTATATACTCTCTGTATACTGACAATACATTCCTCTTATTTCTGTCTCCTATCATTAGATCTCCCATATGAATTATCTTCTTAGATCTGATCAATAATCACCTCCCGCTCTGCACATGCTCAGTTGCTCTCCATTTTTAGGCATTGCTGAGTTTGTCGAGGCCGTTCTGCTGACAGCCTTAAAGTGGTTGTAAACCCACTTTTTCATCTTGCGCCTACAGGTAAGCCTAGATTAAGGCTTACCTGCAGGTGCAAGAAATATCTCCTAAACCTACACGGTTTAGGAGATATTTACTAAAATCACAGGCGCCGCTGTCTACGGCGCATGTGTGCCGTAAACAACGGCGCATTCATGGGGTTAATCCCATTCACAAAATCGGCTACTTCCCAGCAATCGCTGGGCGTAGCCGAATGTGACGGCTCCCACGCGCATGCGCAGAGTCACGTCTTCGCCGCTCCGGCCAATCACAGCGCCGGAGCGGCGCTGTGATTGGCTGGTGCGGCGAGACCCGGAAGTAACATTCCGGCTATCGCCGCAGTGATGGCTGCGTCTGCAGTGAGGGACGCGGACTGCTTCGGGGGCCCCGATCTAAGGTAAGTGGTACATAATGAGCTAGTATGCTAGTCATACTAGCTCATTATGCCTTTCTCTTGCAGGTTGGCTAAAAAAAACGATTAGTGGGTTTACAACCACTTTAAGCCCTCCTATCCTTTAGACAAGAAAGCTGCTTCTGGTTGATCTGCAACTGCCATGGTGCTGCACGTGATCAGTTATGACACCAGCCATTGGATGGTGTGACAGTTTGGTTGAGGACACAACCAAATATGACAGCAAGCAATCCCGATGTTCCGTCAGATTAGGTAACAGAAGTGACATCATCTGCACCTGCGTTCCACTGCTACCAGGTTTGCACAGAACACCTGCAGTCAGAAGAAGGCAGCGGCCATCTTACTACACCCAGCTATGTCTTGAATTTCAGGGTAATTTTATCAATAAAGTGAGCGTATATAAATAAATATAGTATAGTGACATATATGATGCTGTTTGGATGTTACATTTTGAAAGAAGCTGGACGGCAGCAGTAGAAAGGTGGCAGAGGTCAGGTTAGTACACCCAGCAGTAGGAAGGTGATGGAGGCCATCTTGGGACACCCAGCAGGTAGGAAGGTAGTGGAGGCCATGTTGGTACACCCAGCAGTAGGAAGGTGGTGAAGGCCATGTTGGTACACCCAGCAGTAGGAAGGTGGTGGGGCCATGTTGGTACACCCAACAGTAGGAAGGTGGCGGAGGCCATGTTGGTACACCCAACAGTAGGAAGGTGGTGGAGGCCATGTTGGTACACCCAACAGTAGGAAGGTGGCGGAGGCCATGTTGGTACGCCCAACAGTAGGAAGGTGGCGGAGGCCATGTTGGTACGTCCAACAGTAGGAAGGTGGCGGAGGCCATGTTGGTACGCCCAACAGTAGGAAGGTGGCGGAGGCCATGTTGGTACGCCCAACAGTAGGAAGGTGGCGGAGGCCATCTTGGTACGCCCAACAGTAGGAAGGTGGCGGAGGCCATGTTGGTACGCCCAACAGTAGGAAGGTGGCGGAGGCCATGTTGGTACACCCAACAGTAGGAAGGTAGCGGAGGCCATGTTGGTACACCCAACAGTAGGAAGGTGGCAGAGGCCATGTTGGTACACCCAGAGATAGGAAGGTGGCGGAGGCCATGTTGGTACACCCAACAGTAGGAAGGTGGCGAACGCCATGTTGGTACACCCAACAGTAGGAAGGTGGCGGAGGTCATGTTGGTACACCCCACGCTGCTCAGCACTAAACATTTAGGCTTTCAAAAAATTATACCTCCAAACAGCATCACAGTTGTCACTATACTATATTTATTTATATCCACTCACTTTAATGCAAAAATTACTCTGAAATTCCAGACGTAGCTGGATTTAGTAAAATGTCCGCTGCCGCCTTGTGACTGCAGGTGTTCTGTCAGATTAGCAAACATGCTATGCATGCGCAGTAAGTATTCAGCTGACAAAACGTTGCTTCCATTACCTAATCTGACGGGTCGCCGATTCTGGCGGAACACATGTGTTCTATCAGATTAGTAAACCTGGCATAGCAGTGAAACGCACGCGCAGCTGACAGAGCGTCACTTCCATTAGCTAATCTGACGGGTTCGCTATTCTGACAAAACACCGGTGTTCCAAGAATGTAACTATTTTTATAAACCAATAAATTGATGGGTTTAGTTTCACTTTATGATTTACGTCTGCTCAGGGGCTCTGAGCTTCAGAAAAATGGCCGCCCCCAGCAGGGAGAAACAAGAGCATTGCTGGAAGCAATAACATTAATGTGGGATGTATGTTCCTTGTTAAAGAGCATTATTTTTTTATCAAGTTGTTATGGGTAAAGTTCCACTTTAAGGACTGGGTCATGTGTAGCTGTATCTTCTATCTCCCGATCTTCCCCGCAGTATCCCCCATCCCCGATCTTCCCCGCAGTATCCTCCATCCCCCGATCTTCCCCGCAGTATCCTTCATCCCTTTATCTTCCCCGCAGTATCCTCCATCCCCCGATCTTCCCCGCAGTATCCCCCATCCCCCGATCTTCCCCGCAGTATCCTCCATCCCCCGATCTTCCCCGCAGTATCCTTCATCCCTTTATCTTCCCCGCAGTATCCTCCATCCCCCGATCTTCCCCGCAGTATCCCCCATCCCCCGATCTTCCCCGCAGTATCCTCCATCTCCCCCGCAGTATCCTCCATCTCCCGATCTTCCCCGCAGTATCCTCCATCCCCCGATCTTCCCCGCAGTATCCTCCATCTCCCGATCTTCCCCCTAGTATCCTCCATCCCCCGATCTTCCCCGCAGTATCCTCCATCTCCCGATCTTCCCCGCGGTATCCTCCATCCCCCGATCTTCCCCGCGGTATCCTCCATCTCCCGATCTTCCCCGCAGTATCCTCCATCCCCTCATCTTCCCCGCAGTATCCCCCATCCCCCAATCTTCCCCGCAGTATCCTCCATCTCCCGATCTTCCCCGCAGTATCCTCCATCTCCTGATCTTCCCCGCGGTATCCTCCATCCCCTTATCTTCCCCGCAGTATCCCCATCCCCCGATCTTCCCCGCAGTATCCTCCATCTCCCGATCTTCCCCACAGTATCCTCCATCCCCCGATCTTCCCCACAGTATCCTCCATCCCCCGATCTTCCCCGCAGTATCCTCCATCCCCCGATCTTCCCCGCAGTATCCCCCATCCCCCGATCTTCCCTGCAGTATCCCCCATCCCCCGATCTTCCCTGCAGTATCCCCCATCCCCCGATCTTCCCCACCGTATCCCCCATCTCCCCCGCAGTATCCCCCATCTTCCCCGCAGTATCCTCCATCCCCCCATCTTCCCCGCAGTATCCTCCATCCCCCATCTTCCCCGCAGTATCCTCCATCTCCCGATCTTCCCCGCTGTATCCTCCATCCCCCGATCTTCCCCGCAGTATCCTCCATCCCCCCATCTTCCCCGCAGTATCCTCCATCCCCCCATCTTCCCCGCAGTATCCTCCATCCCCCCATCTTCCCCGCAGTATCCTCCATCTCCCGATCTTCCCCGCTGTATCCTCCATCCCCCGATCTTCCCCGCAGTATCCTCCATCTCCCGATCTTCCACGCAGTATCCTCCATCCCCCGATCTTCCCCGCAGTATCCTCCATCCCCCGATCTTCCCCGCAGTATCCTCCATCCCCCGATCTTCCCCACAGTATCCTCCATCTCCCGATCTTCCCCACAGTATCCTCCATCCCCCGATCTTCCCCGCAGTCCTCCATCCCCCGATCTTCCCTGCAGTATCCTCCATCCCCCGATCTTCCCCACAGTATCCTCCATCTCCCCGATCTTCCACGCAGTATCCTCCACCCCCCGATCTTCCCCGCAGTATCCTCCATCTCCCAATCTTCCCCGCAGTATCCTCCATCCCCCGATCTTCCCCGCAGTATCCTCCATCTCCCGATCTTCCCCGCAGTATCCTCCATCCCCCGATCTTCCCAGCAGTATCCTCCATCCCCCCATCTTCCCCGCAGTATCCTCCATCCCCCCATCTTCCCCGCAGTATCTCCCATCCCCCCCATCTTCCCCGAAGTATCCTCCATCTCCCGATCTTCCCCGCTGTATCCTCCATCCCCCGATCTTCCCCGCAGTATCCTCCATCTCCTGATCTTCCCCGCAGTATCCCCCATCCCTCAATCTTCCCCGCAGTATCCCCCATCCCCCAATCTTCCGCGCAGTATCCTCCATCTCCCAATCTTCCCCGCAGTATCCTCCATCCCCCGATCTTCCCAGCAGTATCCTCCATCCCCCGATCTTCCCCACAGTATCCTCCATCTCCCGATCTTCCCCGAAGTATCCTCCATCTCCCGATCTTCCCCGCTGTATCCTCCATCCCCCGATCTTCCCCGCAGTATCCTCCATCTCCTGATCTTCCCCGCAGTATCCCCCATCCCCCAATCTTCCCCGCATTATCCTCCATCTCCCGATCTTCCCTGCAGTATCCTCCATCTTCCCTGCATTATCCTCCATCTCCCGATCTTCCCCGCAGTATCCTCCATCCCCCCATCTTCCCCGCGGTATCCTCCACCCCCCGATCTTCCCCGCGGTATCCTCCATCCCCCGATCTTCCCCGCGGTATCCTCCATCCCCCGATCTTCCCCGCGGTATCCTCCATCCCTCGATCTTCCCCGCAGTATCCTCCATCCCCCGATCTTCCCCGCAGTATCCTCCATCTCCCGATCTTCCCCGCAGTATCCCCCATCCCCCCATCTTCCCCGCAGTATCCTCCATCCCCCGATCTTCCCCGCAGTATCCCCCATCCCCCGATCTTCCCTGCAGTATCCTCCATCTCCCGATCTTCCCCGCAGTATCCTCCATCACCCGATCTCCCCCGCAGTATCCTCCATCTCCCGATCTTCCCCGCAGTATCCTCCATCTCCCGATCTTCCCCGCAGTATCCTCCATCTCCCGATCTTCCCCGCAGTATCCTCCATCCCCCGCAGTATCCTCCATCTCCCGATCTTCCCCGCAGTATCCTCCATCACCCGCTCTTTCACGCAGTATCCTCCATCCCCCGATCTTCCCCGCAGTATCCTCCATCTCGGTGTATGTGGAGCTCACATCATATAGAGGAGAGCTGCCAACAATGAACAATTGTCACCTGACCACATAAATTGTAGACTTTTCGCCATGAGACGGGTCAGAGACCTGAGAGAGCCGGAGCATTGCTGAGATTCCTCATTATTAATAAGCCAATCAGATCATCGGGAGAAAAACCCCACACAGGGCAGATTCTTCTTCTCAGGATCTGAAGTGGCCCTGGAGGGATCAGAGATCTGATAACACACCAATATAGAGAGGTCCAATGGTGGGGAGGGGGGGTAACCAATCAGCTTCCAGATTTTATTGTCAAAGCTTAAAGTGTTTGTTAACCCGAAAAAAAAAACTAGTTAGAGGCTGGCATAGCACACTATGCAAGTCATTTTAAAAGACGAGCGTTGTAAATACCGATTTTGAGCTGTCTTCAGGCCGGTCACGTAACTCGCTGACGCGTTACAGCTCCGATGGATGGCTTCTGCGGGAGGAGCCGATCGGCCACGTGATCTCCCCGGCTGATGTCAGAGGGAGATCACGGCCCCTCCCGCAGAAGCCATCCATCAGAGCTGTAACGCGTCAGCGAGTCATGTGACCAGCCTGCAGACAGCTCAAAATCGGTATTTACAACGCTCGTTTTTTTTAAATGACTTACATAGTGTGCTATGCCAGCCTCTAATAGAGGGGCGGGGCATAGACTTATATAAATGGGTTAACAAAACACTTTAATTTAAGAAGTTAGAAGCTGATTGGTTACTATGCAGAGCTGCACCAGATTCTGAGTGATCCAGTTTTAATAAATTACCCAAAAAGGAGTTCCTGCAGAAACCATCCCGATGGTGTGAGAAGTCTGAGGGGGGGGAGGGGGGTCTCTGTCATTCACACAATGCATCAGCCAGGCCCCTGGATTGTGGGAGAAGGGCACAGGCTGGGGGCTTCCAACAAATGCTTCTCACACTACATTCCTATTTATCTTTATTACATTGTTTTCCTCGCAGATGAGGTGACGCCCCCCCAGTCTTGATAACAGATCTGAGCACACAGTGACAGGACAAAGGTTGTCAGCTCAGGAACCACCATAGGGATCAATGATCTCCCGCTGAGCACACAACCTGTCTTCTTCTAATCCTGACCAGGCTGGGGGGGGGGGGGCACTCACTACACACAAAGCCAATAATTAACACTGCTATTGATGAGAGGTGTTAGTAACGTGGGGGATGGTCATAAGAAACAACTGGAAAGATTTTCCAGAATGCTGGTAAATACCCCCCATGTCGGTCTGTGTGTTCCCTCCTCTCAGTAGAAGGATCCTCACTGGCGGTGTGATCTGCGTTTCCCAATAACAGAAGCAGAAGTATCGGGAGATCCGGCTCTCCGGAATCCTTCATAAAATGGTGACTCAGATCACCAGACTCCACCCATAACGCCGGATTACTAACGCCGGTTATGACGGCTCTGGACTGAGCCGTTCTACTTACTGTTAGTGACGGTCTTGGGCGTGTTCGGATCGAACCCACCAGGAAGTCGGCGCTGCACACCGCCAATCATCGGCAGGGAGGCGTTTCCCAGCCGGCAGCTGCACAAACACACGCTGCTTACGATTGGTGGTGTGCAGGGAAGACTTCCTGGTGGGTTGGATCCAATCATGGCCAAGCCCATTCTTACTTATTATGTGAAGTTTGTGCAGCGATCTCCACCACTGAGCTGTTGTTCTAACAGAGGGACCCCCCCCCCCCCCCCCATCGGAACACCATGAACAGACCACTCTGCCATAGGCTGAGGGAGACGATCAGCGCTGGTTTTCCAGCATGTACATCAAACAGAAGCCGGCCCAACGGTTGGCGCACACACAGGCCGATGTCTCCCAACATTCGACCCGTGTCTACAGGGCTTTATTGTATGTGTCACCCTCACAGGGAGAAGAGTTACCCCTTCTCACGGCCTAGAACTCTGGTCCAAATACCCCCACCCCTTCTCACGGCCTAGAACTCGGGTTCAATTACCCCGTCCTTTCTCACGGCCCAGAACTCAATTCAAAAAACCTCCAGCCCTTCCCACAGTCTAGAACTCAGGTCCAAATACCTCCCAGCCCTTCTCACGGCCTAGAACGCGGGTCCAATTACCCCGTCCCTTCTCAAGGCCCAAAACTCGGGTCTAAATCCCTCCAGCCTTTCTCATGACCCATAAACCGGGGTTCAAATACCCGTCCCTTCTCACGGCCTAGAACTCGGGTCCAATTACCCCCGCCCCTCTCCTGGCCTAGAACTGTGGTCCAAATACCCCCCCCCCCCCCGTCCCTTCAAATGGCCTAGAACTCAGGTCCAAATACCCCCACCCCTTCTCACGGCTTAGAACTCGGGTCCAAATACCCCACTCCTTCTCGTGACAGCGCTCAGGGCCAAATGCCCTACTCCTCCTCATGGTCTAGAACTCTGGTCCAAATACCCCCGTCCCTTCAAATGGCCCAGAACTCAGGTCCAAATACCCCCCACCCCTTCTCACGGCCTAGAACTCAGGTCCAAATACCCCCACCCCTTCTCACGGCCTAGAACTCAGGTCCAAATACCCCCCACCCCTTCTCACGGCCTAGAACTCAGGTCCAAATGTCCCCACCCCTTCTCACGGCCTAGAACTCAGGTCCAAATACCCCCACCCCTTCTCACAGCCTAGAACTCAGTCCAAATACCCCACTCCTTCCCGTGACAGAGCTCAGGGCCAAATACCCTACTCCTTCTCATGGTCTAGAACTCCAGTCCAAATACCCCACCTGGTGTCTCAAGCCCTAGGCTTGGTTCACACTGGTACAACACAACTGTCATCCTACTTTTCCCTGCGACATCGGTCCTACTTCTATCTGACTCAAATGAATAGGATACCATTTTGCTCCGACTTTGAGATAGTCCGACTTGTCCTTTGACCAATCAAAACAATCCCCGTGTGACACACCATGTCAGATGTCACAAGGCAGATGGATGGTTAGGGCGAGGATATTGAAAGGGCTGAAAACGGACCAAAGCAGTGCAGGAACCTTTTCTAAAGTCGGCCCGACATGTGTCGGATCAGTTAAGACATCTCTCATAGAGAACCATTGATTTGTACACATGCGACATTTGCTTCCAATGTCGGGTGTAAGTCACGCCAGTGTGAACCCGGCCTTAAAAAGATATTAAAGTTTTGGTTTAAAAAAACAAACAAAAAAAAACCCCCAAAAAAAACAAACAAACACGAAAACCTTCTTGCGCACCTGTTCTGTAATGGTTTTGCACAAAGGCGCTCGGATCCTCCGCCCCTCCCCCCCTGCCAAGTGCACCCAGAGCATGCAGCTTGATTTCCCCCTTGGGGGGCTGGGGGTGCTGCTACACACGTTTTTTTTACCTTCACACGCAGAATGTAGTCATGTGACTCAGTGGGATCAGTCTCTTCTGGAGAGTCACACACGGCCCCCTCATGACCTCCCAACAGTCACACATGGCCCCCCCAACACAACCGTCACACATGGCCCCCCCCATCAATAAACTCCAACACAACCGTCACACATGACCGCCCCCCCCCCATATCAATGACCTCCCAACACAACCATCACACATGACACCCCCCCCCCCATATCAATAGCTTCCCAACACAACCATCACACATGGCCTCCCCCATCAATGACCTCCCAACACAACCGTCACACATCCCTCCTAACACAACCATCACACACAGCCCCCCCCCCCAATAACCTCCAACACAACCATCACAAATGACCCCCCCATATCAATGACTTCCCAACACAACCATCACACATGGCCTCCCCCATCAATGACCTCCCAACACAACCGTCACACATGGCCTCCCCCATCAATGACCTCCCAACACAACCGTCACACATGCACCCCCACCCATCAATAACCTCCAACAACCATCACACACAGCCCCCCCCCCCCCCATCAATAACCTCCAACACAACCATCACACATGCCGCCCAACACAACCATCACACACGGCCCCCCCATCAATAACCTCCAACACAACTATCACACATGGCGCCTAGTACATTCAACACAGACATATACCGGTCCTTCTACATCGATCACACCAGACCACACACACACACACACACACAATCTGCGGTCAATAATCTCAGAAGACGGGATATAAATACCCAAATGCAATTTATTTTACATTGTTTGAGCTATCAGAATGATCTCACCCATACTGTAAAAGGTGAATTAAGGCAACAACTATACAATCCAGAAAGAATAAAAAAAAATTATTACATCAACTCGTCCTAAAATGATGACCCAGCATTCTCCCGAATAAAAAGGAAAAAAAAAATGCAAAAGCAGCTGTTTGGCATTTGCAAGCACTGAACGCCTCCCGCCATCATCGCCCCCCTCCCACCAGCACCACCTCCCATGTGTGTAAGTTTACCCAGCGATGGGCAATGTGAGACGGGCAGATTGTTTTTTTTTGTAGCAATTTAATAGACCAGAATGAGCCTCACTTATTAAACTGCCCTCAGTGGCCCAAGAAATGCCCCCATGGGGGTCAAAGCATGCCAGGCCACCAGAATAGACACCTACAACCAGCACATCCAGTGTCAGACCTACAGGTATAGTAGGTGATCACAGCCATTCTGGGGGGGGGGGGGGGGTTTGAAGTGCATTTCATTCTTTGGCTAAAAATATAATTTTTTTAATTTATTTTTTAAAAGACAAAAATGAGAGACGGTCACTTTACCTCCTTAGAGACCAACTCCGCGCTCCCTCTCCACCTCCCTCACAACCGCGCTCCCTCTCCACCTCCCCGACTGATGTCGTACTGCCCCTTGCTCTGGAAGGATCCCAACAATTTTGTCGGGATCCCCCCAGATGTCGGAGCGACAGCTAACTCCGGCTCTCAGTGGATGGTTGAGAGCTGGAGCCAGCTGTGCCCGTCCCCCTCTCCTGCTCAGCAGTTGCAGTGAGCCCTGGAGGGGCAGACCATAGAGTGGCATCTGACAGTCACCGCTCTCTGCTCCTGGGAGGCTGAGAACTGAGTGATCAGCAGTCATGTGATTGCTCAGTTCTCAGGCTTCCAGCCAACAGGGGAAAGCTGCAGCATTGGACCGACGCTGCAGCATGGAGGTAATCGTGATTTTTTTATTTTTCATTACCCCAAACTACTCCTTTAAATGCAGCATGTTCCTTCCCAATACTTTTTCTTTTTTGTTCTCTTAAGCTTGGATATGGCCAATAGGGTTTGTTTTGTACACTTTTTTTTTTTAATTCAATAAAAAGGATTTGCGGGAAAAAAAAAATGCAGCATGTTCCATTAAGTCATGGGGCGCTCAGCCTGTGGTCCTTCAGCTGTTGGGAAACTACAAGTCCCATGAGGCATTGCAAGGCTGAAAAACTATAAGTATGACTCCCAAAAGCATGATAGGAATTGTAGTTCTGCAACAGCTGGAGGGCCACAGGTTGAGCACCCATGCTAAGTGAACACCAAAGTATTGCAGTGGTGTGCACTGAGACGATTAGTAACAATGCGTTTGTATTTCGGCCTGCATATAACAGGTAGCCCAATGCACACGGTGTGAATGGGCCCTGCGTTACTCTAATGGAGTCCTTCTGGGACAGGAGAGCATGCTCCGGTACCCATTCTTGAGTGGCCTGACCAGTCACATGGGTGGGGGGGCATAGCCTTCTTCTGGATAAGTTAGGTCCCCTTTCACACGAAGGGCCCGATCAGGTGGACCTTCTTTTCACCCCTATGGGCCGGCTGGTGTATAAAGACTTGTGTCCATTTACACCCGCCTACCTCCAATCCAATCAAAAAAAAAAAAAATGCAAGGGGGTGTGTCCCCTTCCGTCTAGGCGGATTGGATTGGAGGGCAGTCGGGTGTAAAATGGTAGCGGAATCTGTTAACTACCGGCCGCCCATAGGCTCGGTCTGTGTCCATTATGCATAAACTGAGCAGACACGGACCTGTGATCCGTACGCTCTTCTCTCTGATCAGCAGACAGATCCCCCTGCTGACTAAAGAGTCTGCCCCTTGTGAAAAGGGGCCCAATAGAGTCCCTCAGGGATAGGGGAACGTGTGCTGCTGCCGCCCTTACCTGAGTGGCCTGACCATGGTCACATGGGTGGGGGCTGCAGCATCATTCTCCTATAGCTTACCCTGCCAGTAATGAGGGAGCATGGGTCAGAGAGGAATACCTTGCTTGGGGGGGGCTTCCCATATGACAGTGCGAGAACCAATCACCAGGCACAAACACTGTTACCTGCGGAAAATGGCAAGGGTATCTGGCTGCAGACTGGACCTCCATTCTAGACAGGAAACATGTGACCTCCACTCTGGACAACAACCAATAGACAATAATAATGGAAAAGAAACATTTTGCATGTGCTTGGTTTTTAATATAGAAGGTTAAATAAGCGAATTACATTAAAAGAGGAAATAAAAACGCTGCCTCTTTTTTTGCTGACCTGCAAGGTAAAGGCATAATGTGCTAGTATGCATTGCATACTAGCACATTATGTGAAACTTGCCTGCAAACTAAGCCTTCGTTGGTACCGCTGGAGGCCGCACCCATCTTCGCCCGTTTTCCTTTCCGGGGTCAGCTAACTTTGGCTGTGTGAGTGGCCAGAGCCGTCGGTCACGGCACAAGGCTCTGAAGAAATGGCATGCGTGGCTGCTTCTTCAGAGCGCATGTACCGATGACGTCATCGGCGGCGTATACAGTAAATGTCTTCTAAATGGTGCAAGTTTAGGAGACATTTACAGCAGTGGTCATCAACTCCTGTCCTCAGGACCCACCAACAGGCCAGGTTTGCAAGATAACTGAAATACATCACAGGTGATATCATTTGCTGCTCAGTGATTGCCGTATTCTAGTCTGCATCTCCCCCAAAGTAATCCATAAAATCTGGCCTGTTAGTGGGCCGAGGACAGGAGTTGATGACCACTGCTTTATAGTACCCTATAGGCAAGCCTTATTATAGACTTACCTAAAGGGTTAAAAAAAAAAACAAGGGAAGTTTACTTCCTCTTTAAGACCCCTTTCACACTGTGGAGGTTTTCAGGCGTTTTAGCGCTAGAAAACGGCTTCCCATTCATTTCAATGGCTTTTCGCACTGGGGGGGGGGGGGGGGGGTGCGATTGCGGGACGTTAAGGAAAAGTCCTGCAAGCAGCATCTTTGGGGCATACACCGCTCCAAAGAACGCCCTGCCCATTTAAATGAATGGGAAGGGCCGCAACACGGGCGCTTTTAACCCCTTCTTTGGGGTTAAAGCGGAGTTCCACCAATATAAAAGTCAGCAGCTACAAAAAGTGTAGCTGAGCTGCTGACTTATTAAAATCGGACACTCACCTGCCCCAGGTTCCAGCAACGTGGGCGTACGAAGCCCCGCTCGTCTCCCCCCTCCTATCTGCAGCGCGGGCATCGTGACTGTGGGCGCCCGGCTGTGGCTTCTCAGCCAGGCACGCACTGCGCATGCGTGAGCCGTGATTGGCCGGGCAATCATCTGGGACCTGTGACGTGTCCCAGATGATTGCCGAGAGGGGGGGAGAAGTGAACTTCCTTCCGGTGCCCCCGGAGAAAGTGGGAGCTGGAACCCTCTAAAAAGAGGGTATTCCCCCCCCAAAAAAAAATGACATGCCAAATGTGGCATGTCAGGGGGTCACCTTCCCTTAAAGTGGAAGTTCCATTTTTGGGCAAAACGCTGCTTTAAAAGCACCCCGCTAGCGGCGCAAAAACGAGCAGTGTCTTCTGTGTGAAAGCAGCCTTACAACTGACTCAGAAAAAATAAATAAAAAAAATAAAATAAAAGGGGGAGGAGAAAGCCCCTTTAGTACCGCCCCTTTAGTACCCTTTTACATGATTGATTCACAAAATTAACCCCTTCACTGCTGTCTGATCAAACAGCAGGGAAAGGGTTGATTTTAGTGTAAATGGTTTACAGCGAGTTTTTTTCTTATTTATAATATTTAGGGGTTAACCTGTTTTTTTTAACCCTTTAGAGGCAATTTTATTTTTTTTATATTAAAGCGGAGTTCCGCCGAAAAAAAAAAAATTAAGTCAGCAGCTACAAATGCTGCAGCTGCTGACTTTTAATATGAGGACACTTACATGTCCAGGGCGCCCGCGATGTCGGCACCCGAAGCCGATCTCTCCCTCGGCTCCAGGTGGAGGGGCGCCTTGCAACTTCACTTCCTGGTTTCCTACTGTGCATGTCGCGCTGCGCGATCCCACTGGTCCCCGCGGTCTTTTGGGACCTGCGTGTCTCCCAGAGGACAGCGGGGGGGGGGGGGGCGGAGGAGGGGCCAGACATGGCGTAGGTCCCCGCAGTGATCTATGCCTGGAAGTGGGAGCAAATACCTTGATTACTTAGGTATCTGCTCCCTCCTCCCCTCTGAAAGGTTCCAAATGTGGGGAGTATTCCGAAAAGCGGAAGTTCCATTTTTGGGTGGAACTCCACTTTAATGTTTGTTATTCAGGGTTCATGGTAGTTATTGGGATCTTCCTTATTTTACTGTTCCATTTTTACCCAGACATATGACAGACAAAGGGATCTCCCCCCCCCCCCCCCCAATTACTTTTCTTTAGCTGCAGTAAATATATACATTGTATTACGGGCTAAACTTTGAAAACAATAAGGCCCCTTTCACACTGGGGCGGGAGGTGCGGTGGCGGTAAAGCACGCTATTTTTAGCGTCGCTTTACCGTCGGAATTGTGGCGGTATTTGGCCGCTAGCGGGCGGTTGTAACCCCCCGCTAGCGGCTGAAAAGGGGTTAAAAAACATTGCAAAGCACCTCTGCAGAGGCGCATTGCCGGCGGTATAGCCGCGGTGTCCCATTGCTTTCAATGAGCAGTAAACACATTGCTCCAAAGATGCGGCTAGCAGGACTTTTGAAGCAGTCCTGCTAGCGCACCACTCAGTGTGAAAGCCCTCGGTTCTTTCACACTGGAGAAACAGCAGCCGCTGTTTTGGGTCGGTTTGCAGGTGCAATTTTTAGCGCAATAGCGCCTGCAAACCGCCCCAGTGTGAAAGGGGTCTAAGGAATTTTTGCAAGAAGATATTAAAGAGGAGGTTCACCGGAAATGTATTTTTTTTTAAAAGCCAGCAGCTACAAATACTGCAGCTGCTGACTTTTAAAAAAAATGGACACTTACCTGTCTAGGTCGCCTTGCCCGCTACCGCTCGGCTCCCCCCGCCGCCATCCTCGGTGAGGGAAATCGGGAAGTGAAGCGCTGCGGCTTCACTGCCCAGTTCCCTACGGCGCATACGCGAGTTGCGCTGTGCCGTCCTCACTGGTCCCCGCTGTTTCCCAGAACACAACCGGGGGGGGATTTGGGTTTCGGGGTGACGCGAAGGGGTGGGACTCCCGCGGGAGTCTATACCCGGAAGTGGTGCAAATACCTGTTTTATACAGGTATCTGCACCACCTCCCCCCCTGAAAGGTGCCAATTTTGACACCGGAGAGGGGGGGGGGGGGCTTCCGAAAAGCAGAGGTTCACTTTTGGGTGAACCTCCGCTTTAAGTTTTTATGCGTCACATCAAATTAAAGCCCTTATTATCATTTCGAAAACAGTATGGAAAATATGGTCAAACACAAATAACAAAAACCTCAAGCTTTATCACTAAAGGGGGTTCAGAACAAGAAAGCACGCAAAAGGATTAGTTTTCAGAATTATTGTGTCTATTGGTTGTTTGTTACATTAAAGTTGATTTAAAAAAAAAAAAAGAAGTGTAGGCCATGTGTTTCCTGTCTAGAGTGGAGCTCCCGTCTGCAGCCAGACCCCTCAGGAAAATGTTCATCATTCCCATCTACGCTTCAATACAGGGACTTAGAAGGAGCGGAGATGCGGCAGTTAGGGGGGGTGCGAGGGAGTGTGGCCTGGGTAAAGGCCTCTGGGGTGGGCCATCTGCAGACACTAAATATAAAAAGTTAATCGTCCCTTTAAATACAGAGTTTCCTCCTACTATGGAGTACAGGTTTATATCTGGAGTACAAGCAAGGCGTGACGTCCATGACAAGTCAGGGCAGATGAAAACGCATGACTCAGTCATACACCAGCCTGGGAGGATATAAAAGAGGAAGAATGGATCATCATGCTGCATATACTCTAATGGTAGCACACCACCTGCTATATATTCCTTGTATGAGCCTTGCACCTCTACACCCGCCACAAGCACACCGCCGCACTACCCTAACTGCTGGACCTTAGAAACTTTAAAAAATATAAAATTGAGGAAATTGGGAGTATGGCTCTTCGATAAAACGTCTCTGAAGTCCGATAAGCTGTAAAGCACACAGACGCCCTCCCATGGCTTGGAGAAATACACAGTGCAGGCCATTGGTAAACGTGCGAATGAGGAGCCCCCCCCCCACCCAGCTTTCTGCTCACAGGCGCCGGGCAGACAGGCAGCATGCGGGATCTGTCGGGTTCTGCTGCCAGAAGGGTGAATTTTGGCACCGTGGACGCAGCCGACTTGCCTCTCTAAACTCAGACGGGTCGTCACTCTTGCTTTGCAGATTTTTGGTGAAGAGATGAATTATGAAGGAACCAGAATATTTTTAGCCAGTAAAGCGAGCAGTGCCAGCTCCACGTCCCCGTCCGCTCTCTCCAGGGCCAGAAGTGCGTCATGCAATGGGAACCCCGCCTGAACTATTCTCTCTACAGCAGATGGTGGGGATGCAGGGGGTGGAAGGGAAATCTCTTCATCACCGGGGGAAGTCTGGATAGGATTGCCATTCACATCGGTGGCCTCACCCGGGTTTAAAGGAAGCACCTCAGTGGAGGGCAGACTGGACACAGGGGGCTCACGCTGCATATTATTGGAGGGCAGACTGGACACAGGGGGCTCACACTGCAGACTGGACACAGGGGGCTCATGCTGCATATTATTGGAGGACAGACTGGACACAGGGGGCTCACGCTGCATATTATTGGAGGGCAGACTGGACACAGGGGGCTCACACTGCAGACTGGACACAGGGGGCTCATGCTGCATATTATTGGAGGACAGACTGGACACAGGGGGCTCATGCTCCATATTAATGGAAGGCCAACTAGACACAGGAGGTTCACACTGCATATTATTGGAGGGAAGATTGGACACAGGGGGGTCACGCTGCACATCAGCAGAGGGCTGACTGGACACAAGGGGGTCATGCTCCACATTAATGGGGGACAGAGTGGACACAGGGGGCTCACACTGCATATTATTGGAGGGCAGACTGGACACAGGGGGTTCCCATTGCACATCAGCAGAGGACAGACTGGACACAGGGGGTTCCCATTGCACATCAGCAGAGGACAGACTGGACACAGGGGGTTCATACTGCACAGCCAGAGACTCTGTAGCATCAGATATATTAGAATTGAAGAGATTGTTCTCGTCCTGCATCGAGTTTTCAGAGCTGGCTGAATTTGTGGTTTGGTTAGTGTCCCGTTCACCAGTCATGTTCCTCTGGGAGGGACGGTCCTCCAATAACGCGTTCTGGTAAGATCCCGGGTGACCCATAGGAACTGGCTCTGCCGCCGTTCTCTCAGGCCCCTGGCCACTCACCACTAATAATTTATGGAGTTCTTTCAGAGCGGCAGCCAGAGAGAAGCAGCTTTCGTCTGTGTCCAGTTCGGGGACATTGGGTGGTTTGGAGGTGTCGGGGTCCACAATTTCAGAACCAGCAGCTTCAGGCAGGTGGGAGGAGGCTGTCTGGTTGTTGGAGTTTTCCGTAGACAATGAAGGCCCGTTGTCAGCACCATCCGGTTCGCAGGGCTCAGCAGCAGGTACCGCGAGAGGCGTCTGTGCGTCCACATCCATGGTGTCCTCCATATTTGCAGGCAGAAGAGGCGGAGGAGCAGCCTGAGGCGAGTGACCAGCATGCAGCAGCTCGGCATCGAGATCTTCAACAAACGCTTGAAATTGTGAATTCGGAGCTGCGGGCTCCCTATTGCGCCGGTCTGCAACCGCGTCGCCTGCTGCTTTGTCATGAAAAGCCCCCGCGGGTCCCCCGTCCTCCCCTCCACCGGATAACTGAGAAGATGAAGACTCTGCGGAGTCTGAAAGTCTGAAAGGCCGAGGCGGATTGCCTGTCTGAGAAGCGCGGTCCCCACCGCAGGCAGCGTCCACGGCGCTCATATCTATGGCTGACTCTCTGCTATCTGCGGACGGGGGTGGGCAGACGCTGGTCTGGGAGGACGCTGAATGAGCAGGAGTAGCTGACGTGACGCCCGGGGCATGGACAGGGTGGTGAAGCCCATCGATCGGTGGCACCAGCGATGGACGATCCACTGAGGTAGTTTCCTTGTCTAGAAAAAGGGAAAGAAATTAAGAAATGAGATTTCATTGGCATTTTCAGTCCCGGCTTTACACTGTATGAAGAATGATCAATAAAAGAAGCAAATCACTACACAACAAGCAGATTCTGATCCTCCCTCCCCCCCCCACCCCCGGGGGTCAAACGAGTCTGCTCCGTCCACCTCCCGGGGGATGCAATGCGAGCGCACAGTGGCGGGGGGGGGGGATGCAGCCCGAGCGCAGTGGCGGGGGGGGGGGATGCAGCCCGAGCGCAGGTGGCGGGGGGGGGGGATGCAGCCCGAGCGCACAGTGGCGGGGGGGGGGGGGGGATGCAGCCCGAGCGCACAGTGGCGGGGGGGGGGGGGATGCAGCCCGAGCGCACAGTGGCGGGGGGGGGGATGCAGCCCGAGCGCACAGTGGCGGGGGGGGGGGATACAGCCCGAGCGCACAGTGGCGGGGGGGGGATGCAGCGCGAGCGCACAGTGGCGGGAGGGGGGGGGGGGTGCAGCCCGAGCGCACAGTGGCGGAGGGGGGGGTGCAGCCCGAGCGCACAGTGGCGGGGGGGGATGCAGCGCGAGCGCAGTGGCGGGGGGGATGCAGCGCGAGCGCAGTGCGGGGGGGATGCAGCGCGAGCGCAGTGGCGGGGGGGATGCAGCGCTGAGCGCAGTGGTTGGGGGGGATGCAGCGCGAGCGCAGTGGCGGGGGGATGCAGCGCGAGCGCAGTGGCGGGGGGATGCAGCGCGCGAGCGCAGTGGCGGGGGGTGGGATGCAGCGCGCGAGCGCAGTGGCGGGGGGGTGGGATGCAGCGCGAGCGCACAGTGGCGGGGGGGTGGGATGCAGCGCGAGCGCACAGTGGCGGGGGGTGGGATGCAGCGCGAGCGCACAGTGGCGGGGGGTGGGATGCAGCGCGAGCGCACAGTGGCGGGGGGTGGGATGCAGCGCGAGCGCACAGTGGCGGGGGGTGGGGATGCAGCGCGTAGCGCACAGTGGCGGGGGTGGGATGCAGCGCGAGCGCACAGTGGCGGGGGTGGGATGCAGCGCGAGCGCACAGTGGCGGGGGGTGGATGCAGCGCGAGCGCACAGTGGCGGGGGGTGGGATGCAGCGCGAGCGCACAGTGGCGGGGGGTGGGATGCAGCGCTGAGCGCAGTGGCGGGGGGTGGGATGCAGCGCGAGCGCACAGTGGCGGGTGCAGCCCGAGCGCACAGTGGCGGGAGGGGGGGGGGGGTGCAGCCCGGGCGCACAGTGGCGGGAGGGGGGAGGTGCAGCCCGAGCGCACAGTGGCGGGAGGGGGGGGGGTGCAGCCCGAGCGCACAGTGGGCGGGAGGGGGGGGGGGTGCAGCCCGAGCGCACAGTGGCGGGGGGGGATGCAGCACGAGCGCACAGTGGCGGGGGGGGATGCAGCACGAGCGCACAGTGGCGGGGGGGATGCAGCCCGAGCGCACAGTGGCAGGGGGGGGGATGCAGCCCGAGCGCACAGTGGCAGGGGGGGGGGATGCAGCCCGAGCGCACCGTGGCGGGGGGGGGGATGCAGCCCGAGCGCACAGTGGCGGGGGATGCAGCCCGAGCGCACAGTGGCGGGGGATGCAGCCCGAGCGCACAGTGGCGGGGGATGCAGCCCGAGCGCACAGTGGCGGGAGGGGGGGGGGGTGCAGCCCGAGCACAGTGGCGGGAGGGGGGGGGGTGCAGCCCGAGCGCACAGTGGCGGGAGGGGGGGGGGGTGCAGCCCGAGCACAGTGGCGGGAGGGGGGGGGGGTGCAGCCCGAGCACAGTGGCGGGAGGGGGGGGTGCAGCCCGAGCACAGTGGCGGGAGGGGGGGTGCAGCCCGAGCACAGTGGCGGGAGGGGGGGGTGCAGCCCGAGCACAGTGGCGGGGAGGGGGGGTGCAGCCCGAGCACAGTGGCGGGAGGGGGGGTGCAGCCCGAGCACAGTGGCGGGAGGGGGGGTGCAGCCCGAGCACAGTGGCGGGAGGGGGGGGTGCAGCCAAGCACAGAGTGGCGGGAGGGTGCAGCCCGAGCGCACAGTGGCGGGGGGGGGATGCAGCCCGAGCGCAGTGGCGGGGGGGGATGCAGCGCGAGCGCACAGTGGCGGGGGGATGCAGCGCGAGCGCAGTGGCGGGGGGGATGCAGCGCGAGGGCACAGTGGCGGGGGGATGCAGCGCGAGCGCACAGTGGCGGGGGGGATGCAGCGCGAGCGCACAGTGGCGGGGGGGATGCAGCGCGAGCGCACAGTGGCGGGGGGGATGCAGCGCTGAGCGCACAGTGGCGGGGGGGATGCAGCGCGAGCGCACAGTGGCGGGGGGGATGCAGCGCGAGCGCACAGTGGCGGGGGGGATGCAGCGCGAGCGCACAGTGGCGGGGGGGATGCAGCGCGAGCGCACAGTGGCGGGGGGGATGCAGCGCGAGCGCACAGTGGCGGGGGGGATGCAGCGCGAGCACAGTGGCGGGGGGGATGCAGCGCGAGCGCACAGTGGCGGGGGGGATGCAAGCGCGAGCGCACAGTGGCGGGGGGGGATGCAGCGCGAGCACAGTGGCGGGGGGATGCAGCGCGAGCACAGTGGCGGGGGGGGATGCAGCGCGAGTGCACAGTGGCGGGGGGGATGCAGCGCGAGCGCACAGGGGCGGGAATGCAGCCCGAGCGCCCAGTGGCGGGGGGGGGGAATGCAGCCCGAGCGCACAGTGGCGGGGGGGGGGGAATGCAGCCCGAGCGCACAGTGGCGGGGGGGGGGGAATGCAGCCCGAGCGCACAGTGGCGGGGGGGGGGGATGCAGCCCGAGCGCACAGTGGCGGGGGGGGGGATGCAGCCCGAGCGCACAGTGGCGGGGGGGGGGGGAATGCAGCCCGAGCGCACAGTGGCGGGGGGGGAGGATGCAGCCCGAGCGCACAGTGGCGGGGGGGGAGGTGGGGGGAATGCAGCCCGAGCGCACAGTGGCGGGGGAGGGGGGAATGCAGCCCGAGCGCACAGTGGCGGGGGGGGGGGGATGCAGCCCGAGCGCACAGTGGCGGGAGGGGGGGGGGTGTGCAGCCCGAGCGCACAGTGGCGGGGGGATGCAGCGCGAGCGCACAGTGGCGGGGGGGATGCAGCGCGAGCGCACAGTGGCGGGGGGGATGCAGCGCGAGCGCACAGTGGCGGGGGGGGGTGCAGCCCGAGCACAGTGGCGGGAGGGGGGGTGCAGCCCGAGCACAGAGTGGCGGGAGGGTGCAGCCCGAGCGCACAGTGGCGGGGGGGTGCAGCCCGAGCGCACAGTGGCGGGGGGGGGGGATGCAGCCCGAGCGCAGTGGCGGGGGGGATGCAGCGCGAGCGCACAGTGGCGGGGGGGGATGCAGCGCAAGCGCAGTGGCGGGGGGGGATGCAGCGCGAGGGCACAGTGGCGGGGGGATGCAGCACGAGCGCACAGGGGCGGGGGGATGCAGCACGAGCGCACAGGGGCGGGGGGGATGCAGCGCGAGCGCACAGTGGCGGGGGGGATGCAGCGCGAGCGCACAGTGGCGGGGGGGATGCAGCGCGAGCGCACAGTGGCGGGGGGGATGCAGCGCGAGCGCAGTGGCGGGGGGATGCAGCGCGGAGCGCAGTGGCGGGGGGATGCAGCGCGAGCGCAGTGGCGGGGGGGATGCAGCGCGAGCGCACAGTGGCGGGGGGGATGCAGCGCGAGCGCACAGTGGCGGGGGGGTGCAGCGCGAGCGCACAGTGGCGGGGGGGATGCAGCGCGAGCGCACAGTGGCGGGGGGGATGCAGCGCGAGCGCACAGTGGCGGGGGGGGATGCAGCGCGAGCGCACAGTGGCGGGGGGGATGCAGCGCGAGCGCACAGTGGCGGGGGGGATGCAGCGCGAGCACAGTGGCGGGGGGGATGCAGCGCGAGCGCACAGTGGCGGGGGGGATGCAGCGCGAGCGCACAGTGGCGGGGGGGATGCAGCGCGAGCGCACAGTGGCGGGGGGGATGCAGCGCGAGCGCACAGTGGCGGGGGGGGATGCAGCGCGAGCACAGTGGCGGGGGGGATGCAGCGCGAGTGCACAGTGGCGGGGGGGATGCAGCGCGAGCGCACAGGGGCGGGAATGCAGCCCGAGCGCCCAGTGGCGGGGGGGGGGGGGAATGCAGCCCGAGCGCACAGTGGCGGGGGGGGGGGGGAATGCAGCCCGAGCGCACAGTGGCGGGGGGGGGATGCAGCCCGAGCGCACAGTGGCGGGGGGGGGGGGATGCAGCCCGAGCGCACAGTGGCGGGGGGGGGGGATGCAGCCCGAGCGCACAGTGGCGGGGGGGGGGGGAATGCAGCCCGAGCGCACAGTGGCGGGGGGGGGGGGAATGCAGCCCGAGCGCACAGTGGCGGGGGGGGAGGTGGGGGGAATGCAGCCCGAGCGCACAGTGGCGGGGGGGGAGGTGGGGGGAATGCAGCCCGAGCGCACAGTGGCGGGGGAGGGGGGAATGCAGCCCGAGCGCACAGTGGCGGGGGAGGGGGGAATGCAGCCCGAGCGCACAGTGGCGGGGGGGATGCAGCCCGAGCGCACAGTGGCGGGAGGGGGGGGGGGGTGTGCAGCCCGAGCGCAGTGGCGGGGGGATGCAGCGCGAGCGCACAGTGGCGGGGGGGATGCAGCGCGAGCGCACAGTGGCGGGAGGGGGGGATGCAGCCCGAGCGCACAGTGGCGGGAGGGGGGGATGCAGCCCGAGCGCACAGTGGCGGGAGGGGGGGATGCAGCCCGAGCGCACAGTGGCGGGAGGGGGGGGGTGCAGCCCGAGCGCACAGTGGCGGGGGGGGGATGCAGCGCGAGCGCACAGTGGCGGGGGGGGATGCAGCGCGAGCGCACAGTGGCGGGGGGGGATGCAGCGCGAGCGCACAGTGGCGGGGGGGATGCAGCGCGAGCGCAGTGGCGGGGGGGATGCAGCGCGAGCGCAGTGGCGGGGGGATGCAGCGCGAGCGCACAGTGGCGGGGGGTGGGATGCAGCGCGAGCGCACAGTGGCGGGGGGTGGGGATGCAGCGCGAGCGCACAGTGGCGGGGGGTGGGATGCAGCGCGAGCGCACAGTGGCGGGGGGTGGGATGCAGCGCGAGCGCACAGTGGCGGGGGGTGGGATGCAGCGCGAGCGCACAGTGGCGGGGGGTGGGATGCAGCGCGAGCGCACAGTGGCGGGGGGGGGGGGATGCAGCCCGAGCGCACAGTGGCGGGGGGGGGGGGATGCAGCCCGAGCGCACAGTGGCGGGGGGGGGGGGGATGCAGCCCGAGCGCACAGTGGCGGGGGGGGGGGGGATGCAGCCCGAGCGCACAGTGGCGGGGAGGGGGGATGCAGCCCGAGCGCACAGTGGCGGGGAGGGGGGATGCAGCCCGAGCGCACAGTGGCAGGGGGGGGATCAGCGCGAGCGCACAGTGGCAGGGGGGGGGGAAGCAGCGCGAGCGCACAGTGGCAGGGGGGGGGGGGAAGCAGCGCGAGCGCACAGTGGCAGGGGGGGGGGGGGGAAAGCAGCGCAAGCGCACAGTGGCAGGGTATTGGATATACAGGAACTGCAGGGTGCTGGAATGGTGGCAGATGCAGTTCATGGGTGGACACTAGGGAGCACGGTTAGGTAGGAGTACCACGATTTCTAATGGCGTCCCTGTAAAGCGATAAACACACACGGTGTAATTACTACTGACAGCCTGCACCATGGATTTCATTTTCCCTTCTGACCGGAGTGCTACTTTACGCAATGGACTGTCCTCATTGGGATTACCTGCTTTTTGCCCCCTCCTGCGGCAGATCACACGCACATGCATCAAGGTTTCCGCTGCTCTGTGTGGATTAGGAGAGACAAAAAAAAAAACGGCAAACGGGTGTTAGAACACAACAAGCCTCGTGCAGTTAGTGGCCCCGGGCCCCTTGTGTGCCGGGCGTCAGATCCTCTGTATGGGGAATATTTCTGGTGCTTCATCTCCTTCATTAATAAAATTTTACATTGGGTTGGGACAGAAGAAAAGTTTTATTGCACACACTTTGATACGGTGCTATGGGGGGACACCGAGGTGGTAACACGGTGAAGCCGGCCAATGAATAGGTTAATCACACCTCAGATACATGCGCACGGGATGGACATGCGTGTAGGAGTGGACTGTGCACGGCTTACCTGCTTCATCAGCCGATTTCTGCAATACTTCCGCTAACTCGCGATCCGCCATCTCCTCCGGACGCATGTCCTCCCGCATGTCCTCCCTGCCTGGTCCGTACGCTAACCTGGCACACTCCGGGAGCTCAGCCTCGGGCAGAAAGCTAGTACGAGTACCTGTGGTGCCAATCACCAGAACGTTCTTCTCCAGGTCAATGGAGCACTGCGGAGGAAAAAAAAACAAAAAACAATTAACTATTTCACCCCCAGGCCGCCTTCTGGACACTTGTTGACATGTAACAATCAGTATTTTTTGCTAGAAAATTACTTAGAACCCCCAAACATTTATATTTTTTTTAAGCAGAGGCCCTAGAGCAGTGGTTCTCAACTCCAGTCCTCAGGGCCCACCAACAGGCCAGGTTTGCAAGATAACAAATGCATCACAGGTGATATAATTTGCTGCTCAGGGATTGCAGTATTCTAGTCTGCATCTCACCAAGGTAATACTTAAGATCTGGCCTGTTAGTGGGTCCTGAGGCCAGGAGTTGAGAACCACTGCCCTAGAGAATAAATTGGTGACCTTTGCAATTTTTTTTAGGTCACACAGTAATTGCGGCTATTCAAAGCAATTTTTAGGGCAATTTTTTTTTTTTTTTTAAAGCGGAGGTGCCACGGAAAAAATAAAAATATTAAAAGCCAGCAGCTACAAATACAGCAGCTGCTGACTTTTAATACTAGGACACTTACCTGTCCTGGAGTCCAGCGACGTCGGTAGCAGAAGACGAGCAATCGCTCGTCACTCTGCTGCCCCCACCGCCATCCTTGGGGAGGGAACCAGGAAGTGAAGCCTTGAGGCTTCGCTGCCCGGTTCCCTACGGTGCATGCGCGAGTCGCGCTGCACTGTTCTCACTGGTCCCTGTTGTGTTCTGGGAGCCGAGTGTCTCCCAGAACACAACGGGTATTCTGCGGGAAGTGACGCGCTTCCCGCAGATTTCCCGCAGAGAGGACTCCCGGAAGTGGGTGCAAATACCTGTCTTAGACAGGTATCTGCGCCCCCCTCCACCTGAAAAAGGTGTCAATTGTGACACCGGAGGGGGGGGGGGAGGGTTCCGATCAGCGGAAGTTCCACTTTAGGGTGGAGCTCCGCTTTAACATCATATATTACACCGAGTAAACAGATACCAAACATGTCAAGCTGTAAAAATTACAGCGATAAAACGTCAATTTTACTATCCATAGGCAATGCTTCAAAAGCCTTTACAGGTCACCACTTTAAATTTACAGAGGAGGTCTGGTGCTAGAATTCCTGCACATGATCTGACATTTGTGGTGATCTCTGTGCGAGAGCACACGGGGGGTGCAGGGGCACTTTAACCACTTCAGCCCCGGAAGGATTTGTCCCCTTTCTGACCGGGCCACTTTTTTTTGCGATTCGGCACTACGTCGCTTTAACTGACAATTGCGCAGTCGTGCGACGTGGCTTCCAAACAAAATTGGCGTCCTTTTTTTCCCACAAATAGAGCTTTCTTTTGGTGGTATTTGATCACCTCTGCGGTTTTTATTTTTTGCGCTATAAATAAAAAAAAATCTATATAGATATATCTTTTTTTAGGGCTGAAAATACACCCCTCAGCTTATACTCAAGTCCGTGTACCTGAAGGGCTGCGAGCGTCCATTGTTTAAAAGTCGCGGCTTCCCCCTGGTCCCTTCCGCGATAGGCTTTTTTCCAGCAGACACTGTGTTCAGCCTATCACGGAAGTTCTCTTGTCCGAGGATGAAAAGACGTCCGTGATTGGCGGAACACTGAACACAGTGTCTGCTGGGAAACCGAGTCCGAGGATGAGAGGACGTCCGTGATAGGCTGCCGGGAAACGCCCATCACGGAACGGGACCAGGAGGAGAAAGCGACTTTTAAATAATGAATGGATGCCCGCAGCCTGTCAAGAATTTCAGGTACACTGACTCGGGCACAGTGAGGCAGGCAATGGGCACAGTGAGGTATGCAAATGGACATTGTTGACCCTCTTTTACGCTTACAGTAGCTGCTGCATTTCCCCCCTAGGCTTATACTCGAGTCAATACGTTTTCCCGGTTTTTTGGGGCAAAATTAGATACCTCGGCTTATACTCGGGTATATACGGTACATACACCCCCCTACAAAGCAAAATCAAAGTTCTAGTATGCGGCACATTGTGAAAGGCTTACCTTAAAAACGAAGCCCTACAGCAGCACGCTTGTCACCGCTGCAGAGGCTTCCATCTTCCCCTTGTTCACAGCCAAGCCACGATGAGGTCACTCCCGGTCATGTCACAAAGCTCTGAAGGAACGGCACGGGTATGCCGTTCCTTCAGAGCGCATGCACCGGCGGCGTCACCGTCTGCTGCTCTCTAGACTATCTCCTAAATGGTGCACATTTAGGAGATCTTCATTTTACCGACAGGTAAGCTCTATTATAAGCATACCTGTAGGTAAAAAAAACAATGAGCGTTTACTACCACTTTAAGTCCCCCACACCCAGCAATAGTCCCAGAGTTCCCCCCCGGGGGGCACTATCTCACCTAGAGAAGTAGAAATTGAACAACAATATCCTCACATCCATACCTGGTGTCTCTTTAACATGTCGAGGCCGAGCAACATATCCATCGGCTGCTCCTCCAAGATGGAGAAGGAACAGGGCAGGAAGTCGCCTTCGATCTGTACCTGAGCTGCAATGAACAAGACATGGTACAAATGAGATCTTGGCGGGGTGGGAGGAATTTTAATTCCCCCCCCCCCCCATCAGATAAAATGAAAGGGCTGACAGAAAGGTTGGTTGACGTGAGGCTTACCCAGATGGACTCTGCCGATAATCTTCTGCGTGCCGACCCCCTTAGCGATCCCGGCCCACCTTCTGTCCACCAGCCTCATGATGTGACAGCGCTCGGCGCAGGCCTGACTCATGATTGTCATCTGAGCACCTGCCATGAGGAAGAGAAATCAGTGATCTTGTCACCCCCTCTGTGACCCCCAGTACTGTGTGCCTGATCGGAGGGGGGCTCCCACCTGAATCAACGAACGCCTTCACGGGGTATCCGTTCACCTTGCAGTTGATGTAGAGCATCACTACCTGACCGAAGCTCTCTGGAGCCTCTTCCATGGCGATCGTCATGTTCTCTTCTATATTCTGCTGCCTGAGAGAGAACCGAAAGAGATGGAATGATTTTATTGCCGGAATTTATACAGCGTTACCCCATTACACCGCTCTATACGTGCTGTACAGTCACATCACTCCCTGCCTTCAGGAGCCAACAATCTAAGGTCCCCATCTCACATACTAGGGCCAGTTTAGAACGGAGCCAATTAACAATTTGCTTACCGGGCACTTAAACCCCCCCTTCCTGCCCAGGCCAATTTTCAGCTTTCAGCACTGTCACACTTTGAATGAAAATTGCGCAGTCATGCAACACTGTACCCAAACTAAATTTTTATCATTTTATTCCTTATATTTGGTGGTATTTGATGACCTCTGTGGTTTTTATTTATTGCGCTATAAAACAAAAGAGTGATACGTTTTTTTTTTCTCTCCAAAAACACAATATTTTATACTTTTTGCTATAATAAATATCCATTTTTTTTAAACAAATTTTTTCCTCAGTTTAGGCCGATACGTATTCTTCTACATATTTTTGGTAAAAAAATTTTTTTACAAATTTTTATAAAAATCGCAATAAACCTTCGATTGGTTTGCTCAAAAGTTATAGCAGCTACAAAATAGGGGATAGATTTATAGCATTTTTTTTTTTTTACTAGTAATGGCGGCGATCAGCGATTTTTATCGTGACTGCGATATTGCGGCGGACACATCGGACACTTTTGGGACCATTTACATTTATACAGCGACCCCTGCAATAAAAATGCACCGATTACTGTATATGACTGGCAGGGAAGGGGTTAACACTAGGGGGCGATCAAAGAGTTAAATGTGTTCCCTAGGGAGTGACTTGCTGTGGGGGGAGGGGACTGACTGGGGGAGGTGACCGATCGGTGTCCCTATGTACAAGGGACACACCATCGGTCTCCTCTCCCTGACAGGACGTGGATCTCTGCATTTACACACAGAGATCCACGGTCCTGCTCAGTTACTGGGCAATCGCGGGTGCCCGGCGGTCATCGCGGCCGCTGGGCACGCGCATCGGGTCACCAGTGACGCGGCGGGCGCACGCCCGCTAGTGGCTCGGGAAGGCGCGACGTCATATGTCCGCCCAGAACAAGAGGCTCTTTTTTTCCCGCCGTCATTTGACGGCGGGCAGTAGACAAGCGGTTAACCACCGCTCGATTTTTAAATTTTTTTGCCAAAAAACAAAAATAAAAAAACTAAATAAAGTTTCATAGTTTGTTATAAAATTTTGAAAAACGTGTACATTTCTCTCCTTCATTGATGTGCGCTGATAAGGCGGCACTGGTGTGCAATGATATGCACTGGTAGGTGGCACTGCATAGCAGCAGTGGCTCTCCCTGTTCGGGACCGACGTCCCTCTCACAGAAGCCGGTTATCGGCTTGTTTTTTTCCCCCCCTCATGTCAGCTTTAAAAAAATAAATAAATAAAATAAAATAAAATAAATAAAAGCAGATTACCGATCTTCTCGACCTTTAATGCACAGAATGCACCTTCTGCCTTTAGAACCACTTTAAAAACTGCTTGCCGCCCGCCCATCCTCAAATGACGGAGGGACGGTGCGGGACGTCCTATGACGTTGTCCCAGAACGGCTGCTCTCGCAATCTCTGCGACGAGACGCGGCTCTTTAACCACTTCAGCCCCAGGCCATTTTGCTGGCCAAAGACCAGGCCACATTTTTGCGATTCGGCACTGCGTCGATTGACAATTGTGCGGTCGTGCGACGTGGCATCCAAACAAAATTTACGTCCTTTTTTTCCCCCCACCAATAGAGCTTTCTTTTGGTGGTATTTGATCACCTCTGCGGTTTTTATTATTTTTTGCGCTATAAACAAAAATATAGGCCCATGGGAATCGAATGGGAACACAATGTGCTTACGGTATGCTCCAGGAGGTTAATACCTCAATTAGAATTGATAGCAACACAAGGAGACATGGCAATGGCAGGATGGAGATACAATCAAATGAGCAATTTCTTTAAAAAACTAGAACCCCAGATTAGGACACGGGACTCGATGACGACGTTTGAGGCTATGTGCGCAAGGAAGGTGGGAACCCGGCACATGTTGTCCCAGATGTACAAATTGGTCCTGAGTGAACAAAATACTACAACCCCATATTTTATCCAAGAATGGGAGAAAGAACTGGGTCACACATTCACAGTAACACAAAAAAATTAAATTTATAGAAGCAACATATTCATCTACTATAAGTTCATCAATTCATGAGATGTCATATAAATTTATGACTAGATGGTATCGAACACCGACGCGATTGGCACAGATATATCCGACAGCAGATAGTCTCTGCTGGAGAGGATGTAAAGAGCAAGGCACTTTTCTGCATATCTGGTGGTCCTGCCCCAAGATAAGAGGCTTTTGGGATAAGGTAATGCCGTGGATTAAGAAGTCATCAAGTATACCTATAGAGTGCAAACCCCTGCATGTTCTGTTCCACGGAACCCCGGTTGCAATAAAATCATATAAAAAAAGTATAACACCGCATTTACTAAACGCAGCAAAGAAATTAATACCTAAGTATTGGAAGCAGACAACATGTCCCACTCTGATAGAATGGAAAAGGGAAGTAGATGTAATAATGGAAGCAGAAAGATGGGTATCTAAGATAAGAAATCAACAGGAGGAATATAAGAAAATATGGATAGGATGGGAATTCCATGCCCCAGAAATAGAAAGAGGTTAAGAATATAGCAGTGGAAGAGATAAAAAGGTGTAGACAGGATAATACCCCATGATCCCCCCCCAAAGGGAACACGATGTTACACATTTAGGATAAACTGCAACATTTTTTTTTTTCCTTTGTCGTTTTTTTTTATGTAATGGAGTTAAGTTTGTGATGAATGTGGGAGGGATAGCCTCCCCCCCCCCCCCCCCCGTGTCTCCACCTCATCTGCCTGAACGCAGGAATTCAATCTCTTACGAGATGGGTTTTTTTTTTTTTGGAAGGAGAAGGGAAGGAAGGGTCACTTTACATACTAAGCAAGTAGATAATCTACACATAACATAGTGATTGGACTGATGGTCCGAACATATTGAGTAGACAATAGATAATATACACACTAAATATAGGAGGGGTGGGGGGGATTTTCTTAGGGGAAGGGAAGGGTCACTTGTACACTAAATAACTAATAAAATAGTATGGAGAGCACAGTAATTAGACTGAGCCGTAAGAGCACATGAAATCCACATAGAATAGCAATATTTTTTACTTTTTGCTATAATAAATATTTTTTACTTTTTGCTATAATAAATATCCCCATATATATAAAAAAAAAATTCCCTCAGTTTAGGCCGATACGTATTCTTCTACATATTTTTGGTTAAAGAAAATAAAAATCGCAATAAGCGTTTGATTGGTTTGTGCAAAAGTTATAGCGTCTTCAAAATAGGGGATAGTTTTATGGCATTTTTTAATTTTTTTTACTAGTAATGGTGGCGATTAGCGATTTTTATCGTGACTGCGACATTATGGCGGACACATCAGACACCATTGTCATTTATACAGTGATCCGTGCTATAAGAATGCACGGATTACTATAAAAATGACACTGGCAGGGAAGGGGTTAAACACTAGGTGGCGCTGTAGGTGTTAAGTGTGCCCTAGGGAGTGCTCTTCTAACTGTAGGGGGGGGGGGGGGGGGGGGGAATGGTCTACGTGTGTCACGACAGTGATCACAGCTTTCGAATACAGGAAGCTGTGATCAGTGTCCTGTCACTAGGAAGACTGGGGAAATGCTTGTATACATCAGCATTTCCCCGTTCTTCCTCACCGTGACATGATCGCGGGTATGCCCGTGGACAAAGAGTCCGCGGGACCCGCGGTCGGAGTCACGGAGCTTGCGTCCACAATGCCGATTCTTAAAAAGGGGACCAATATAATATTTAATTATTATATATACATACACACGTCCTTTTGCGCAGCCGTGACATTCTGCCGACGTATATTGTCGTGCGGTGGTCGGCTGTGTCTAATCACAGCCGGTCTCATGTAAACACGGAAATGCCAGTAATCGGCTCTCCTCGTGTCACACTGGCAGTGTGTGTGGCGAGGAGAGCCGATCAGCGGCATCTCCTCGCAGGGGACGTGGAGGTATGTAATCAGGGCACTGATCAGTGCCACCAATCAGTGCCCACCAGTGATACCAGTCAGTGCTGGCTATCATTGCTGCCCACCAGTGCCCATAAGTGCAGCACAATGCCTCCTCAGTGCCACCTATCAGGTGTCCATAAGTGCTTTGTATTAATGCATCCTCATCAGCGCCCACCAGTGAAGGAGAAAAATTACTTATTTTAAAATTTACTGACAAACTAAAAAAAAAAAAAAAATTCTCAAAAATTATTTTTTTTTTGTAAAAAAAGAACACACAGCAATTATTAAATAAACACCAAAAAAAAAGCTCCATTTGTGTGAAGAAAATGCACTGGGCAGGGAGGGGGTGAAAGTGGTTAAGGCGAGGTTCACACCATTACGAATTGGATGCGTTTCGGGTTCCCTACATTCAATTCACAACAGGAGATTTTGACCGGCTCTCTATGGAAAAGGTTCACATTATCTCTGCAGCAGGTCCGGTGCGTCTTTTGGTCGGTTTCAATTCCGAATTCAGCCAAAAATGCGAACCTAAAAAAAAGGTGAACCGGGAGGCACCGGGCCCCTGCTGTGAGCCGCATTAGGGTCATACATGAACCCAGCCTAAAGGAGAAGTTCACCTTTGGTAAGATGGTACACCCGTATTTAGGTTACCAATGAGCACCTGCCTGAGCACCTGAGATCCCCCCTCCGCTGCGACAGTAGGCAGGGGGATTTTCTCCCCGCACCCACTGTCACAATTTTAAAAAAGCGTCCCCCCCACACAGCTACATCATTCATTCACAGTTCTGACAATAAAATAAAGTACAGGCATACCCCGCTTTACGGACACTCACTTTACGTACACTCGCGAGTACGGACATACCCGCGAGTGTACATAAAGTGCCTCACAAGACAAACATTCCTGCACCATCAGCCGCAGTAGAAGGAACTTAAGCTCTGAGCATGTAGCCTACCCTATTCCAGTGTGCTCTTCCTGTTTCCTGGCCGCCGCCCCACCTCCTGTGCACAGCGCGATGTCCGGGGGATGGATTGGAGTGGGCCCCCCTTGCATCAGAAGAGCCTAATTACATGTGAGTGTTTCCCTGACACCCCCACTAAAGCCCCTGGCACCCCCACTACAGCCTAGAAGTGAAAAAAATGTATTGCTTCACTTTAAGTACATTTTCGTTTTACATACATGCTCTGGTCCCGTTGTGTACTTAAAAGTGGGGTATGCCTGTATAACTAAAAAGGCAAAACTATTTTTTTTTTTTTTAGGGGAGATGATTTGAACTCCTGTCAGGTTTTCATGGCTGTCTGTGTCCCCCGTTAGGGAGATTCCTGTCCTGTTGACCACTATCAGAAAATCTCCAAATTTGGGTTGTTCCCAGAAAAGTAAAGAAGGAAAATCTTCCAATGGGGGACACAAGTTCCAGTTACCAGGGGGGGGGGGAAGATTCCCTTCATTTGCAGGGATTTCCTCTGACTTCCTGTTTGGCTATGGGACAGGAAGTGAAATTTCCACAATGAGACTGTTGGTTCTACTTTAACAACAACGACCAATCTTCCATTGCAGCAGACGGACGGCATGCAGTTCTCAGTGAACTGTGAGGGGGGGGGGGGGGCGCCGCTGAGCGCTGTCGTAGTTCACCGACCTTCCTGCTCTCCTGGATGTGGGAGGTTCAGGCAGACAGCTATAATGAGATTCTGCAGGAGCCTGACATTGCACCCTCCATCTGCTTATCGCAGGTGCAATATTCTGCAGGCTTCAGAAAAAAAAAAAAAAAAAAAAAATCACTAAATTATTAATAATAATGCACATTTTTTTAACTTGCAAAATTATGTGCATTCATCTTTTTTTTTTTAACCACTTAAGGACCTTGCCTGTTTTTCAGACTCTGTGTTTACAAGTTTAAAACAGTTTTTTTTTTTGCTAGAAAATTACTTAGAACCCCCAAACATTTTATATTGTTTTTTTTTCTAACACCCTAGAGCATAAAATGGCGATTGTTGCAATACTTTTTGTCACACCGTATTTGCGTAGCGGTCTTACAAGCGCACTTTTTTTTGAAAAAAAAATAAAAAAAATCACTTTTTTGAATTTAAAAATAAGACAACAGTAAAGTTAGCCCAATTTTTTTTTATAATGTGAAAGATAATGTTACGCAGAGTAAATTGATACCCAACATGTCACGCTTTAAAACTGCACCCGTTCGTGGAATGGCGTCAAACTTTTACCCTTAAAAATCTCCATAGGCGACGTTAAAAAAAAATTCTACAGGTTGCATCTTTTGAGTTACAGAGGAGGTCTAGGGCTAGAATTATTGCTCTCGCTCCGATTGCGGCGATACCTCACATGTGTGGTTTGAACACCGTTTTCATATGCAGGTGCTACTCACGTATGCGTTCGCTTCTGTGCGCGAGCTCGTTGGGACGGGGCGCTTTAAAAAAAAATATTTGAGGGGGGTAGCCCTCTGCTTCTCGAAGCATATATCATTCACAGAAACGAAAACCATCAAAGATAAGGAGGGTCGTTATCTTCTAGTAAAGGGCCACCTAGGGGAAACCTTAATCACCATACTTGTCTACTATGCCCCCAATACTAATCAAACCGCTTTTTTTCACGCTCTTCTAGCACTCTTAGAACCCGAATTTGAGGGTGTTTTAATCATGGCAGGTGACTCTAACCTAGCTCTAGATTTAGCTAAAGATAGATCACACACTTCAGGACTTCGGGCTCCCCCAGGCAAAGTCATAAATTCGCACAACTGCTATATAAATATGATTTGGTGGACGCTTGGCGTGAGGCCAATCCTAATGCTAAGGACTACTCCCACTATTCAAGGGCACATGGGCACTACTCCCGCATAGACCACGTGTTTCTCCCCTCGGGGGTGATACCAAAATTGAAATCTGCAAAAATTTTGTCAACACCTTGGTCAGACCATGATCCTGTTACGATTCAACTAACTGATCTTACTAATAAGAATATGGGATTCCATTGGCGGCTGAATGAATCTCTCCTCAGCGACGAATCTCACTGCATAGAGATTTCCAACCATATACAAGCCTACTTTGAAAACAATATTCCAGGGGATACGTCCCCTGCCATTAACTGGGCAGCACACAAGGCCACTATTAGGGGTTCCTTCATTCAACTAGCCTCCAGACTGAAAAAGGCTCGCACTGAGCTGATTTCTGCAAAGGCCAAGGAGTTTGAGTTTCTATCCAAACAACACAAACGCTCCCCTTCTCCCAACTTGTTTAAGAAGCTAGAACAATCCCGACTAGAATTAAATATCTGCCTTACTACAAGGGCCGAGAAACAATTGCGGTGGACGAATCATAAATTTTTTACTTGGCGGGACCGTCCAGGATCCCTACTGGCGCACAAACTCACTCCTAGACATTCCCATCGTACACTTCCTAAAATAAAGCTATCCGGGGGCCACCTCTCACAGGATCCCCATAAAATCCTCGAATTCCATAACTTCTACGCTGATCTATACATGAAGCCCCAAGCTGTAGCTCCCCCATCCATCAGGGAATTCCTGGGGGCTCTTCCCCTCCCAATTATTACTGATGATCACAGAGAATTAGTGGACCAACCATTCTCAACCGAAGAGGTTACTGATGCTATCAAATCTCTCTTGCATCATAAATCTCCGGGCCCGGATGGGCTTCCTAACATCTACTACAAAAAAAGGGATTTTTATAACAGCTTACCTGTAAAATCCTTTTCTTGGAGTACATCACGGGACACAGAGCGACTTAGTCATTACTAATGGGTTATATAGTTTACCTTCAGGTGTTGGCACTGGCCAATTCCAAACCGGAAGTACCCTCCCCTATATAAGCCCCTCCCACCCGGGAGCACCTCAGTTTTGTAGCCAAGCAATAAGTGTCCCAAAAAGAGGGGTGGGAGCTCTGTGTCCCGTGATGTACTCCAAGAAAAGGATTTTACAGGTAAGCTGTTATAAAAATCCCTTTTTCTTTTTCGTACATCACGGGACACAGAGCGACTTAGTCATTACTAATGGGACGTCCCAAAGCAATGCCAAATGAGGGGGGGGTACATAAGCTGGGCGCCATCAGGCATGAGGATCTTTTGCGGCCTGCAACACACTGCGCCCAAAGGCGACATCCTCCTGACTTCTAACGTCTACCTGATAGAATCTAGTAAACGTGTGTACCGAAGACCATGTTGCGGCCTTACATACTTGAGCCAGGGAGGCCTGGTGATGCACTGCCCATGAAGTTCCAACTGCTCTTGTGGAGTGCGCCCTAACTTTGAACGGAGGCGGTCTCTTTCTCAAGCCATAGGCTTGTATTATGACCTGTCGAATCCACTTGGCTAAAGTAGATTTTGATGCTGCCTGACCCCTTCTGGGGCCTTCCGGCAGAACAAACAAAGAATCCGTTCTGCGAATCTGAGCAGTGGCTTTTAGATAGGCTTTAACTGCTCTTACCACATCCAAAGAATGTAATAACTTTTCCTCTACTGAGCTAGGTTTGGGGAAAAAAGAAGGAAGAACCACATCTTGGTTCAAATGAAACCTCGATACCACCTTAGGAAGAAAGGCTGGATGAGGACGTAATACTACTCTGTCCTTATGGACAACCAGATATGGCTCCTTACAGGACATAGCTGCTAATTCCGACACTCTTTTAGCCGAACAAATGGCTACTAAGAAAACCAATTTCCTGGTGAGAGGAACCAAGGAAATGTGTTGTAATGGTTCAAACGGTTGTTTCTGTAGAACCGACAGAACCAGGTTTAAGTCCCAAGGACATATGGGAATACTAACCGGAGGGCTAATACGCATCACTCCTTGTATAAAGGCTTTGACTAGTGAATGCGAAGCCAAGGGCCTTTGAAAAAATATTGACAAGGCCGAAATCTGACCCTTGATAGTACTCAAGGCCAGTTTCCTATCTACAGCCCACTGTAGGAAGTCCAGAATCCTCCCTATCATGTACTTACGTGGATGCCATTTCTTGGTCTCACACCACGTAATGTACGCTTTCCAGATCCTATAATAGATCTGCCTGGATACCGGTTTCCTGGCATTGATCATGGTAGATACCACAGAATTAGAGAGCCCTCTCTTTTTCAGAATGTGGGCTTCAATAGCCAGGCCGTCAAACCTAGGGCTGGTAAGGAAGGGTGGTATATCGGTCCCTGCGAAAGCAGGTCCGGACGAAGTGGGAGGGTCCAAGGACTCCTCACTGACATTTTTACCATCTCCGCGTACCATGCCCTTCGGGGCCACGCTGGAGCCACCAGAATCACTGGTTTCTTTTCTACCCTGATTCTGCGGAGTAATCGCGGTAACAATTGTGGCGGTGGGAATGCATATATCAGCTTGAACCGATCCCAAGGGAACACTAGGGCATCCGAGCCGCAAGCTAGGGGATCCCTTGTGCGAGACACAAACCTGTCCACCTTTGCGTTGAATCTGGATGCTAGCAGATCTACATCCGGTGTTCCCCACCGCTGGCATATTGCCTGGAAAACCTCGGGGTGAAGAGACCATTCCCCCGGGCATAATTGTTGGCGACTTAGAAAGTCCGCTCTCCAATTTTCCACTCCTGGGATGAAAACCGCAGATATGGCTGGGACATATCTTTCTGCCCACCCCAGGATGCAATTTGCTTCCTTCTGGGCTGCACGACTTTTGGTGCCACCCTGATGATTGATATATGCCACTGCCGTGGCATTGTCTGATTGAATTCTGACAGGGGACCCCTGGAGTTTGGATGTCCATGCTACTAGGGCATACCGGGCTGCTCGTATCTCTAAGAGATTGATGGGCAGGGCCTTTTCTGCTTCTGACCACCTGCCCTGGAGAGACCATTGCTCCAGCACTGCCCCCCAGCCGATGAGGCTGGCATCTGTAGTGACCACCTTCCAAGAAACCGGACTGAAGGGTTTCCCTCTTTCCAGATTCTGGGGCACCAACCACCAATGGAGGCTCTTGCGAACGGAAGGGGACAGGGACATTGGTAAGTCTAAAGCCTGAACTTTTTTGTTCCAGGCTGACAGTATGGCCCTTTGCAAATTCCTTGAATGGAATTGACCGTAGGGTACCGCTTCGAATGAAGCCACCATCTTTCCCAGCAGCCTCATGCAGAGACGTATGGATGGTTTTCTTTTTGTACCCACTAAGTGGGTCAAATTTCTTAAAGACGACACCTTCTCTGGAGGTAAGAAAATCTTTCTCTGATTTGAATCCAGCCCTAGCCCTAAGTATTCCAGACTTTTGACTGGTCTTAGAGCTGACTTGTCCCGGTTGATAATCCAACCGTGATATTCCAGATACTCGATTGTCTTGTGAATAGCTACTTCCAGCTTTTCCACTGAGTGGTCTATTAGTAGCAGGTCGTCTAGATATGCCATTATCGTTACACCCTGTGTTCTTAGATTGGCCAATAATGGGGCCAGAATTTTTGTGAACACTCGTGGTGCTGTGGCCAGACCGAAAGGTAAGGCTCTGAACTGAAAATGGCGCCCTTCTACTGCAAAGCGTAGAAATTTCTGATGGGCCGGAAAGATGGGAATATGCAGATAAGCATCCCTTATGTCGATCGAGGCTAGCCATTCCTGCCCTTGTAGGGCGGTGGCCACTGATCGGATCGACTCCATCCGAAAGGTCCTGATATTTAGGAACTTGTTTAGCCCTTTTAGATTTAATATGGGCCTCACGTCCCCATTTGGTTTGGGGACTGTGAAAAGGTTCGAGTAAAACCCGAATCCGCTTTCTTCCAGGGGAACCTTCATGATTACCCCTTGGAGCAATAGTTGTTCTAGTGCCAGAAGGAGGGATCCTCTCTTTTGGGGATCTCTTGGCACGTTTGACCTCATAAATTGGGCAGGAGGAGTGCCTTTTAACTCCAGCTTGTATCCCAGACTTACTGCGGAGAGCACCCATCTGTCTCTGATGGTGTCCCGCCAGGTCTCTGTGAACAACTGAAGTCTTCCCCCCACCCGATTGAGCGGGGGCAATACTTCATGCCTTAGGGGGAGGTTTTGTACCTCTCTTGATCCAGGGCTTCTTGTTACCCTGTGATTGTCCCTGATTTCTGCCCCCTGAATTTGACCGCGGAGGCCGTCGGAACTGCTTCACAGCCGATGTGCCCGGGACTGGAGAGGTAGGCCTCTTAAAAGAAGGACTTCTACCCTTGTTCTTAACCGGTAAGAGTGAACTTTTACCGGCAGAAATTTTCTGGATATATTTGTCCAGATCTTCTCCAAATAAGCGTTCTCCATGAAATGGGAAGCTAACCAGCAGTCTTTTACAGGGAGCTTCAGCAGACCAGTTTTTGAGCCACAAAAGCCTACGCATATGTACTATAGACAGCGTAAAGCGGGAGGCCTGTTGGATTGTATCCTTTATGGCGTCCACCGCAAAACACAAGGCTCTAGGCAGGTCAGCTAGGGCATGAGCCTGCTGATCTGGTAAGTCCCTTAAGACTTGTTTCAACTGATCTTTCACTGCTTGGCAGACTCCAATCGCTGCTACCGCAGGTTGTGTCACCATACTTGCTGTAGAGAAAGCAGATTTTAGTAAAGACTCCAATTTTTTATCTATTGGGTCTTTGAACATTGGAACATTATCTACTGGACATGTCAGTGATTTGTTAACAGAAGAGATGGCTGCGTCCACTATAGGGACCCTCCATTTTCTTATGAACTTATCCTCCATGGGATAGATCACCGGAAATCTCTTGGGGGGAGCAAATATTTTATCAGGATGCTCCCAATCCTGGTAAATAAGCCCTTCTAATAAAGGGTGGATTGGGAAGGAACAGACCGCCTGGGGAGCTTTTAGCGACCCCAGCGAGGAAACCGTAGTGGATGGTGGTTCCGCCAGAGGCATTTTAAATGCTGATCGGACCATGTTAGTCAGAGACTGAACCCATAATCTTTCAGCCTGAGAAGCTGAGAAAGGTTCTTCCACTGTTGATTCCTCTATAAGTGAATCAACCTCATCCTGATCCCCTTCAGGTAGGTCGATCTCTGTGTGGGGCTGTTCCTCCACTAACAGGCACTCTGAAGGAGGAGACGGAGATCGGACGCGCTTTTCCTGTGACAGGGAAGCAGCGATCAATGCTGTTAATCTCTCTTCCAATCCTCCCAGAGTTGAGGATAAAACCTCCTCTGTTATATATACAGGAGCAGGTGGACTGGGGACAGCCGCAGCACCAGACATTCCTGCGGGGTTTCTACGGCTACTGACCTCTGCATTCTCAGGGGAGATTGGTGCAGTGCAAGCATGCCCAATATCCTCAGAGCCCGATGGAGACCCCTTTGGCTTCCTGGAAGATTTATTTCCGGAGCGTCTGGACGACATATCCTTTAAGCACAAAGCTGAGGTATTCCCGTCGTCATACACCAATTTTTGCTGGTAATAGTCTAACACAGGTGCTGCTATATACCAGCTGGTGTCCACTAAAGTGCCTTTCTATGGGGATGCCTGCATCAACCGCCTCTGTGTGCCACTGTTTGTTGCTAGCTCTGTTTGCATGCAGCTGACACTTGTACTGTGTCTTTTAACCATGCTGGGACGCCCGCACATGCGCAGAAGCGCCGCGGCGCGCATCGAGCGTCATCCACCCGCCCCGCCCCTTTTTTTTCATAGGAGGCGCGTGCACGCGCCCGCGCGCGCGCCCGTGCGCCAATGGCGCCCTTTTCGAAAACCAACAGAGGACTAGGAGCCAGGGCCCTTTTTGCCGGAGGGCCTGTGCGGTGGATGAACGCAGCAACAGGGCAGAGGAAGTGGATTCCCTCAGAGAAACTTACCAGCTGCCTGGATCTTTTGAGTTGAGAAAACCAAAGATCCACATTTACAAGAAAAATGGACTACAGCGGCCTCTAGTGGTTTAACACAGGTACCGCGGTCCCTGTTTTTTTTTTTTTTCTTGACTACTATTAAAATTTTACATTTTCAGTAGTTATAGGCAAACACAGATATTTAGCGGGAATACCGTTAGGTAACAGACAGAAAGACAAATTAGGCTTGGGGGTCCCCCAATAGAACCAAGTTCCTGAGGGCCCCCACTTACCTGATCCCCGCCGCAGGACTTTGTTTGGTCCACAAAAGTCCAAACTTCACCTATCACGGCAGGCATTGTAATTAAACCTTCAGGGACCGGGTTCCCAAGGATTCCACTCCCCTGGACCTGTATAGCACCCTGCACAGACAGCGTCTTGGTCGTGGGTATGACCAGAGCTCTGGATCCCAGGGTCCAGCCCTCCTAAGAGAAGCATTACAGGCAAAACCTTGCTCTTCTGCTGCAAGGCCCGGGTACCGACCGTTTAGCTATGAAGCTTTTTTTGGTGGGATCCGGAACAGCTTACTAAGGCCCAAAAGAACCTGTACGCAAGCCCAGTGAAAACACATGTTACTCTTTGGCCAACACCTTAGACACTGGCAAAAAACTGAGGTGCTCCCGGGTGGGAGGGGCTTATATAGGGGAGGGTACTTCCGGTTTGGAATTGGCCAGTGCCAACACCTGAAGGTAAACTATATAACCCATTAGTAATGACTAAGTCGCTCTGTGTCCCGTGATGTACGAAAAAGAAAATTTGCTACACATCTGGTCCCACACTTGGCTCTCTATTTTAACTCCCTGAAGGACGGGGGAATGGTCCCATCTGACGACAATAAAGCCTACATCAGCGTTGTCCCCAAACCTGGCAGGGATTCCACTGATGTTCGCAATTATCGCCCAATCTCTTTAATTAATTGTGACCTTAAAATTTTAACCAAAATTCTAGCAGTCCGAATCAATTCCTTTCTAGAACATTATATACATAAAGACCAATCGGGATTTATTGCAGGACGTCAGACCTTAGATCAAATTCGCAGATCTATCGCTCTGATCTCAGCGGTACGCTCCAATTGGGACGACCTCCCAACTCGGGAACTCTTGCTCTTGTCATTAGATCTCAATAAAGCATTCGATAGCTTGAACTGGGACTATCTTTTTATTACCCTTGAGACTATGGGATTCGGCTCTGTGTTTATCTCACTGATGAAAACACTTTATAGTTCCCCAACAGCTCAAATTTCTATCAGAGGACATAAATCATCCATTTTCCCAGTCCAGCGAGGTACTAGACAGGGATGCCCGCTATCTCCCCTACTATTTGCTCTGGCAATAGAACCCCTTGCAATGGCTATCCGCTCCCATCCCAATATCCACGGTGTTTATTGTGGTCAACAAGAACACAAATGTGCACTATTTGCCGATGATGTCCTTATGTACATCACCAAACCCCAAACCTCACTCCCAGAACTCTTGTCTTTGCTAGATCGTTTCTCGCTAATTTCGGGTTTGACCCTAAATTCGCAAAAAACCCTGGCACTTAATATCTCACTGCCTCCCGCGGAGGTGCAGCTCCTCCAAAACGCATACGGTTTTAAGTGGGCTTCCCACTCCCTTCCATACTTGGGAGTCCATCTGACCTCGTCGATAGGTACGTTATATAAAGCAAATTATCCTCCTTTATTTAAGAAACTCAAGGAAGATCTTCGCTCCTGGGCAGAATACTCTCTCTCTTGGTTTGGCAGAATCAATTCGATAAAAATGACTTTTTTGCCCAGGCTCCTATATTATTTCCGAACACTACCGATAGCAATTCCGAAGGGAGACATGCAACATCTACAAACTGAAGTTTTACGCTTCATATGGGGTAATAAGAAGCCACGGATACAAAAAAAAAAAAAAAACACTTTATACACCTAGACCCATGGGGGGACTTGGTCTTCCCAACCTCCAAGCTTACTATAACTCGGCTCAGATAGCCCAATTGAGTCACACAACAGTTGGGGGGGCGGCCCCTCTTTGGGTTCACATAGAATCACTTGCGTGCCACCCACTGGCAATAGGAGCCTTGATGTGGCTTCCTAGTCGTAAACGCCCATCTATTTTATGTCCTACCTTATCACATTCTCTAGCGGTATGGGATAGAACAAGACACCGAGCGTCCCTTATGTCGCTCCACACACCTCTAGCGCCCATTTTTTGCAACCCGGAGTTTCCTCCTGGCCTTGTTCCACAACAATTCCAATGGTGGCTCAACAAAGGATTCATGAGAATTGGGGATTTCCTTAATGGAAACCAAGTGCATACGTTAAAATATTTCAAAGACAACTTCTCAATACCTCCCATTGAGGTATTCCGATATAACCAAATTTTTTCATTCATTACTTCCAAAATTAGACAAGTGGGGGGCCCCATAACACTTACCACATTTGAACTAATTTGCCAAAACAGAGACACACAGAGGGGTTGGATCTCTACCATATATTCTTCTATGACTAAACCAGACACTAAACTCACCTATATGACCCAATGGGAGAAGGACTTAAACCTCTCCCTAGAACTGTCAGAATGGCAAGGTATTGCCTACCAACTCTCAAAAATCTCTATTAACACTACCCTTATTGAAGCCAACTACAAAACGCTTTTACGCTGGTATTTAGTCCCCACGAGAATAGCTAAAATGCATCCTTCCTCCTCGCCTCATTGTTTCCGACAATGTGGGCAGTTGGGTACCATGCACCATATTTGGTGGCAATGTCCACTAGTAATCAGATTCTGAATGAATGAATGAATGACTTGTATAGCGCTCACATGCGAACTGAATCGCCTCTAGGCGCTTTTTGCAGCCAGTGTCTGCTTAGCTGGTGCGGTCATTTTACCCCGTAGGATCTCGACACGCTTAGGACACACAGTTGTACACACATATATACATATATACTGGGCCAATTTGGACTAGATCCAATTAACCTACCAGCATGTCTTTGGAGTGTGGGAGGAAACCGGAGTACCCGGAGGAAACCCACGCAGACACAGGGAGAACATGCAAACTCCAGGCAGATGGTGTCATGGTCGGGATTTGAACCAGTGACCCTTTTGCTGCTAGGTGAGAGTGCTAACCACTACACCACTGTATGCCTCTGGATTCTGGATAAGGATCTTTAATCTGATTCACTCAGTGACATATTTCAACATCCGTCGGTCCCCAGAGAGCGCACTTTTTCATAGACTACCCGACGGGATCCCCAAAAAATCAATACGCCTCATAACCTATATCTTGTTGGCAGCGAGAATAACAATTGCTAGGAACTGGAAATGCTCAAGAATACCCCTAGAACAAGTTAAGGATAAACTCAACTGGATTATGATTAATGATAAGCTCACTTACACTCTTCACAATAAAGCGGAAATGTTTAACAAGATCTGGGATCCATGGATCGAATATATCTCCGCTTGATGAGGAAATCCAGGTGACCCTCTCTCTCTTTCTCTCTCCTCTCTCTCTCCCTTTTCTTTTCTCCTTTCTCTCCTCTGCGCTTTTCCTCTCTCCCTTGTTCTCTTTCTTTTTATTCTTGGCAATATATATTTTTTTAATATATACCTTGGTTATCGATATATGGTGTTGGAACGTTACTAATGAGGCCGGAAACGTTATCATAGTAGGGGTCCGCGGCTAACCTTGAATTTATGCTCAGGGTCTACTGAAACCCTGGACCATCCCTACCCCCCCCCCAGTGCTGGTATAGTCTGGAACTACTAGTTTGGGCACTTGCACACATAACAGGTCCTACATGAGGACCCTAATAATCCTTAGGATAACATTATGCATATGCCTCATACCTCCTGACAGGTTCTAGATGGAATGATACATACCATGTTGTCAGAACGTTCAATTGTTGGCCGAATGTAACCTGGCTATTTGTTCCCCTGTTCCTCCCCCCCCCCCTTTTTTTTTTTTGTCTCTTTTATTCCCGTTTTGTTATTCTCCTGTTTTGTAACTGCTTAATAAAAAAAAAAATATTGCAAATAAAAAAAAATATTTGTTTTCTTATTTATTTTACTTTTTATTTTTACAGTTTTTTTTTTTAAATGGGTCACTTTTATTCCTATTACAGGGAATGTAAAACATCCCTTGTAATAGAAAAAAAGCATGACAGGTCCTCTTAAATATGAGATCTGGGGGTCAAAAACACTTCACATCTCATATTTACACTAAAATGCAATAATAAAATAAATAAATAAAAATTGTCATTTGAAAAAAAATGACAAACAAAATAAATAAAAAATGTCCCTTCAAGTCGTATGGGCGGAGCTGACGTTTTGACGTCGCTTCCGCCCTGCTATGGTATGGAGACAGGTGGGGGCCATCTTCCCCCTCACTCATCTCCATACCCAGCTATGAAGAGGACCTGATCGCCTCCACCGACGGCTCCGGTAAGCGGCGGCCCTCTCCCGCCGCCGCTAACAGTGATCTCGCGGCGAATCCGGCAGTTAAGCCTTACGGGTCGCGAGTCGCTTTGTGAATGGGCCGGTGTCTCGTCACATTCGGCTCCCCATCACAGATTGCTCCGGAAGTGAGGTTCCGTCGCCGCCATCTTGCTACACCCCACACTCCTGCACAGTAATGATGGAGTGAGAAGGGGGCAAGCGGACATCTTGTTACACCCACCGGAGTTTTAGATTTCACAGTTATTTTCAACACAAAACTGAGCTTATTTGCTTAAATACAGTATTTGGAAATCCGGACGGACTGTTTACCTGTTAAATTTTAACAGCAGCAGCAAACCTGCTGATCTTACAGGTTTGCTAATGTGACAGAACACCTCTGATTTTCACATTTAACATCTAAACAGTCCATTGGATTTCCAAATACTGTATTTAAAGTGGAGCTCCACCCTAAAAAAAAAAAATTCACCAAAAATCTACAAAAAAATTAAATGCATTTTTTTACTTACCAGAAATAGCGGTTGCTATGCGGAAGTCCCTAATCTGCCTCTTCATCCTCCGCGGTGGATCTTCTTCCTCGTCCTACACTTGATGTCTTCTTGTGAATGGGGCGCGCTGCCTTCTGGGAACTGTTTGTATCCCAAAAAGCAGCCGGCCCGTTCACAAAGAGCCGCGCTGCTCGCGCATGTGCAGTAGGAAACGGGCAGTGACGCCGCACTTACTGAGGGTGGCGGCGCCGGGACCTGCCAGGATCGAGGGATCGGCCTCGGCAGGGGCCGACATCACGGGCGAGTAAGACAGGTAAGTGTCCTTATTAAAAGTCAGCAGCTACAGCGTTTGTAGCTGCTGACTAAAAAAAAAAAATTACGGATGGAGCTCCACTTTAAATACAGTATTTGTAAATCCGACGGACTGTTTAAATGTGAAAATCAGGAGGTGTTCTGTCACATTAGCAAACCTGTAAGGTCAGCAGGTTTGCTGCTGCTTTTAAAATGTAACATGTAATCAGTCCGTCGGATTTACAAATCCTGTATTTAAGCAAATAAGTTCCGTTTTGTGTTGAAAATAACCGAAATCTAAAACTCCGGTGGGTGTAACAAGATGTCCGCTCGCCCCCTTCTCACTCTATCATTACTGTGCAGGAGTGTGGGGGGTGTAGCAAGATGGCGGCGACGACGGGAACGTAACTTCCGGAGCAATCTGTGATGGGGAGCCGAATGTGACGAGACCGCGGCTGCTCTCTGGGGTACACACGGTTCCCAGAAGGCAGCGCGCGCCCCATTGGCCAGAAGACACCGCGAGGAGGACAAGGAAGAAGACCAGCCGCAGGACGATGAAGAGGCAGAGGCAGATTAGGGACTTCCACACAGCAACCACTATTTCTGGTAAGTAAAAAAAAAAAATTTTTTTTTCTATTTTTCTTTTCTATTTTTTGGGTAAAAAAAATAAATAAAAAAAATAATAATTTCAGGGTGGAACTCCGGCTGTAAGAAGACAATCTGAGAAACGAGTGACGAAGGGTCAAAAGTTTCTATTGAGCAACACCATTACCAACTGGAAGCATCAGAGGTCATTTATTACAGCAGAGCTCAGACCAGAATGGCGGCATTCTTCCAACATTCGCCTCGCCCAATCAGTGCCCGGGAGGTCTTTCCTTCACTGATGTACCGAGCCACTCGGCCAAGTAGACGATTGACAAGAGGTCGGCACCGCCTGCCTATTGTGCTGCCTGTGAGTCCGACTACCGGAGACAGTTTTCTATCTGTTTGCACACAAATACAGGAAATGTCAGTTCTGTCACCTTATGTCTTCCTCTATTTTGGCCTGAGCTTCTAAATCGAAGGGGTCGGCAGATATAAGCCGTATCCGCTCCTGCTCCCTCCGGGCTCGCTCTTGTTGTTGCTCCAGGAGGACTCTTGTGAATCGGTCTGTGGAAGACACACAGGGTATAAGTTCATATACCGCCCCTCCCTCAGCTATACTACCAGAATAAGAGCCTATGGAGTGTCACTCACCCAAATCCCCGCTCAGCAGCGCCTCTGCCAGGGGCGGGTTCCGTTCTTTCAGTAGCGATAGTTCATGGGGATTTGCCAGCAGCATTTCCCGCAGAAGAGATGGGTTATCCAGCCCCTGTGGGAAAGTTGTGGAATCCGGAGCGGGAGGCCGAGGGGGCTGAGGGTCAGGCGGTTGGCTGGAGGTCCCGGGGACAGCGATGCTGCTGAAATCTATCCTGGGCAATCCCACTGTGAAGAAACACAACACGGGTACAAAACGAGGCATCAACCCAGGTCAGGGGGTCAGCAACAGGCGGGTCGTATTCCCACCGTCCCGGCCCTCTGCAAGAAGTGGGGGCCACACACAGCCACCTGCTCCGCTGCTCAGGGAAGCGGGGGCTACACACAGCTTATAGTTCCGCTGCGCAGGGAAGCAGAGGCCACACAGCGCTCATCGTTCCGGAAGCGGGGGCCACACACAGCTTATTGTTCCACTAAGCAGGGAAGTGGGGGCCACACACAGCCACCTGTTCCAATGCGCAAGGAAACGGGGCGCCAAACACAGCCACCTGCTGCGTAGGGAAGTGGGAGGCCACACACAGATTATAGTTCCGCTGTGCAGGGAAGCGGGGGCCACACACAGCTTATTGTTTTGCGGCACAGGGAAGCGGGGGCCACACAGAGCCACCTGTTCCGCTGTGCTGGACCCTGCAATCCTCTATGTGATGTTATATACAACCACATGGGGTGGACATGAGTTGGCTGGGCAGGGACCAGAACGGTAGAACAGGTTGCCATGTTACATCCTCATACCTGGTACAGGGGCCACAGGCCGCGCCTCCGACGGATCCTTCTGCCTCAAGATCACCACATCTCCGTCTTTCAGACCGTATGAGGAGAGCGAGCGCTGATTGTCCGTCAGGGGTCTCTCTGCATAGAGGATCTGTGGGGGAGGGATGATAAATCACATCTGATGAGGATATGGTATGTGTCTGGAAGATTATGGGGGGGGGGGGGGGACGACGACAATAAAGTGTATGTAACTCTGTGCAATCATCCTGAGAAAAGATATACTGAGAATGAATGTCTCCGCTCTGAATGAGGATGATGAATAAATGTCGGCGGAATCTCTAATATATATATATATATAAGTGGATTGATCCCCCTCCCCCACCAGGCTATTGAATCCCAACACTGAGCCGAGATCTCATCATACAGGAGAACACCGCGGGCCACAGGTGCCGGGATAATCCCACAATCCCGCCGATTATTCCCCAACCACCGGGCTCAGTACGGCACCTTATCACGACCGCCAGGCTCCCCGACACGACCCCCCCCCAACCGCCAGGCTCCCCGACACGACCCCCCCCCAACCGCCAGGCTCCCCGACACGACCCCCCCCGACCGCTAGGCTCCCCGACACGACCCCCCCCGACCGCCAGGCTCCCCGACACGACCCCCCAACGACCGCCAGGCTCCCCGACACGACCCCCCAACGACCGCCAGGCTCCCCGACACGACCCCCCAACCGCCAGGCTCCCCGACACGACCCCCCAACCGCCAGGCTCCCCGACACGACCCCCCCCGACCGCCAGGCTCCCCGACACGACCCCCCGACCGCTAGGCTCCCCGACACGACCCCCCCAGCCGCCAGGCTCCCCGACACGACCCCCCCCCAGCCGCCAGGCTCCCCGACACGACCCCCCCCGCCGCCAGGCTCCCCGACACGACCCCCCCGCCGCCAGGCTCCCCGACACGACCCCCCCCCGCCGCCAGGCTCCCCGACACGACCCCCCGGCCGCCAGGCTCCCCGACACAACCCCCCCGGCCGCCAGGCTCCCCGACACAACCCCCCCCGGCCGCCAGGCTCCCCGAACACAACCCATCCCGGCCGCCTCAGGGATATCCTCATGCTCCTCTCCCCCCCTCAGGGATATCCTCATGCTCCTCTCCCCCCCCCTCAGGGATATCCTCATGCTCCTCTCCCCCCCCCTCAGGGATATCCTCATGCTCCTCTCCCCCCCCCTCAGGGATATCCTCATGCTCCTCTCCCCCCCCCCTCAGGGATATCCTCATGCTCCTCTCCCCCCCCCCTCAGGGATATCCTCATGCTCCTCTCCCCCCCCCCCTCAGGGATATCCTCATGCTCCTCTCCCCCCCCCTCAGGGATATCCTCATGCTCCTCTCCCCCCCCCTCAGGGATATCCTCATGCTCCTCTCCCCCCCCCTCAGGGATATCCTCATGCTCCTCTCCCCCCCCCTCAGGGATATCCTCATGCTCCTCTCCCCCCCCCCTCAGGGATATCCTCATGCTCCTCTCCCCCCCCTCAGGGATATCCTCATGCTCCTCTCCCCCCCTCAGGGATATCCTCATGCTCCTCTCCCCCCCCTCAGGGATATCCTCATGCTCCTCTCCCCCCCCTCAGGGATATCCTCATGCTCCTCTCCCCCCCTCAGGGATATCCTCATGCTCCTCCCCCCCCTTCAGGGATATCCTCAGACTCCTCCCCCCCCCTTCAGGGATATCCTCAGACTCCTCCCCCCCCCTTCAGGGATATCCTCAGACTCCTCCCCCCCTTCAGGGATATCCTCAGACTCCTCCCCCCCTTCAGGGATATCCTCAGACTCCTCTCCCCCTTCAGGGATATCCTCAGACTCCTCTCCCCCCTCCAGGGATATCCTCAGACTCCTCTCCCCCTCCCCCTTCAGGGATATCCTCAGACTCCTCTCCCCCCTCCCCCTTCAGGGATATCCTCAGACTCCTCTCCCCCCTCCAGGGATATCCTCAGACTCCTCTCCCTTCAGGGATATCCTCAGACTCCTCCCCCCCTTCAGGGATATCCCCAGACTCCTCCCCCCCTTCAGGGATATCCCCAGACTCCTCCCCCTTCAGGGATATCCCCAGACTCCTCTCCCCCCTCCCCCTTCAGGGATATCCTCAGACTCCTCTCCCCCTCCCCCTTCAGGGATATCCTCAGACTCCTCTCCCCCTTCAGGGATATCCTCAGACTCCTCTCCCCCTTCAGGGATATCCTCAGACTCCTCTCTCCCCCCCCTCAGGGATATCCTCAGACTCCTCTCCCCTCCCCCCCCTCAGGGATATCCTCAGACTCCTCTCCCCCCCCTCAGGGATATCCTCAGGCTCCTCTCCCCCCCCCCTCAGGGATATCCTCATGCTCCTCTCCCCCCCCTCAGGGATATCCTCATGCTCCTCTCCCCCCCCTCAGGGATATCCTCAGACTCCTCTCCCCCCCCCTCAGGGATATCCTCAGACTCCTCTCCCCCCCCCTCAGGGATATCCTCAGACTCCTCTCCCCCCCCCCTCAGGGATATCCTCAGACTCCTCTCCCCCCCCCCCTCAGGGATATCCTCAGACTCCTCTCCCCCCCCCTCAGGGATATCCTCAGACTCCTCTCCCCCCCCCCCTCAGGGATATCCTCAGACTCCTCTCCCCCCCCCCTCAGGGATATCCTCAGACTCCTCTCCCCCCCCCCCTCAGGGATATCCTCAGACTCCTCTCCCCCCCCCCCTCAGGGATATCCTCAGACTCCTCTCCCCCCCCCCCTCAGGGATATCCTCAGACTCCTCTCCCCCCCCCCTCAGGGATATCCTCAGACTCCTCTCCCCCCCCCTCAGGGATATCCTCAGACTCCTCTCCCCCCCCCTCAGGGATATCCTCAGACTCCTCTCCCCCCCCCTCAGGGATATCCTCAGACTCCTCCCCCCTCAGGGATATCCTCAGACTCCTCTCCCCCCCCCCTCAGGGATATCCTCAGACTCCTCTCCCCCCCCCCCTCAGGGATATCCTCAGACTCCTCTCCCCCCCCCCTCAGGGATATCCTCAGACTCCTCTCCCCCCCCCCTCAGGGATATCCTCAGACTCCTCTCCCCCCCCCCTCAGGGATATCCTCAGACTCCTCTCCCCCCCTCAGGGATATCCTCAGACTCCTCTCCCCCCCTCAGGGATATCCTCAGACTCCTCTCCCCCCCTCAGGGATATCCTCAGGCTCCTCTCCCCCCTCAGGGATATCCTCAGTCTCCTCTCCCCTCAGGGATATCCTCAGTCTCCCCTCGGTCTCCTCACCAGGGCCTGGTCGGAGGGGATCCCGCTCTCCAGCTCACACAGAGCCCGGAAGTTCTCCAGCTCGAAATCAGGATCCACCTCCAGGGAGAAGGTCACCTCGCTCAGGTCCCGGCGGACACAGTACACGGTGATCAACATGGCGGCTCCGGCCCGTCTCTCCTCACATACACCGGCCGCCCAGTGCGCAGGCGCCGCTTCCCCGGTCACGTGCCCCCTGGGGCCCCGCCCAGCGTGTCACGCCGGGAACTCCCGGAATCCTCCGCGGCCTCGCATCGCCAAGTACTCCGCCCCTGGGAGGGACTTAGCGCCGCCCCCTACTGAGCCCCTCCCCTTACTAAACACGCTGCTCGGGCCTCCTTGTCACGTGACCCGAAATGTGTGATCATGTGACATGAGTGAGAGGTGTGATCATGTGACATGAGTGAGAGGACAGGTCCACTTTACTGACCCAGGAGACGCCCAGATACCAACTAAAGGGGACCAGTGTGTACACACCAAGAACCTCCCCTCCCCCACACCTTTCCCTTCCAGATATCTCCTCCCCCCAACTTTCCCTTCCAGATATCTCCTCATCCATAGTTGCCAACATTGCAAAAAAAACATCTGGGACACTTTTTTTGTATTGAGGCGGAGCCTTGCTATAATCAGGGGGCGGGGCATTCGTTTGTAGGCGTGTCATGCCGGAGTGAAAAATGCGGGGCACCAAGCGCGCCGCGACGAAAAATGGGCGTGGTTTACGCACGATAGTGGGTGTGGTTTATATGGGCGTGGTTCAAAGGGGTGTGGCTAGAGTCCGAGGTGAGAGAAAGAGAGAGAAAGAAATAGAAAGAAAGAAGCCAGATCCTACACCACAATAGTAATGTGTAACAAAATTGGCAGATAAGTATACTCCAAAACACCTGTTGGCGCTTCAATCATCCCGGCACCATGGTTGTTACGGTGTCAGGATGATTGAAGTGCATTATTTCTATTTTTACATTGTAATATAAAATGAAATCATTCAACTCACCATAATGCCGAATCAGTGGAAGCCCTGAGCGTGTTACCTGCCACGTCGCCTGCCACCAGATGGCCTCCCCAGCAGTCCGTCCTTGCATCAGGTGCCTCCCCAGCAGTCCGTCCTTGCATCAGGTGCCTCCCCAGCAGTCCGTCCTTGCATCAGGTGCCTCCCCAGCAGAGCCCCCTCCACACTTGTGGACAAGGGTCCAAAAATCATGATTGTCCCGGGAAATTCGGGACTGTTGGTAACTATGCAGGCGTCCCCAGTGGAGTCCCCCCTTACATCAGGCGTCCCCAGTGGAGTCCCCCCTTACATCAAGTGTCCCCAGAGGAGTCCCTCCTTACATCAGGCGTCCCCAGCGGAGTCCCTCCTTACATCAGGCGTCCCCAGAGGAGTCCCTCCTTACCTCAGGCGTACCCAGCGGAGTCCTTCCTTACATCAGGTGTACCCAGAGGAGTCCCCCTTACATCAGGCGTCCCCAGCAGAGTCCCCCCTTACATCAGGCGTCCCCAGCGGAGTCCCCCCTTACATCAGGCGTCCCCAGCGGAGTCCCCCCTTACATCAGGCGTCCCCAGTGGAGTCCCCCTTACATCAAGTGTCCCCAGCGGAGTCCCCCCTTACCTCAGGCGTCCCCAGCGGAGTCCCCCCTTACCTCAGGCGTCCCCAGCGGAGTCCCCCCTTACATCAGGCGTCCCCAGCGGAGTCCCCCCTTACCTCAGGCGTCCCCAGCGGAGTCCCCCCTTACATCAGGCGTCCCCATCGGAGTCCCCCCTTACATCAGGCGTCCCCAGCGGAGTCCCCCCTTACATCAGGCGTCCCCAGCGGAGTCCCCCCTTACCTCAGCCGTCCCCAGCGGAGTCCTCCCTTACCACAGGCGTTCCCAGCGGAGTCCCCCCTTACCACAGGCATCCCCAGCGGAGTCCCCCCTTAACCACAGGCGTCTCCTGTCTCGGCCGCCATTATTGTTTCCCCTTCCCCGAAGGGAAACAAAATAGAGGCGGAGCCTACAGTGTGGCTGAAAAAAAAAAAATTAAGCTGTGGCGCTGCCGACCCCCGCCCCTTTCCATTACAGACAGACCTGCAGCGGGGCGGGGCGGGGCGGGGGGTGGCCTGCCGGCCAGCCAAAACACAGATGTAGTACAATAGAAGATAAAGCTGCTGCGGCGCCGCCCACCCCCGGGGAGGTGCGGGGTGTGGGCGGCGCCGCAGCGGCTTTATTTTCTATTGTACTACATCCGTGTTTTGGTCTTCTTGAACATGGCGGCCGGCCGAGACATTGTCTCCGCCAGCCGTGGACCTCTAGCGGCGGCGTCCAAATTCAGGGAAAACGGGAAAAATCGGATTGGCCGGGACATTGGCCGGGACAAAATAAATCCGGGAAAAGGGTTCGAATCCCGGGAACGTCCTGGCCAATCCGTGACTGTTGGCAACTATGCCTCATCCACACCTTTCCCTTCCAGATATCTCCTCATCCACACCTTTCCCTTCCAGATATCTCCTCCCCCACACCTTTCCCTTCCAGATATCTCCTCATCCACACCTTTCCCTTCCAGATATCTCCTCCCCACACCTTTCCCTTCCAGATATCTCCTCCTCCACACCTTTCCCTTCCAGATATCTCCCCCTCCACACCTTTCCCTTCCAGATATCTCCTCCCCCACACCTTTCCCTTCCAGATATCTCCTCCTCCACACCTTTCCCTTCCAGATATCTCCTCCTCCACACCTTTCCCTTCCAGATATCTCCTCCTCCACAGATGATGCAATCCTGTTTGCGAAACGCGTCGGGAGATTCCACTGCTGCCACTGTTGTACAAGCGTTTGTTTAAACCATCTTGATGTAAGTGTATTTGCCTACATTAAAGTTTGATTTTAGACGATATTATGCCATGTGCCCTTCTCTTTTCTCCCATATATTTATCTGATCGGCATCCTGGTTTACCACCATTTGAGTAATTTTTTCCATTCACCTCTATTACCATTACTGAGAGCATTGTCCTGAGGATTTACCTGCATAGGATCAGCGCAGGAGGAGACATACGTCTTAAAGCCTGATGTGACCCTTCAAACGCATGTTTGTTTGGGTTCACTTGTTCCGGTAAGCCTTCCATACATTGGTGGTGGTTATCTACACTTCTTTTCCAAGATTTCAGATTTCATACACATCTGTTCAAGAATCGCCTTATTTATTAGAGACTAGGGATGAGCTTCGTGTTCGAGTCGAACATACGTTCGACTCGAACATCGGCTGTTCGATCGTTCGACGAAGATCGAACGATTTGGGCCGTTCGCGCCAAATTCGAGTGACGCGAACGGCCCACAATGCACTACGCCATCGCAGTGTCATCCAGGCGCTGTGATTGGCCAAGCATGCACTGTGACCCCGCATGCTTGGCCAATCACAGCGCCGGCAGCGAGGAGAGCAATGATTGGCCACAGGCAGGATGCCTGTGGCCAATTATTGCTGAGGGTGTTTAGTACACGCCCCACACTATAAAAGGCCGCCAGCACGGCGGCCTAGTGTAGTGTGTTCCGGAGCAGGGAAAGACAAGCATAGGCAGGGACAGTGACATTTATTTATTTCTTGCTTAACCTGGATTCCTTTCGTTTAGGGAAAGAGAAGGATAGGTAGGGAGAGTGTCAGTGTGTTTTACTGTGCGAGTCCTTGTTTCTAGGGACAAAGAAGGAAAGTGAGGGGATTTCTCCTTGTGCTATAGTGTGCTTTAAAAAAACATTTTTTCTAGGGACAGAAAACTGTAGGTAGGGAGAGTGTCAGTTTCTTTCACTGTGCCAGTCCTTGTTTCTAGGGACAAAGAAGGAAAGTGAGGGGATTTCTCCTTGTGCTATAGTGTGCTTTAAAAAAACATTTTTTCTAGGGACAGAAAACTGTAGGTAGCTAGAGTGTCAGTTTCTTTCACTGTGCCAGTCCTTGTTTCTAGGGACAAAGAAGGAAAGTGAGGGGAATTCTCCTTGTGCTATAGTGTGCTTTAAAAAAACATTTTTTCTAGGGACAGAAAACTGTAGGTAGGGAGAGTGTCAGTTTCTTTCACTGTGCCAGTCCTTGTTTCTAGGGACAAAGAAGGAAAGTGAGGGGATTTCTCCTTGTGCTATAGTGTGCTTTAAAAAAACATTTTTTCTAGGGACAGAAAACTGTAGGTAGGGAGAGTGTCAGATTCTTTCACTGTGCCAGTCCTTGTTTCTAGGGACAAAGAAGGAAAGTGAGGGGAATTCTCCTTGTGCTATAGTGTGCTTTAAAAAAAAAAAATTCTAGGGACAGAAAACTGTAGGTAGGGAGAGTGTCAGTTTCTTTCACTGTGCCAGTCCTTGTTTCTAGGGACAAAGAAGGAAAGTGAGGGGATTTCTCCTTGTGCTATAGTGTGCTTTAAAAAAACATTTTTTCTAGGGACAGAAAACTGTAGGTAGCTAGAGTGTCAGTTTCTTTCACTGTGCCAGTCCTTGTTTCTAGGGACAAAGAAGGAAAGTGAGGGGAATTCTCCTTGTGCTATAGTGTGCTTTAAAAAAACATTTTTTCTAGGGACAGAAAACTGTAGGTAGGGAGAGTGTCAGTTTCTTTCACTGTGCCAGTCCTTGTTTCTAGGGACAAAGAAGGAAAGTGAGGGGATTTCTCCTTGTGCTATAGTGTGCTTTAAAAAAACATTTTTTCTAGGGACAGAAAACTGTAGGTAGGGAGAGTGTCAGATTCTTTCACTGTGCCAGTCCTTGTTTCTAGGGACAAAGAAGGAAAGTGAGGGGAATTCTCCTTGTGCTATAGTGTGCTTTAAAAAAAAAAAATTCTAGGGACAGAAAACTGTAGGTAGGGAGAGTGTCAGTTTCTTTCACTGTGCCAGTCCTTGTTTCTAGGGACAAAGAAGGAAAGTGAGGGGATTTCTCCTTGTGCTATAGTGTGCTTTAAAAAAACATTTTTTCTAGGGACAGAAAACTGTAGGTAGGGAGAGTGTCAGTTTCTTTCACTGTGCCAGTCCTTGTTTCTAGGGACAAAGAAGGAAAGTGAGGGGAATTCTCCTTGTGCTATAGTGTGCTTTAAAAAAACATTTTTTCTAGGGACAGAAAACTGTAGGTAGGGAGAGTGTCAGTTTCTTTCACTGTGCCAGTCCTTGTTTCTAGGGACAAAGAAGGAAAGTGAGGGGATTTCTCATTGTGCTATAGTGTGCTTTAAAAAAACATTTTTTCTAGGGACAGAAAACTGTAGGTAGGGAGAGTGTCAGTTTCTTTCACTGTGCCAGTCCTTGTTTCTAGGGACAAAGAAGGAAAGTGAGGGGATTTCTCCTTGTGCTATAGTGTGCTTTAAAAAAACATTTTTTCTAGGGACAGAAAACTGTAGGTAGGGAGAGTGTCAGTTTCTTTCACTGTGCCAGTCCTTGTTTCTAGGGACAAAGAAGGAAAGTGAGGGGAATTCTCCTTGTGCTATAGTGTGCTTTAAAAAAACATTTTTTCTAGGGACAGAAAACTGTAGGTAGGGAGAGTGTCAGTTTCTTTCACTGTGCCAGTCCTTGTTTCTAGGGACAAAGAAGGAAAGTGAGGGGATTTCTCCTTGTGCTATAGTGTGCTTTAAAAAAACATTTTTTCTAGGGACAGAAAACTGTAGGTAGGGAGAGTGTCAGTTTCTTTCACTGTGCCAGTCCTTGTTTCTAGGGACAAAGAAGGAAAGTGAGGGGATTTCTCCTTGTGCTATAGTGTGCTTTAAAAAAACATTTTTTCTAGGGACAGAAAACTGTAGGTAGGGAGAGTGTCAGTTTCTTTCACTGTGCCAGTCCTTGTTTCTAGGGACAAAGAAGGAAAGTGAGGGGATTTCTCCTTGTGCTATAGTGTGCTTTAAAAAAACATTTTTTCTAGGGACAGAAAACTGTAGGTAGGGAGAGTGTCAGTTTCTTTCACTGTGCCAGTCCTTGTTTCTAGGGACAAAGAAGGAAAGTGAGGGGAATTCTCCTTGTGCTATAGTGTGCTTTAAAAAAACATTTTTTCTAGGGACAGAAAACTGTAGGTAGGGAGAGTGTAAGTTTCTTTCACTGTGCCAGTCCTTGTTTCTAGGGACAAAGAAGGAAAGTGAGGGGATTTCTCCTTGTGCTATAGTGTGCTTTAAAAAAACATTTTTTCTAGGGACAGAAAACTGTAGGTAGGGAGAGTGTCAGTTTCTTTCACTGTGCCAGTCCTTGTTTCTAGGGACAAAGAAGGAAAGTGAGGGGATTTTTCCTTGTGCTATAGTGTGCTTTAAAAAAACATTTTTTCTAGGGACAGAAAACTGTAGGTAGGGAGAGTGTCAGTTTCTTTCACTGTGCCATTCCTTGTTTCTAGGGACAAAGAAGGAAAGTGAGGGGATTTCTCCTTGTGCTATAGTGTGCTTTAAAAAAAAAAAATTCTAGGGACAGAAAACTGTAGGTAGGGAGAGTGTCAGTTTCTTTCACTGTGCCAGTCCTTGTTTCTAGGGACAAAGAAGGAAAGTGAGGGGATTTCTCCTTGTGCTATAGTGTGCTTTAAAAAAACATTTTTTCTAGGGACAGAAAACTGTAGGTAGGGAGAGTGTCAGTTTCTTTCACTGTGCCAGTCCTTGTTTCTAGGGACAAAGAAGGAAAGTGAGGGGATTTCTCCTTGTGCTATAGTGTGCTTTAAAAAAACATTTTTTCTAGGGACAGAAAACTGTAGGTAGGGAGAGTGTCAGTTTCTTTCACTGTGCCAGTCCTTGTTTCTAGGGACAAAGAAGGAAAGTGAGGGGATTTCTCCTTGTGCTATAGTGTGCTTTAAAAAAACATTTTTTCTAGGGACAGAAAACTGTAGGTAGGGAGAGTGTCAGTTTCTTTCACTGTGCCAGTCCTTGTTTCTAGGGACAAAGAAGGAAAGTGAGGGGATTTCTCCTTGTGCTATAGTGTGCTTTAAAAAAACATTTTTTCTAGGGACAGAAAACTGTAGGTAGGGAGAGTGTCAGTTTCTTTCACTGTGCCAGTCCTTGTTTCTAGGGACAAAGAAGGAAAGTGAGGGGAATTCTCCTTGTGCTATAGTGTGCTTTAAAAAAACATTTTTTCTAGGGACAGAAAACTGTAGGTAGGGAGAGTGTCAGTTTCTTTCACTGTGCCAGTCCTTGTTTCTAGGGACAAAGAAGGAAAGTGAGGGGATTTCTCCTTGTGCTATAGTGTGCTTTAAAAAAACATTTTTTCTAGGGACAGAAAACTGTAGGTAGGGAGAGTGTCAGTTTCTTTCACTGTGCCAGTCCTTGTTTCTAGGGACAAAGAAGGAAAGTGAGGGGATTTCTCCTTGTGCTATAGTGTGCTTTAAAAAAACATTTTTTCTAGGGACAGAAAACTGTAGGTAGGGAGAGTGTCAGTTTCTTTCACTGTGCCAGTCCTTGTTTCTAGGGACAAAGAAGGAAAGTGAGGGGATTTCTCCTTGTGCTATAGTGTGCTTTAAAAAAACATTTTTTCTAGGGACAGAAAACTGTAGGTAGGGAGAGTGTCAGTTTCTTTCACTGTGCCAGTCCTTGTTTCTAGGGACAAAGAAGGAAAGTGAGGGGAATTCTCCTTGTGCTATAGTGTGCTTTAAAAAAACATTTTTTCTAGGGACAGAAAACTGTAGGTAGGGAGAGTGTCAGTTTCTTTCACTGTGCCAGTCCTTGTTTCTAGGGACAAAGAAGGAAAGTGAGGGGATTTCTCCTTGTGCTATAGTGTGCTTTAAAAAAACATTTTTTCTAGGGACAGAAAACTGTAGGTAGGGAGAGTGTCAGTTTCTTTCACTGCGCCAGTCCTTTTTTCTAGGGACAAAGAAGGAAAGTGAGGGGATTTCTCCTTGTGCTATAGTGTGCTTTAAAAAAACATTTTTTCTAGGGACAGAAAACTGTAGGTAGGGAGAGTGTCAGTTTCTTTCACTGTGCCAGTCCTTGTTTCTAGGGACAAAGAAGGAAAGTGAGGGGATTTTTCCTTGTGCTATAGTGTGCTTTAAAAAAACATTTTTTCTAGGGACAGAAAACTGTAGGTAGGGAGAGTGTCAGTTTCTTTCACTGTGCCAGTCCTTGTTTCTAGGGACAAAGAAGGAAAGTGAGGGGATTTCTCCTTGTGCTATAGTGTGCTTTAAAAAAACATTTTTTCTAGGGACAGAAAACTGTAGGTAGGGAGAGTGTCAGTTTCTTTCACTGTGCCAGTCCTTGTTTCTAGGGACAAAGAAGGAAAGTGAGGGGAATTCTCCTTGTGCTATAGTGTGCTTTAAAAAAACATTTTTTCTAGGGACAGAAAACTGTAGGTAGGGAGAGTGTCAGTTTCTTTCACTGTGCCAGTCCTTGTTTCTAGGGACAAAGAAGGAAAGTGAGGGGATTTCTCCTTGTGCTATAGTGTGCTTTAAAAAAACATTTTTTCTAGGGACAGAAAACTGTAGGTAGGGAGAGTGTCAGTTTCTTTCACTGTGCCAGTCCTTGTTTCTAGGGACAAAGAAGGAAAGTGAGGGGATTTTTCCTTGTGCTATAGTGTGCTTTAAAAAAACATTTTTTCTAGGGACAGAAAACTGTAGGTAGGGAGAGTGTCAGTTTCTTTCACTGTGCCAGTCCTTGTTTCTAGGGACAAAGAAGGAAAGTGAGGGGATTTCTCCTTGTGCTATAGTGTGCTTTAAAAAAACATTTTTTCTAGGGACAGAAAACTGTAGGTAGGGAGAGTGTCAGTTTCTTTCACTGTGCCAGTCCTTGTTTCTAGGGACAAAGAAGGAAAGTGAGGGGAATTCTCCTTGTGCTATAGTGTGCTTTAAAAAAACATTTTTTCTAGGGACAGAAAACTGTAGGTAGGGAGAGTGTCAGTTTCTTTCACTGTGCCAGTCCTTGTTTCTAGGGACAAAGAAGGAAAGTGAGGGGATTTCTCCTTGTGCTATAGTGTGCTTTAAAAAAACATTTTTTCTAGGGACAGAAAACTGTAGGTAGGGAGAGTGTCAGTTTCTTTCACTGTGCCAGTCCTTGTTTCTAGGGACAAAGAAGGAAAGTGAGGGTAATTCTCCTTGTGCTATAGTGTGCTTTAAAAAAACATTTTTTCTAGGGACAGAAAACTGTAGGTAGGGAGAGTGTCAGTTTCTTTCACTGTGCCAGTCCTTGTTTCTAGGGACAAAGAAGGAAAGTGAGGGGAATTCTCCTTGTGCTATAGTGTGCTTTAAAAAAACATTTTTTCTAGGGACAGAAAACTGTAGGTAGGGAGAGTGTCAGTTTCTTTCACTGTGCCAGTCCTTGTTTCTAGGGACAAAGAAGGAAAGTGAGGGGATTTCTCCTTGTGCTATAGTGTGCTTTAAAAAAACATTTTTTCTAGGGACAGAAAACTGTAGGTAGGGAGAGTGTCAGTTTCTTTCACTGCGCCAGTCCTTTTTTCTAGGGACAAAGAAGGAAAGTGAGGGGATTTCTCCTTGTGCTATAGTGTGCTTTAAAAAAACATTTTTTCTAGGGACAGAAAACTGTAGGTAGGGAGAGTGTCAGTTTCTTTCACTGTGCCAGTCCTTGTTTCTAGGGACAAAGAAGGAAAGTGAGGGGATTTTTCCTTGTGCTATAGTGTGCTTTAAAAAAACATTTTTTCTAGGGACAGAAAACTGTAGGTAGGGAGAGTGTCAGTTTCTTTCACTGTGCCAGTCCTTGTTTCTAGGGACAAAGAAGGAAAGTGAGGGGATTTCTCCTTGTGCTATAGTGTGCTTTAAAAAAACATTTTTTCTAGGGACAGAAAACTGTAGGTAGGGAGAGTGTCAGTTTCTTTCACTGTGCCAGTCCTTGTTTCTAGGGACAAAGAAGGAAAGTGAGGGGAATTCTCCTTGTGCTATAGTGTGCTTTAAAAAAACATTTTTTCTAGGGACAGAAAACTGTAGGTAGGGAGAGTGTCAGTTTCTTTCACTGTGCCAGTCCTTGTTTCTAGGGACAAAGAAGGAAAGTGAGGGGATTTCTCCTTGTGCTATAGTGTGCTTTAAAAAAACATTTTTTCTAGGGACAGAAAACTGTAGGTAGGGAGAGTGTCAGTTTCTTTCACTGTGCCAGTCCTTGTTTCTAGGGACAAAGAAGGAAAGTGAGGGGATTTTTCCTTGTGCTATAGTGTGCTTTAAAAAAACATTTTTTCTAGGGACAGAAAACTGTAGGTAGGGAGAGTGTCAGTTTCTTTCACTGTGCCAGTCCTTGTTTCTAGGGACAAAGAAGGAAAGTGAGGGGATTTCTCCTTGTGCTATAGTGTGCTTTAAAAAAACATTTTTTCTAGGGACAGAAAACTGTAGGTAGGGAGAGTGTCAGTTTCTTTCACTGTGCCAGTCCTTGTTTCTAGGGACAAAGAAGGAAAGTGAGGGGAATTCTCCTTGTGCTATAGTGTGCTTTAAAAAAACATTTTTTCTAGGGACAGAAAACTGTAGGTAGGGAGAGTGTCAGTTTCTTTCACTGTGCCAGTCCTTGTTTCTAGGGACAAAGAAGGAAAGTGAGGGGATTTCTCCTTGTGCTATAGTGTGCTTTAAAAAAACATTTTTTCTAGGGACAGAAAACTGTAGGTAGGGAGAGTGTCAGTTTCTTTCACTGTGCCAGTCCTTGTTTCTAGGGACAAAGAAGGAAAGTGAGGGTAATTCTCCTTGTGCTATAGTGTGCTTTAAAAAAACATTTTTTCTAGGGACAGAAAACTGTAGGTAGGGAGAGTGTCAGTTTCTTTCACTGCGCCAGTCCTTTTTTCTAGGGACAAAGAAGGAAAGTGAGGGGATTTCTCCTTGTGCTATAGTGTGCTTTAAAAAAACATTTTTTCTAGGGACAGAAAACTGTAGGTAGGGAGAGTGTCAGTTTCTTTCACTGTGCCAGTCCTTGTTTCTAGGGACAAAGAAGGAAAGTGAGGGGATTTTTCCTTGTGCTATAGTGTGCTTTAAAAAAACATTTTTTCTAGGGACAGAAAACTGTAGGTAGGGAGAGTGTCAGTTTCTTTCACTGTGCCAGTCCTTGTTTCTAGGGACAAAGAAGGAAAGTGAGGGGATTTCTCCTTGTGCTATAGTGTGCTTTAAAAAAACATTTTTTCTAGGGACAGAAAACTGTAGGTAGGGAGAGTGTCAGTTTCTTTCACTGTGCCAGTCCTTGTTTCTAGGGACAAAGAAGGAAAGTGAGGGGAATTCTCCTTGTGCTATAGTGTGCTTTAAAAAAACATTTTTTCTAGGGACAGAAAACTGTAGGTAGGGAGAGTGTCAGTTTCTTTCACTGTGCCAGTCCTTGTTTCTAGGGACAAAGAAGGAAAGTGAGGGGATTTCTCCTTGTGCTATAGTGTGCTTTAAAAAAACATTTTTTCTAGGGACAGAAAACTGTAGGTAGGGAGAGTGTCAGTTTCTTTCACTGTGCCAGTCCTTGTTTCTAGGGACAAAGAAGGAAAGTGAGGGGATTTTTCCTTGTGCTATAGTGTGCTTTAAAAAAACATTTTTTCTAGGGACAGAAAACTGTAGGTAGGGAGAGTGTCAGTTTCTTTCACTGTGCCAGTCCTTGTTTCTAGGGACAAAGAAGGAAAGTGAGGGGATTTCTCCTTGTGCTATAGTGTGCTTTAAAAAAACATTTTTTCTAGGGACAGAAAACTGTAGGTAGGGAGAGTGTCAGTTTCTTTCACTGTGCCAGTCCTTGTTTCTAGGGACAAAGAAGGAAAGTGAGGGGAATTCTCCTTGTGCTATAGTGTGCTTTAAAAAAACATTTTTTCTAGGGACAGAAAACTGTAGGTAGGGAGAGTGTCAGTTTCTTTCACTGTGCCAGTCCTTGTTTCTAGGGACAAAGAAGGAAAGTGAGGGGATTTCTCCTTGTGCTATAGTGTGCTTTAAAAAAACATTTTTTCTAGGGACAGAAAACTGTAGGTAGGGAGAGTGTCAGTTTCTTTCACTGTGCCAGTCCTTGTTTCTAGGGACAAAGAAGGAAAGTGAGGGTAATTCTCCTTGTGCTATAGTGTGCTTTAAAAAAACATTTTTTCTAGGGACAGAAAACTGTAGGTAGGGAGAGTGTCAGTTTCTTTCACTGTGCCAGTCCTTGTTTCTAGGGACAAAGAAGGAAAGTGAGGGGATTTCTCCTTGTGCTATAGTGTGCTTTAAAAAAACATTTTTTCTAGGGACAGAAAACTGTAGGTAGGGAGAGTGTCAGTTTCTTTCACTGTGCCAGTCCTTTTTTCTAGGGACAAAGAAGGAAAGTGAGGGGAATTCTCCTTGTGCTATAGTGTGCTTTAAAAAAACATTTTTTCTAGGGACAGAAAACTGTAGGTAGGGAGAGTGTCAGTTTCTTTCACTGTGCCAGTCCTTGTTTCTAGGGACAAAGAAGGAAAGTGAGGGGATTTCTCCTTGTGCTATAGTGTGCTTTAAAAAAACATTTTTTCTAGGGACAGAAAACTGTAGGTAGGGAGAGTGTCAGTTTCTTTCACTGTGCCAGTCCTTGTTTCTAGGGACAAAGAAGGAAAGTGAGGGGGATTCTCCTTGTGCTATAGTGTGCTTTAAAAAACCATTTTTTCTAGGGACAGAAAACTGTAGGTAGGGAGAGTGTCAGTTTCTTTCACTGTGCCAGTCCTTGTTTCTAGGGACAAAGAAGGAAAGTGAGGGGATTTCTCCTTGTGCTATAGTGTGCTTTAAAAAAACATTTTTTCTAGGGACAGAAAACGGTAGGTAGGGAGAGTGTCAGTTTCTTTCACTGTGCCAGTCCTTGTTTCTAGGGACAAAGAAGGAAAGTGAGGGTAATTCTCCTTGTGCTATAGTGTGCTTTAAAAAAACATTTTTTCTAGGGACAGAAAACTGTAGGTAGGGAGAGTGTCAGTTTCTTTCACTGTGCCAGTCCTTGTTTCTAGGGACAAAGAAGGAAAGTGAGGGGATTTCTCCTTGTGCTATAGTGTGCTTTAAAAAAACATTTTTTCTAGGGACAGAAAACTGTAGGTAGGGAGAGTGTCAGTTTCTTTCACTGTGCCAGTCCTTTTTTCTAGGGACAAAGAAGGAAAGTGAGGGGAATTCTCCTTGTGCTATAGTGTGCTTTAAAAAAACATTTTTTCTAGGGACAGAAAACTGTAGGTAGGGAGAGTGTCAGTTTCTTTCACTGTGCCAGTCCTTGTTTCTAGGGACAAAGAAGGAAAGTGAGGGGATTTCTCCTTGTGCTATAGTGTGCTTTAAAAAAACATTTTTTCTAGGGACAGAAAACTGTAGGTAGGGAGAGTGTCAGTTTCTTTCACTGTGCCAGTCCTTGTTTCTAGGGACAAAGAAGGAAAGTGAGGGGATTTCTCCTTGTGCTATAGTGTGCTTTAAAAAAACATTTTTTCTAGGGACAGAAAACTGTAGGTAGGGAGAGTGTCAGTTTCTTTCACTGTGCCAGTCCTTGTTTCTAGGGACAAAGAAGGAAAGTGAGGGGAATTCTCCTTGTGCTATAGTGTGCTTTAAAAAAACATTTTTTCTAGGGACAGAAAACTGTAGGTAGGGAGAGTGTCAGTTTCTTTCACTGTGCGAGTCCTTGTTTCTAGGGACAAAGAAGGAAAGTGAGGGGATTTCTCCTTGTGCTATAGTGTGCTTTAAAAAAACATTTTTTCTAGGGACAGAAAACTGTAGGTAGGGAGAGTGTCAGTTTCTTTCACTGTGCCAGTCCTTGTTTCTAGGGACAAAGAAGGAAAGTGAGGGGAATTCTCCTTGTGCTATAGTGTGCTTTAAAAAAACATTTTTTCTAGGGACAGAAAACTGTAGGTAGGGAGAGTGTCAGTTTCTTTCACTGTGCCAGTCCTTGTTTCTAGGGACAAAGAAGGAAAGTGAGGGGATTTCTCCTTGTGCTATAGTGTGCTTTAAAAAAACATTTTTTCTAGGGACAGAAAACTGTAGGTAGGGAGAGTGTCAGTTTCTTTCACTGTGCCAGTCCTTGTTTCTAGGGACAAAGAAGGAAAGTGAGGGGATTTCTCCTTGTGCTATAGTGTGCTTTAAAAAAACATTTTTTCTAGGGACAGAAAACTGTAGGTAGGGAGAGTGTCAGTTTCTTTCACTGTGCCAGTCCTTGTTTCTAGGGACAAAGAAGGAAAGTGAGGGGAATTCTCCTTGTGCTATAGTGTGCTTTAAAAAAACATTTTTTCTAGGGACAGAAAACTGTAGGTAGGGAGAGTGTCAGTTTCTTTCACTGTGCGAGTCCTTGTTTCTAGGGACAAAGAAGGAAAGTGAGGGGATTTCTCCTTGTGCTATAGTGTGCTTTAAAAAAACATTTTTTCTAGGGACAGAAAACTGTAGGTAGGGAGAGTGTCAGTTTCTTTCACTGTGCCAGTCCTTGTTTCTAGGGACAAAGAAGGAAAGTGAGGGGATGATTTCTCCTTGTGCTATAGTGTGCTTTAAAAAAACATTTTTTCTAGGGACAGAAAACTGTAGGTAGGGAGAGTGTCAGTTTCTTTCACTGTGCCAGTCCTTGTTTCTAGGGACAAAGAAGGAAAGTGAGGGGATTTCTCCTTGTGCTATAGTGTGCTTTAAAAAAACATTTTTTCTAGGGACAGAAAACTGTAGGTAGGGAGAGTGTCAGTTTCTTTCACTGTGCCAGTCCTTGTTTCTAGGGACAAAGAAGGAAAGTGAGGGGATTTCTCCTTGTGCTATAGTGTGCTTTAAAAAAACATTTTTTCTAGGGACAGAAAACTGTAGGTAGGGAGAGTGTCAGTTTCTTTCACTGTGCCAGTCCTTGTTTCTAGGGACAAAGAAGGAAAGTGAGGGGATTTCTCCTTGTGCTATAGTGTGCTTTAAAAAAACATTTTTTCTAGGGACAGAAAACTGTAGGTAGGGAGAGTGTCAGTTTCTTTCACTGTGCCAGTCCTTGTTTCTAGGGACAAAGAAGGAAAGTGAGGGGAATTCTCCTTGTGCTATAGTGTGCTTTAAAAAAACATTTTTTCTAGGGACAGAAAACTGTAGGTAGGGAGAGTGTCAGTTTCTTTCACTGTGCCAGTCCTTGTTTCTAGGGACAAAGAAGGAAAGTGAGGGGATTTCTCCTTGTGCTATAGTGTGCTTTAAAAAAACATTTTTTCTAGGGACAGAAAACTGTAGGTAGGGAGAGTGTCAGTTTCTTTCACTGCGCCAGTCCTTTTTTCTAGGGACAAAGAAGGAAAGTGAGGGGATTTCTCCTTGTGCTATAGTGTGCTTTAAAAAAACATTTTTTCTAGGGACAGAAAACTGTAGGTAGGGAGAGTGTCAGTTTCTTTCACTGTGCCAGTCCTTGTTTCTAGGGACAAAGAAGGAAAGTGAGGGGATTTTTCCTTGTGCTATAGTGTGCTTTAAAAAAACATTTTTTCTAGGGACAGAAAACTGTAGGTAGGGAGAGTGTCAGTTTCTTTCACTGTGCCAGTCCTTGTTTCTAGGGACAAAGAAGGAAAGTGAGGGGATTTCTCCTTGTGCTATAGTGTGCTTTAAAAAAACATTTTTTCTAGGGACAGAAAACTGTAGGTAGGGAGAGTGTCAGTTTCTTTCACTGTGCCAGTCCTTGTTTCTAGGGACAAAGAAGGAAAGTGAGGGGAATTCTCCTTGTGCTATAGTGTGCTTTAAAAAAACATTTTTTCTAGGGACAGAAAACTGTAGGTAGGGAGAGTGTCAGTTTCTTTCACTGTGCCAGTCCTTGTTTCTAGGGACAAAGAAGGAAAGTGAGGGGATTTCTCCTTGTGCTATAGTGTGCTTTAAAAAAACATTTTTTCTAGGGACAGAAAACTGTAGGTAGGGAGAGTGTCAGTTTCTTTCACTGTGACAGTCCTTGTTTCTAGGGACAAAGAAGGAAAGTGAGGGGAATTCTCCTTGTGCTATAGTGTGCTTTAAAAAAACATTTTTTCTAGGGACAGAAAACTGTAGGTAGGGAGAGTGTCAGTTTCTTTCACTGTGCCAGTCCTTGTTTCTAGGGACAAAGAAGGAAAGTGAGGGGATTTCTCCTTGTGCTATAGTGTGCTTTAAAAAAACATTTTTTCTAGGGACAGAAAACTGTAGGTAGGGAGAGTGTCAGTTTCTTTCACTGTGCCAGTCCTTGTTTCTAGGGACAAAGAAGGAAAGTGAGGGGATTTTTCCTTGTGCTATAGTGTGCTTTAAAAAAACATTTTTTCTAGGGACAGAAAACTGTAGGTAGAGAGAGTGTCAGTTTCTTTCACTGTGCCAGTCCTTGTTTCTAGGGACAAAGAAGGAAAGTGAGGGGATTTCTCCTTGTGCTATAGTGTGCTTTAAAAAAACATTTTTTCTAGGGACAGAAAACTGTAGGTAGGGAGAGTGTCAGTTTCTTTCACTGTGCCAGTCCTTGTTTCTAGGGACAAAGAAGGAAAGTGAGGGGAATTCTCCTTGTGCTATAGTGTGCTTTAAAAAAACATTTTTTCTAGGGACAGAAAACTGTAGGTAGGGAGAGTGTCAGTTTCTTTCACTGTGCCAGTCCTTGTTTCTAGGGACAAAGAAGGAAAGTGAGGGGATTTCTCCTTGTGCTATAGTGTGCTTTAAAAAAACATTTTTTCTAGGGACAGAAAACTGTAGGTAGGGAGAGTGTCAGTTTCTTTCACTGTGCCAGTCCTTGTTTCTAGGGACAAAGAAGGAAAGTGAGGGTAATTCTCCTTGTGCTATAGTGTGCTTTAAAAAAACATTTTTTCTAGGGACAGAAAACTGTAGGTAGGGAGAGTGTCAGTTTCTTTCACTGTGCCAGTCCTTGTTTCTAGGGACAAAGAAGGAAAGTGAGGGGATTTCTCCTTGTGCTATAGTGTGCTTTAAAAAAACATTTTTTCTAGGGACAGAAAACTGTAGGTAGGGAGAGTGTCAGTTTCTTTCACTGTGCCAGTCCTTTTTTCTAGGGACAAAGAAGGAAAGTGAGGGGAATTCTCCTTGTGCTATAGTGTGCTTTAAAAAAACATTTTTTCTAGGGACAGAAAACTGTAGGTAGGGAGAGTGTCAGTTTCTTTCACTGTGCGAGTCCTTGTTTCTAGGGACAAAGAAGGAAAGTGAGGGGATTTCTCCTTGTGCTATAGTGTGCTTTAAAAAAACATTTTTTCTAGGGACAGAAAACTGTAGGTAGGGAGAGTGTCAGTTTCTTTCACTGTGCCAGTCCTTGTTTCTAGGGACAAAGAAGGAAAGTGAGGGGATGATTTCTCCTTGTGCTATAGTGTGCTTTAAAAAAACATTTTTTCTAGGGACAGAAAACTGTAGGTAGGGAGAGTGTCAGTTTCTTTCACTGTGCCAGTCCTTGTTTCTAGGGACAAAGAAGGAAAGTGAGGGGATTTCTCCTTGTGCTATAGTGTGCTTTAAAAAAACATTTTTTCTAGGGACAGAAAACTGTAGGTAGGGAGAGTGTCAGTTTCTTTCACTGTGCCAGTCCTTGTTTCTAGGGACAAAGAAGGAAAGTGAGGGGATTTCTCCTTGTGCTATAGTGTGCTTTAAAAAAACATTTTTTCTAGGGACAGAAAACTGTAGGTAGGGAGAGTGTCAGTTTCTTTCACTGTGCCAGTCCTTGTTTCTAGGGACAAAGAAGGAAAGTGAGGGGATTTCTCCTTGTGCTATAGTGTGCTTTAAAAAAACATTTTTTCTAGGGACAGAAAACTGTAGGTAGGGAGAGTGTCAGTTTCTTTCACTGTGCCAGTCCTTGTTTCTAGGGACAAAGAAGGAAAGTGAGGGGAATTCTCCTTGTGCTATAGTGTGCTTTAAAAAAACATTTTTTCTAGGGACAGAAAACTGTAGGTAGGGAGAGTGTCAGTTTCTTTCACTGTGCCAGTCCTTGTTTCTAGGGACAAAGAAGGAAAGTGAGGGGATTTCTCCTTGTGCTATAGTGTGCTTTAAAAAAACATTTTTTCTAGGGACAGAAAACTGTAGGTAGGGAGAGTGTCAGTTTCTTTCACTGCGCCAGTCCTTTTTTCTAGGGACAAAGAAGGAAAGTGAGGGGATTTCTCCTTGTGCTATAGTGTGCTTTAAAAAAACATTTTTTCTAGGGACAGAAAACTGTAGGTAGGGAGAGTGTCAGTTTCTTTCACTGTGCCAGTCCTTGTTTCTAGGGACAAAGAAGGAAAGTGAGGGGATTTTTCCTTGTGCTATAGTGTGCTTTAAAAAAACATTTTTTCTAGGGACAGAAAACTGTAGGTAGGGAGAGTGTCAGTTTCTTTCACTGTGCCAGTCCTTGTTTCTAGGGACAAAGAAGGAAAGTGAGGGGATTTCTCCTTGTGCTATAGTGTGCTTTAAAAAAACATTTTTTCTAGGGACAGAAAACTGTAGGTAGGGAGAGTGTCAGTTTCTTTCACTGTGCCAGTCCTTGTTTCTAGGGACAAAGAAGGAAAGTGAGGGGAATTCTCCTTGTGCTATAGTGTGCTTTAAAAAAACATTTTTTCTAGGGACAGAAAACTGTAGGTAGGGAGAGTGTCAGTTTCTTTCACTGTGCCAGTCCTTGTTTCTAGGGACAAAGAAGGAAAGTGAGGGGATTTCTCCTTGTGCTATAGTGTGCTTTAAAAAAACATTTTTTCTAGGGACAGAAAACTGTAGGTAGGGAGAGTGTCAGTTTCTTTCACTGTGACAGTCCTTGTTTCTAGGGACAAAGAAGGAAAGTGAGGGGAATTCTCCTTGTGCTATAGTGTGCTTTAAAAAAACATTTTTTCTAGGGACAGAAAACTGTAGGTAGGGAGAGTGTCAGTTTCTTTCACTGTGCCAGTCCTTGTTTCTAGGGACAAAGAAGGAAAGTGAGGGGATTTCTCCTTGTGCTATAGTGTGCTTTAAAAAAACATTTTTTCTAGGGACAGAAAACTGTAGGTAGGGAGAGTGTCAGTTTCTTTCACTGTGCCAGTCCTTGTTTCTAGGGACAAAGAAGGAAAGTGAGGGGATTTTTCCTTGTGCTATAGTGTGCTTTAAAAAAACATTTTTTCTAGGGACAGAAAACTGTAGGTAGAGAGAGTGTCAGTTTCTTTCACTGTGCCAGTCCTTGTTTCTAGGGACAAAGAAGGAAAGTGAGGGGATTTCTCCTTGTGCTATAGTGTGCTTTAAAAAAACATTTTTTCTAGGGACAGAAAACTGTAGGTAGGGAGAGTGTCAGTTTCTTTCACTGTGCCAGTCCTTGTTTCTAGGGACAAAGAAGGAAAGTGAGGGGAATTCTCCTTGTGCTATAGTGTGCTTTAAAAAAACATTTTTTCTAGGGACAGAAAACTGTAGGTAGGGAGAGTGTCAGTTTCTTTCACTGTGCCAGTCCTTGTTTCTAGGGACAAAGAAGGAAAGTGAGGGGATTTCTCCTTGTGCTATAGTGTGCTTTAAAAAAACATTTTTTCTAGGGACAGAAAACTGTAGGTAGGGAGAGTGTCAGTTTCTTTCACTGTGCCAGTCCTTGTTTCTAGGGACAAAGAAGGAAAGTGAGGGTAATTCTCCTTGTGCTATAGTGTGCTTTAAAAAAACATTTTTTCTAGGGACAGAAAACTGTAGGTAGGGAGAGTGTCAGTTTCTTTCACTGTGCCAGTCCTTGTTTCTAGGGACAAAGAAGGAAAGTGAGGGGATTTCTCCTTGTGCTATAGTGTGCTTTAAAAAAACATTTTTTCTAGGGACAGAAAACTGTAGGTAGGGAGAGTGTCAGTTTCTTTCACTGTGCCAGTCCTTTTTTCTAGGGACAAAGAAGGAAAGTGAGGGGAATTCTCCTTGTGCTATAGTGTGCTTTAAAAAAACATTTTTTCTAGGGACAGAAAACTGTAGGTAGGGAGAGTGTCAGTTTCTTTCACTGTGCCAGTCCTTGTTTCTAGGGACAAAGAAGGAAAGTGAGGGGATTTCTCCTTGTGCTATAGTGTGCTTTAAAAAAACATTTTTTCTAGGGACAGAAAACTGTAGGTAGGGAGAGTGTCAGTTTCTTTCACTGTGCCAGTCCTTGTTTCTAGGGACAAAGAAGGAAAGTGAGGGGAATTCTCCTTGTGCTATAGTGTGCTTTAAAAAAACATTTTTTCTAGGGACAGAAAACTGTAGGTAGGGAGAGTGTCAGTTTCTTTCACTGTGCCAGTCCTTGTTTCTAGGGACAAAGAAGGAAAGTGAGGGGATTTCTCCTTGTGCTATAGTGTGCTTTAAAAAAACATTTTTTCTAGGGACAGAAAACTGTAGGTAGGGAGAGTGTCAGTTTCTTTCACTGTGCCAGTCCTTGTTTCTAGGGACAAAGAAGGAAAGTGAGGGGAATTCTCCTTGTGCTATAGTGTGCTTTAAAAAAACATTTTTTCTAGGGACAGAAAACTGTAGGTAGGGAGAGTGTCAGTTTCTTTCACTGTGCCAGTCCTTGTTTCTAGGGACAAAGAAGGAAAGTGAGGGGATTTCTCCTTGTGCTATAGTGTGCTTTAAAAAAACATTTTTTCTAGGGACAGAAAACTGTAGGTAGGGAGAGTGTCAGTTTCTTTCACTGTGCCAGTCCTTTTTTCTAGGGACAAAGAAGGAAAGTGAGGGGAATTCTCCTTGTGCTATAGTGTGCTTTAAAAAAACATTTTTTCTAGGGACAGAAAACTGTAGGTAGGGAGAGTGTCAGTTTCTTTCACTGTGCCAGTCCTTGTTTCTAGGGACAAAGAAGGAAAGTGAGGGGATTTCTCCTTGTGCTATAGTGTGCTTTAAAAAAACATTTTTTCTAGGGACAGAAAACTGTAGGTAGGGAGAGTGTCAGTTTCTTTCACTGTGCCAGTCCTTGTTTCTAGGGACAAAGAAGGAAAGTGAGGGGATTTCTCCTTGTGCTATAGTGTGCTTTAAAAAAACATTTTTTCTAGGGACAGAAAACTGTAGGTAGGGAGAGTGTCAGTTTCTTTCACTGTGCCAGTCCTTGTTTCTAGGGACAAAGAAGGAAAGTGAGGGGAATTCTCCTTGTGCTATAGTGTGCTTTAAAAAAACATTTTTTCTAGGGACAGAAAACTGTAGGTAGGGAGAGTGTCAGTTTCTTTCACTGTGCGAGTCCTTGTTTCTAGGGACAAAGAAGGAAAGTGAGGGGATTTCTCCTTGTGCTATAGTGTGCTTTAAAAAAACATTTTTTCTAGGGACAGAAAACTGTAGGTAGGGAGAGTGTCAGTTTCTTTCACTGTGCCAGTCCTTGTTTCTAGGGACAAAGAAGGAAAGTGAGGGGAATTCTCCTTGTGCTATAATGTGCTTTAAAAAAACATTTTTTCTAGGGACAGAAAACTGTAGGTAGGGAGAGTGTCAGTTTCTTTCACTGTGCCAGTCCTTGTTTCTAGGGACAAAGAAGGAAAGTGAGGGGATTTCTCCTTGTGCTATAGTGTGCTTTAAAAAAAACATTTTTTCTAGGGACAGAAAACTGTAGGTAGGGAGAGTGTCAGTTTCTTTCACTGTGCCAGTCCTTGTTTCTAGGGACAAAGAAGGAAAGTGAGGGGATGATTTCTCCTTGTGCTATAGTGTGCTTTAAAAAAACATTTTTTCTAGGGACAGAAAACTGTAGGTAGGGAGAGTGTCAGTTTCTTTCACTGTGCCAGTCCTTGTTTCTAGGGACAAAGAAGGAAAGTGAGGGGAATTCTCCTTGTGCTATAGTGTGCTTTAAAAAAACATTTTTTCTAGGGACAGAAAACTGTAGGTAGGGAGAGTGTCAGTTTCTTTCACTGTGCCAGTCCTTGTTTCTAGGGACAAAGAAGGAAAGTGAGGGGATTTCTCCTTGTGCTATAGTGTGCTTTAAAAAAACATTTTTTCTAGGGACAGAAAACTGTAGGTAGGGAGAGTGTCAGTTTCTTTCACTGTGCCAGTCCTTGTTTCTAGGGACAAAGAAGGAAAGTGAGGGGAATTCTCCTTGTGCTATAGTGTGCTTTAAAAAAACATTTTTTCTAGGGACAGAAAACTGTAGGTAGGGAGAGTGTCAGTTTCTTTCACTGTGCCAGTCCTTGTTTCTAGGGACAAAGAAGGAAAGTGAGGGGATTTCTCCTTGTGCTATAGTGTGCTTTAAAAAAACATTTTTTCTAGGGACAGAAAACTGTAGGTAGGGAGAGTGTCAGTTTCTTTCACTGTGCCAGTCCTTGTTTCTAGGGACAAAGAAGGAAAGTGAGGGGATTTCTCCTTGTGCTTGTCATGGATATGCATTAATGTCTGTCTGCCATCTTACCTTCCTCCTCATGTGTTCATCTAGAGACCAGACCTCCTTCACCTGGCTTCCTTTATAATCTCCTCCCAGCCTGACTCCACCCCAGGCCCTATCACTGAACACTATATTAACCTGTGCACTGCAAGCCTGCTTTGCTGATCAACGTGTTTGTTAGGCATTGTGTGTTTGGGTTCCTGCCTGCCGTGTGCTACGTCTGTCTCTCTGTTACGTTATTGGCTTGTCCCCGACCATCCCTGTCTGCTCGTGACCCTTGACCTTCGGCTCGTTCTTCGTTATCCTTGTCTGCTTGTGGCCCCTGACCTTCGGCTTGTTATTCGGTTCTCTCTATCGTGTGCCGCTGCTTCCCCTTTTCCTACGGGGCGTGAGCTAGGAAACTCCAGGGGCCGCGACCTGGTCCCAGCCTGCAGCGTAACATCCTCACCACTAGAGGCCCTGGAGAAGACCAGCTGGGTCTTAGACTCCGCGCCCTGGGGAATCTTGGCTCTCGCTTCCGTTGGGATCCCGGTTGTGCTCCTCTGGTCCCGCTTTCCACAACCACCCAGTTTCCTACCCACAGAAGCCAGCCATAGGGTTCACTACCTCGCGGTGCACTCCTGTCCCCCTACGGTGTGCATCTGTCACCTGGCCACAGGTGACCCTGACAGTTTGATCAGCCATGAACCCGGCTGACATCCCGCTTCCCGCGGATGATCCATTGCAGGGCATAGTTCGCAGACTTGAGACCCAGGAATCAAATCAGACCCAGGTGATGCGATTCCTCCAGGATCTGGCTTCTCGATTCGAGCAGCTTCAGGTCTCCTTGGGAACCCCGAATCCGCAACCCCAAGTACAACCAGCGGCTGTACCTATCGCACCAGTCGCAGCCTCACACTCACTAAGATTGCCAGCTCCGTTCCGTTTCTCTGGGGACTCCAAGGCCTGCAGGGGGTTTCTCAGCCAATGCACTATTCATTTTGAGCTTCAGCCTCAAAGCTTCCTATCTGACCGGGCTAAGGTAGCCTATATCATTTCCCTCCTCTCCGGTGAAGCTTTGGCCTGGGCTGCCCCCCTGTGGGAGAGGAACGATCCGGTGGTTTCCAGTCTGTCCGAATTCTTGAAGCTCTTTCGTAATATCTTCGAAGAGCCGGCTCGGGCTTCTTCAGCGGCTAGTGCTGTCTTACGTCTTCGCCAAGAATCTAGTTCAGTGGGGCAATATGCTCTTCAGTTCCGTATCCACACAGCTGAATTGAGCTGGAATAATGAGGCCCTGGTCGCTACCTTTTTACATGGCCTCTCTGACCGAGTGAAAGACGAATTAGCGGGAAGAGCCATTCCCGTCGGTCTGGACGATGTAATTTCATTATGCAACCAGATCGACATTCGTTTTCAAGAGAGGTCCTTAGAAAAAAGACGCCAGCACTCTCTGGGTCCTAGCCAGTCTGAGCTCCCCTCCCTTCATTCCGTGGAGCATCCTCTACCTGCTGAAGAACCTATGCAGCTGGGCCGGACCAGACTAACCCCCGAAGAACGTGCTAGGCGCAGAACTCTGGGCTTGTGCCTCTATTGTGGGGGCAAGGGTCATTTTCGTGACTCCTGCTCGCTTCGTCCGGGAAACGCTCGGGTCTAATACATTTGGAAGGTGGAGTATTGGACCCAGAAACATCACCTTCTCGCCTGCTCTTGCCGGTGTCCCTTCATGTAGGCACTTCTCCTCAGTCAACCCTTGCATACCTGGATTCCGGGGCTGCCGGCAATTTCATGGATTGGAGAACTGCTTCTTCTATGAAGCTTACCCTTTCACCTCTCACTACCCCATTGGTAGTCTCGGCAATTGATGGCACTGTTCTCCCAGGGGGCCCTATTCGCTTCCAGACGCTACCCATTAGGATGTCGGTAGGGATTCTCCACCAGGAGTGGATATCCTTTCTTATTCTACCCAAGGCCTCTACCCCAGTTGTATTGGGCCTCCCTTGGCTACAGCTCCACTCTCCACATGTGGACTGGGTCTCTGGGCAGATCCTGGCCTGGGGTTCCTCATGTTTCTCGTCGTGTCTTCTCAAGGTGACCCCCAAGGAGAGTCTTCCGGTTGCTGCCACTTCTGTTTCTTCTGATCTTCCCGCCGCATACAGCGATTACCGGGATGTGTTCTGTAAAAAATCAGCTGAGGTGCTTCCTCCCCACAGGTCTTTTGACTGTGCTATTGATCTTGTCCCCGGAGCAACTCTACCCAGGGGTCGTACCTACCCTCTGTCCATCCCAGAGACCCAGGCCATGTCGGAGTATGTAGCAGAGAATCTGGAGAGAGGGTTCATCCGGAAATCCTCATCGCCTGCAGGGGCAGGGTTCTTTTTTGTTGCCAAAAAGGATGGTACCTTAAGACCCTGCATCGATTATCGGGGTTTAAATGCGGTTACTATTAAAAATCGATACCCCTTACCCTTAATATCTGAGCTATTCGATAGGTTGAAGGGTGCCTCCATTTTCACCAAGTTGGATCTCAGAGGCGCGTACAATCTCATTCGAATACGGGAGGGTGACGAATGGAAGACTGCATTTAACACTAGAGACGGGCATTACGAATATCTGGTGATGCCTTTTGGTCTGTGTAATGCTCCAGCCGTGTTTCAAAACTTTGTCAATGAAATCTTCAGAGATCTGCTGTACCAGTTTGTTGTCATCTATCTGGATGACATTCTGATCTTTTCTGAAAATCTGCTCGTCCACAGAAACCATGTCCGCACTGTACTTCAACGTCTTAGAGAGAACAATCTCTATGCCAAGCTGGAGAAATGTTCCTTTGAATGTTCTGAGGTCCTGTTTTTGGGGTGCTTTGTCTCATGTTCGGGGCTTCGTATGGACCCTGGGAAGGTCTTGGCTATCACCAACTGGCCTCTTCCTGCTAGCCTCAAGGCCACACAGCGCTTTCTTGGCTTCACTAATTATTATAGGCAGTTCATAAGGAATTACTCTTCCATTGCCGCGCCTATTATCGCTTTGACAAAGAAGGGTGTGAATGCCAGAGACTGGCCTCCCGAAGCTGTCTCTGCATTTCACAACCTGAAACAGGCCTTTGTTTCTGGCCCCCTCTTGAGGAGACCAAATCCTGGGAATGCATTTTTTATTGAAGTGGACGCTTCCTCAATGGGGGTGGGAGCTGTGCTTCTTCAAATCTTTGAGAAGAGACGCCAACCATGTGCGTTCTTCTCCAAAAAATTTTCTCAGGCAGAGAGGAATTATGCCATCGGTGATCGGGAACTTCTCGCTATTAAATTGGCGTTAGAGGAGTGGCGTCATCTCTTGGAGGGTTCCCCTCACTCCATAACGATCTTTACCGATCACAAGAATTTACAGTATCTACAGAATGCTAAACGTCTGAATCCTAGACAGGCCAGGTGGAGTCTCTTCTTTGCCCGTTTTAATTTCACGATTACCTACAAACCTGGTTCCTGCAACGGTCGGGCTGATGCGCTCTCTAGGTCATTTGACACTTTGGACGAGGAGTCCGCCCCTGAACCTGAGCCGATCATTCCCACCTCATGCATTGTTGCCCACTCTACCACCCTGAAGTCTAAAATTCCGCCTGGTAAGACCTTTGTCCCCACTGAGCTAAGAGCTAAGATCCTTCGTTGGGGACATGATTCCAAGGTGGCAGGGCATTCTGGATTCCTCCGATCCTTCCTACTCATCAGTCGTCACTACTGGTGGCCTAATCTCCGCTCAGACGTCAAAGACTACGTTAAAGCTTGTCATGTCTGTGCTCAGTCCAAATCCTCCACACAAGCTCCTGCTGGTCTCCTCATGCCCTTGCCTATTCCTAAGGAACCCTGGGCCCATATTGCCATGGATTTTATCACCGATCTCCCACTGTCTGAGAATAATACAGTCATTTGGGTGGTAATCGATCGATTCTCCAAGATGGCTCATTTTGTTCCTCTTCCTGGTCTTCCTTCTGCCCCTGCCTTGGTTCCCATTTTCATTCGAGAAATTCTCCGCCTACATGGGGTCCCTTCTCATATTGTTTCCGACAGGGGAGTCCAATTCACGTCTCGTTTTTGGAGAGCCTTTTGCAAATCCCTCAATATTGTCTTGGATTTTTCTTCTTCTTACCATCCCCAATCCAATGGACAGACTGAGAGGGTTAATCAGGAGTTAGAGGTCTTTCTTCGCACCTTTGTGTCTTCTCACCATGACGATTGGTCCTCTCTACTCCCGTGGGCAGAATTCTCCCATAATAATCATGTGAATACCAGTTCGCAGAAGACACCCTTTTTCACAGTTTATGGAAAACACCCTCAACTTCCTCTTCCTATGATCTGTTCTCCAGACATTCCAGCTTTGGCTTCGGTTCAGGAGTCTCTCAATTCCGTTTGGGGTCACGTTCATGATTCCCTCCGGGCAGCTGCTGAAAAATTCAAAGGCTTTGCAGACCGCCGCAGGCGTAAACCGCCTTCTCTTCAGCCAGGGGACAAAGTCTGGCTCTCTACCAGGAACATCAAGCTCCGAGTTCCTTCTCTGAAGTTTGCTCCACGATTCATCGGTCCATACACGGTAACTGCTAAACTGAATCCGGTTTGTTTCAAACTCCAGATTCCTAAGAGCCTTAAAATCACTAACTCCTTTCATGTTGCTCTTCTAAAGCCTTTAGTCCTCAATAAATTCTCTCGTCCTCTTCCTACCGTGGCGCCTGTCTCGGAGGATAATCAGGAGTACGAGATCAGTCAAATTCTGGACTCCCGACTCTGTAAAGGCGTTCTTCAGTACCTCGTTCATTGGAAAGGGTTTGGTCCTGAGGAGAGGTCTTGGATCACTGCATCTGAGGTCTTTGCACCTCGTCTGTTAAAGGAGTTTCATCTGAAGTTTCCCTCTAAACCTGGGCCCAGGCGGGGAAGGGGGAGGCCTCGTAAGAGGGAGGGTACTGTCATGGATATGCATTAATGTCTGTCTGCCATCTTACCTTCCTCCTCATGTGTTCATCTAGAGACCAGACCTCCTTCACCTGGCTTCCTTTATAATCTCCTCCCAGCCTGACTCCACCCCAGGCCCTATCACTGAACACTATATTAACCTGTGCACTGCAAGCCTGCTTTGCTGATCAACGTGTTTGTTAGGCATTGTGTGTTTGGGTTCCTGCCTGCCGTGTGCTACGTCTGTCTCTCTGTTACGTTATTGGCTTGTCCCCGACCATCCCTGTCTGCTCGTGACCCTTGACCTTCGGCTCGTTCTTCGTTATCCTTGTCTGCTTGTGGCCCCTGACCTTCGGCTTGTTATTCGGTTCTCTCTATCGTGTGCCGCTGCTTCCCCTTATCCTACGGGGCGTGAGCTAGGAAACTCCAGGGGCCGCGACCTGGTCCCAGCCTGCAGCGTAACATCCTCACCACTAGAGGCCCTGGAGAAGACCAGCTGGGTCTTAGACTCCGCGCCCTGGGGAATCTTGGCTCTCGCTTCCGTTGGGATCCCGGTTGTGCTCCTCTGGTCCCGCTTTCCACAACCACCCAGTTTCCTACCCACAGAAGCCAGCCATAGGGTTCACTACCTCGCGGTGCACTCCTGTCCCCCTACGGTGTGCATCTGTCACCTGGCCACAGGTGACCCTGACAGTGCTATAGTGTGCTTTAAAAAAACATTTTTTCTAGGGACAGAAAACTGTAGGTAGGGAGAGTGTCAGTTTCTTTCACTGTGCCAGTCCTTGTTTCTAGGGACAAAGAAGGAAAGTGAGGGGATTTCTCCTTGTGCTATAGTGTGCTTTAAAAAAACATTTTTTCTAGGGACAGAAAACTGTAGGTAGGGAGAGTGTCAGTTTCTTTCACTGTGCCAGTCCTTGTTTCTAGGGACAAAGAAGGAAAGTGAGGGGAATTCTCCTTGTGCTATAGTGTGCTTTAAAAAAACATTTTTTCTAGGGACAGAAAACTGTAGGTAGGGAGAGTGTCAGTTTCTTTCACTGTGCCAGTCCTTGTTTCTAGGGACAAAGAAGGAAAGTGAGGGGATTTCTCCTTGTGCTATAGTGTGCTTTAAAAAAACATTTTTTCTAGGGACAGAAAACTGTAGGTAGGGAGAGTGTCAGTTTCTTTCACTGTGCCAGTCCTTGTTTCTAGGGACAAAGAAGGAAAGTGAGGGGATTTTTCCTTGTGCTATAGTGTGCTTTAAAAAAACATTTTTTCTAGGGACAGAAAACTGTAGGTAGGGAGAGTGTCAGTTTCTTTCACTGTGCCAGTCCTTGTTTCTAGGGACAAAGAAGGAAAGTGAGGGGATTTCTCCTTGTGCTATAGTGTGCTTTAAAAAAACATTTTTTCTAGGGACAGAAAACTGTAGGTAGGGAGAGTGTCAGTTTCTTTCACTGTGCCAGTCCTTGTTTCTAGGGACAAAGAAGGAAAGTGAGGGGAATTCTCCTTGTGCTATAGTGTGCTTTAAAAAAACATTTTTTCTAGGGACAGAAAACTGTAGGTAGGGAGAGTGTCAGTTTCTTTCACTGTGCCAGTCCTTGTTTCTAGGGACAAAGAAGGAAAGTGAGGGGATTTCTCCTTGTGCTATAGTGTGCTTTAAAAAAACATTTTTTCTAGGGACAGAAAACTGTAGGTAGGGAGAGTGTCAGTTTCTTTCACTGTGCCAGTCCTTGTTTCTAGGGACAAAGAAGGAAAGTGAGGGGAATTCTCCTTGTGCTATAGTGTGCTTTAAAAAAACATTTTTTCTAGGGACAGAAAACTGTAGGTAGGGAGAGTGTCAGTTTCTTTCACTGTGCCAGTCCTTGTTTCTAGGGACAAAGAAGGAAAGTGAGGGGATTTCTCCTTGTGCTATAGTGTGCTTTAAAAAAACATTTTTTCTAGGGACAGAAAACTGTAGGTAGGGAGAGTGTCAGTTTCTTTCACTGTGCCAGTCCTTGTTTCTAGGGACAAAGAAGGAAAGTGAGGGGATTTTTCCTTGTGCTATAGTGTGCTTTAAAAAAACATTTTTTCTAGGGACAGAAAACTGTAGGTAGGGAGAGTGTCAGTTTCTTTCACTGTGCCAGTCCTTGTTTCTAGGGACAAAGAAGGAAAGTGAGGGGATTTCTCCTTGTGCTATAGTGTGCTTTAAAAAAACATTTTTTCTAGGGACAGAAAACTGTAGGTAGGGAGAGTGTCAGTTTCTTTCACTGTGCCAGTCCTTGTTTCTAGGGACAAAGAAGGAAAGTGAGGGGAATTCTCCTTGTGCTATAGTGTGCTTTAAAAAAACATTTTTTCTAGGGACAGAAAACTGTAGGTAGGGAGAGTGTCAGTTTCTTTCACTGTGCCAGTCCTTGTTTCTAGGGACAAAGAAGGAAAGTGAGGGGAATTCTCCTTGTGCTATAGTGTGCTTTAAAAAAACATTTTTTCTAGGGACAGAAAACTGTAGGTAGGGAGAGTGTCAGTTTCTTTCACTGTGCCAGTCCTTGTTTCTAGGGACAAAGAAGGAAAGTGAGGGGATTTCTCCTTGTGCTATAGTGTGCTTTAAAAAAACATTTTTTCTAGGGACAGAAAACTGTAGGTAGGGAGAGTGTCAGTTTCTTTCACTGTGCCAGTCCTTGTTTCTAGGGACAAAGAAGGAAAGTGAGGGGATTTCTCCTTGTGCTATAGTGTGCTTTAAAAAAACATTTTTTCTAGGGACAGAAAACTGTAGGTAGGGAGAGTGTCAGATTCTTTCACTGTGCCAGTCCTTGTTTCTAGGGACAAAGAAGGAAAGTGAGGGGAATTCTCCTTGTGCTATAGTGTGCTTTAAAAAAACATTTTTTCTAGGGACAGAAAACTGTAGGTAGGGAGAGTGTCAGTTTCTTTCACTGTGCCAGTCCTTGTTTCTAGGGACAAAGAAGGAAAGTGAGGGGATTTCTCCTTGTGCTATAGTGTGCTTTAAAAAAACATTTTTTCTAGGGACAGAAAACTGTAGGTAGGGAAAGTGTCAGTTTATTTCACTGTGCCAGTCCTTGTTTCTAGGGACAAAGAAGGAAAGTGAGGGGATTTCTCCTTGTGCTATAGTGTGCTTTAAAAAAACATTTTTTCTAGGGACAGAAAACTGTAGGTAGGGAGAGTGTCAGTTTCTTTCACTGTGCCAGTCCTTGTTTCTAGGGACAAAGAAGGAAAGTGAGGGGATTTCTCCTTGTGCTATAGTGTGCTTTAAAAAAACATTTTTTCTAGGGACAGAAAACTGTAGGTAGGGAGAGTGTCAGTTTCTTTCACTGTGCCAGTCCTTGTTTCTAGGGACAAAGAAGGAAAGTGAGGGGAATTCTCCTTGTGCTATAGTGTGCTTTAAAAAAACATTTTTTCTAGGGACAGAAAACTGTAGGTAGGGAGAGTGTCAGTTTCTTTCACTGTGCCAGTCCTTGTTTCTAGGGACAAAGAAGGAAAGTGAGGGGATTTCTCCTTGTGCTATAGTGTGCTTTAAAAAAACATTTTTTCTAGGGACAGAAAACTGTAGGTAGGGAGAGTGTCAGTTTCTTTCACTGTGCCAGTCCTTGTTTCTAGGGACAAAGAAGGAAAGTGAGGGGATTTCTCCTTGTGCTATAGTGTGCTTTAAAAAAACATTTTTTCTAGGGACAGAAAACTGTAGGTAGGGAGAGTGTCAGTTTCTTTCACTGTGCCAGTCCTTGTTTCTAGGGACAAAGAAGGAAAGTGAGGGGATTTCTCCTTGTGCTATAGTGTGCTTTAAAAAAACATTTTTTCTAGGGACAGAAAACTGTAGGTAGGGAGAGTGTCAGTTTCTTTCACTGTGCCAGTCCTTGTTTCTAGGGACAAAGAAGGAAAGTGAGGGGATTTCTCCTTGTGCTACAACCATCTTTGAAATCCTTGTTTTTTGGACAGTCAGGGAAATTGTCGTTGTGCTATTCTGTGCAAAAGCAATAATCCTCAACCATATTTAGAAATCCTTAAGTAAAGGGACAGAGAAGGACACCTGAAGGTAGCCCTTATTGCTTTTTTCCCATCTCCCTGCAGGCCATCTATTAGAATGTCTGGAAGGCAAACAAGGAGAGGCAGACAGTCAGGAGGCAATAAAAGAGGGCAAGCAGGCTCTGTGTCTGGGGGCAACAGTGCTGGTCGTGGACGCGGTGCATTGTCATCAGCACATGGCCATGGGACACGCTTGTCCTTCTTTTCGGCAGCTGGACATGTTGAGCCACATCATGCCGAAGACTTGGTAGAGTGGATGACCAAGCCCTCCTCCTCCTCCTCATCCTCTCTCACCCAGGCTCAGGGTACTGGCAAAGCAGCTGCCAAAGCGTCCTCTTCCCTGGTATCAATGTCAGACTCATCATCAGTCACTCCTTCCCTAGACCCACCATGTCCTCCTCCTGAGGAGTCCCCCGAACTGTTTGAGCACAGTGTTGGGTACATGCTCCAGGAGGATGCCCAGCGTTTCGAAGGGTCTGATGATGAAACCCAGCTACAGGAAGGCAGTAGCGTGAGAGCAGACAGAGGGGATGCTCAAGAAGGACACCAATCTGGCAGTCATGTTCCAGCAGCTGCAGCATACTGCCAGATTGGCTCCAGTGATGAGGAGGGAGGGGATGATGAGGTCACTGACTCCACGTGGGTGCCTAATAGGAGAGAGGAGGAGGAGGAGGATGAGGAGGAGGCACATCTCCAACGAGGCAGGATGCCCTTTGGTGGCCAGCGTAAGGGCAGTACACCGACGGAATCACACCGCAGAGCTCCGCCTGTGCAGGGCGCTGCCTCTGCCCGTCATTCAAAAAGTTCCTTGGTGTGGGCCTTTTTTGAGGCTAGTGCATCAGATCGCACAGCTGCTGTTTGCAACATATGTCTCAAGCGTATATCGCGTGGCCAAAACATCAGCCGCTTGGGTACCACATGCCTGACCAGACATATGTTGACCTGCCATGCAGCTCGTTGGCAAGCCTACCTCAAAGACCCACACCAAAGAACAAAGCGGACCTCTCCTTGCACCGCATCAGCTGGGATCTCCAACCCCACTATAACTTCAGTCCTCTCTGAAACATGCACTGAGAGGAATGAAGGTGTAGAATTAGGTGTGTCACAGCCAAGTACTTGCGGCCACTCTGCTAGCAGTACACCGACGTCCGATTCTAGCAGGCAAATTTCCCTGCCCCAGCTGCTGGACTGTCGAAAGAAGTTCACTCCCAGCCATCCACATGCCCAGCGGTTGAATGCTAGCTTGGCTAAATTGCTAGCGCTTCAACTGCTGCCTTTTCAGTTGGTAGACTCGGCCCCCTTCCGTGAGTTTGTGCAATGTGCGGTTCCTCAGTGGCAGGTTCCCAAACGCCACTTTTTCTCACGGAAGGCTATTCCGGCTCTCTACCGGCATGTGGAAGGCAATGTCTTGGCCTCGCTGGACAGGGCGGTCAGCGGTAAGGTGCATATTACCGCTGACTCATGGTCCAGCAGGCATGGACAGGGACGTTACCTTTCTTTCACGGCCCATTGGGTCACTCTTTTGGCAGCTGGGAAGGATGCAGGACAAGGTGCAGTAGTGTTGGAGGTTGTTCCACCGCCACGCCTCCAAAATGCTACTACTGGTTGTGACACACCTCTCTCCTCCACCCCCTCCTCTTCTTCTTCCTCCATGGCCTCTTCCTGTGGTTTGTCCTATGAACCAGCGGTGCTCCGTAGCCGTTCACGGGGCTACGCAAGTACGCAGGCAAAAAGATGCCATGCCGTGCTTGCGCTGGTGTGTTTGGGGGACAGAAGCCACACTGGGGCAGAGGTCCTGTCTGCTCTGCAGGGCCAGGCCGAGAGGTGGTTGACGCCATGCCAGCTTAAGCCAGGAATGGTGGTTTGCGACAATGGCACCAACCTCCTCTCCGCCCTCCGACAGGGACAACTGACCCATGTGCCCTGTGTGGCTCACGTCCTTAACCTGGTGGTGCAGCGGTTCTTGGGCAGGTACCCGGGCTTACAGGATGTCCTGAGGCAGGCCAGGAAAGTCTGTGTGCATTTCCGCAGATCTTATAATGCCAGTGCTCGCCTGGCTGAGCTGCAAAAGGAGTTGAACCTGCCCAAGAACCGCCTTATATGTGACATGCCCACCAGGTGGAACTCAACGTTGGCCATGCTGCAGCGGCTGCACACGCAGCAGAGGGCCATCAATGAGTACCTGTGCGACTACGGCACCAGGACAGGGTCAGGGGAGCTTGGTTTTTTTTCTCCACGCCAGTGGGGCATGATCAGGGATGCATGCACTGTCCTGGCACCATTTGAGGAGGCCACGAGGATGGTGAGCAGTGACAGTGCATGCATCAGTGACACTGTACCTCTTGTCCACCTGTTGGAGCACACGCTGCGTGGAATAATGGACAGGGCACTTGAGGCAGAACAGAGGCAGGAAGAGGAGGACTTCCTTGCCTCTCAAGGCCCCCTTTACCCAGACAGTGTTCCTTCTGTCCCACCCATCGCACAGGAAGAGGAAGAGGAGGAGGAGGAGGAGGAGGATTGTGTCAGCATGGAGGTGGAGGCTGGCACTCAGCATCATCATCAGCAGTCTTTTAGGGATGATTTACAGTCCCAAGAAACCAGTGGACTTGTACGTGGCTGGGAGGAGGTGGCTGCGGATCATGTCGTCCTTAGTGACCCAGAGGACTCCGGAGCGAATGCCTCAGCAAACCTACGCTGCATGGCCTCCCTGATCCTGCAAAGTCTGCGGAAGGATCCTCGTATTCTTTGGATCAAGGAGAGGGACCATTACTGGCTGGCCACTCTCCTTGATCCACGGTACAAGGGTAAGGTTGCGGACATTATGTTACCTTCGCAGAGGGAGCAGAGGATGAGACAACTCCGGGAGGCCTTGCAGAAAGGTCTGTGCAACGCGTTCCCAGAGACTGGGAGGTTACAAACTCCTGGTCCTGGACAATGAGTTGCTGAGGCTTCGGCCAGTCAAAGAAGGAGCGGTGGGGAAGGTGGCCGTCTGACCGATGCGTTCAGACAATTCTTTAGTCCGCAGCCCCAAAGTATGATTGGTTCCAGCAACCATCGCCAGCGTCTGATAAACATGGTGCAGGAATATCTAGGGGCAAGGTCAGACTTGGACACCTTCCCCACCGAAAATCCTCTGGCTTACTGGGTCTTGAGGATGGATCACTGGCCAGAGCTTGCACAGTATGCAATTGAGCTACTGGCCTGTCCTGCATCCAGCGTTCTTTCGGAACGCACATTCAGTGCTGCTGGAGGATTTGTCACGGATCACAGGGTGCGCCTGTCCACCGACTCGGTTGATCGACTGACTTTCATCAAGATGAACCAGTCTTGGATCACCACCAGCTACCACACACCTGATGCTGATATAACAGACTAATTGATTTTAACATGTCACATCCCTTCAAGACTGATGCTGATGCTGAGTGCCTGTGCTGTTATGTTGACTGGCTATCCTCCTCCTCCGAGTCCTCAATGATACGATTGATGATGATAGCTTGGAAGATCATTTTTGTTTATGGGTGCCGCCACCAGTGGCTAAGGCCCAATTTTTCAGCCCCTGTTTTACAGGGGCGTGTAATTACAATTTTTTTAGCAATAATTTGCCATAGGGCTCATTGCTGTGCTCCAAGTACAGTATCTGTGAGGGGTTGGAGTGTTGTGGCACCAGTGCCTAAGGCCCAATTTTTCAGCCCCTGTTTAACAGGGGCGTGTCATTACAATTTTTGAAGCAATACTTTGCAACAGGGCTCATTGCTGTGCTCCAAGTAACGTATCTGTGAGGGGTTGTAGTGTTGTGCCACCAGTGCCTAAGGCCCAATTTTTCAGCCCCTGTTCAACAGGGGCATGCAATTACAATTCTTGATCTAATAATTCACAGCAGGGCCCATTGCTGCACCCACCAAGAGTAACTCTGAGGGCTTACAGTGTTGTGGCAACGCCACCACCACCACCACCACCACGAAAGGCCCAATTTTTCAGCCCCTGTTCAAAAGGGGCATGTAATTACAATTCTTGATCTAATAATTCACAGCAGGGCCCATTCCTGCACCCACCAAGAGTAACTCTGAGGGCTTACAGTGTTGTGGCAACACCACCACCACCACGAAAGGCCCAATTTTTCAGCCCCTGTTCAACAGGGGCATGCAATTACAATTCTTGATCTAATAATTCACAGCAGGGCCCATTGCTGCACCCACCAAGAGTAACTGTCAGGGCTTACAGTGTTGTGGCACCAGCACCACCATCAAAGGCCCAATTTTTACTACCACTGTTCAACAATTATATGTAATTAAAATTCCTGATATAATAGTTGACAGCAGGGCGTTCCAGCACCAACCAAGAGTAACTGTGAGTGCTTACAGTGTTGTGCCAACACCAACAACTAAGGGGCCTATTTCTGCAGAGTATATACGGCAGGTCCCTACTTTCAAACATCCAACTTACAAACGACTCCTACTTGCAAACGCAAGAAGACAACAGGAAGTGAGAGGAAATCTACCACTAGGAAGGAAAATTCTCTCCTGTAAGAATAAATATGGGAGAAAGGTGTCTCCTCTGTACTGATGCTTTATCAGCAATCCTTGTTTCAAGAAAAACACCACATTTCAAAAACAGTTGTCATTGGGACGGAAAGTGAGGTGAAATGTTCTGAACAGGGGCACAGACAGCAAAACAAATGTTACAGGGGTGATAACCCTTACCTATGTTTTCCAAAAAGTTTAAAAATAGGTTTTTGGGCTGGAGCTACACTTCAACAATGTACCTGTTCAAAATTACAAACAGATTCTACATAAGAACAAACCTACAGTCCCTGTCTTGTATGCACCGCCTGTATACGGCTGTTCAGAGTATATAGGGCCTTTTTTATTTTATGTGCGGGGTTCCCCTTAATATCCATACAAGACCCAAAGGGGCTGGTAATGGGCTGGGGTAGGGGGGGGGGGGTCATGGGGTAGCTATGCCATTTTTCTTAAAGATTTTCATCCATATTACCGGGACCAGACATTACATTAAAGCCGCAAGCAGTTTTAAATGGCTTTTTTTTCCTTTAGAAGTGTCATTTTGTGCAGGGACAGTTCTAAACACGGGAAACACGTGGCACTTCACAGGCATACTTTAGACACCCCCCAGGTACGATATTTAAAGGAATATTTGACTTTTTTTTTTCACTTTATGCATCATTAAAATGACTGCTCCCGAAAAACGACCATTTTTAAAACTTCTTTTTGCATTGATACATGTCCCCTGGTGCAGAACCCGGGTTCCCAAACCCTTTTTAGGACAATAACATGCATAATAGTTGTTATAATTAGCACTTTAGAATTCGAACGTTCGCATCCATTGTATTTAATAGGGTTCTAATGTTCGTACGAACTTTCGGTCCGTTCGCGGGTTCTGGTGCGAACCGAACCCGGGGGTGTTCGGCTCATCACTATTAGAGACTTTTTTCACCATTCATATGAATTTTGTCACTCAATTGGACATTATTTTTTATCACACTGGGTATTTTTCATTTTCACTTTTGTTCAGCGCTGCATTTTTTGTTTTTTGTTTTTTTTCCTTCCAGATATCTCCTCCTCCACACCTTTCCCTTCCAGATATCTCCTCATCCACACCTTTCCCTTCCAGATATCTCCTCCTCCACACCTTTCTCTTCCAGATATCTCCTCCCCACACCTTTCCCTTCCAGATATCTCCTCCCCCACACCTTTCCCTTCCAGATATCTCCTCCTCCACACCTTTCTCTTCCAGATATCTCCTCCCCACACCTTTCCCTTCCAGATATCTCCTCCCCACACCTTTCCCTTCCAGATATCTCCTCCCCCACACCTTTCCCTTCCAGATATCTCCTCCTCCACACCTTTCTCTTCCAGATATCTCCTCCCCACACCTTTCCCTTCCAGATATCTCCTCCTCCACACCTTTCCCTTCCAGATATCTCCTCCCCACACCTTTCCCTTCCAGATATCTCCTCCCCCACACCTTTCCCTTCCAGATATCTCCTCATCCACACCTTTCCCTTCCAGATATCTCCTCATCCACACCTTTCCCTTCCAGATATCTCCTCCTCCACACCTTTCTCTTCCAGATATCTCCTCCCCACACCTTTCCCTTCCAGATATCTCCTCCCCCACACCTTTCCCTTCCAGATATCTCCTCATCCACACCTTTCCCTTCCAAATATCTCCTCCCCACACCTTTCCCTTCCAGATATCTCCTCCCCCACTCCTTTCCCTTCCAGATATCTCCTCCTCCACACCTTTCCCTTCCAGATATCTCCTCATCCACACCTTTCCCTTCCAGATATCTCCTCCCCACACCTTTCCCTTCCAGATATCTCCTCCTCCACACCTTTCCCTTCCAGATATCTCCTCCCCACACCTTTCCCTTCCAGATATCTGCTCCTCCACACCATTCCCTTCCAGATATCTCCTCCCCCACACCTTTCCCTTCCAGATATCTCCTCCCCCACACCTTTCCCTTCCAGATATCTCCTCCCCACACCTTTCCCTTCCAGATATCTCCTCCTCCACACCTTTCTCTTCCAGATATCTCCTCCCCACACCTTTCCCTTCCAGATATCTCCTCCCCCACACCTTTCCCTTCCAGATATCTCCTCCTCCACACCTTTCCCTTCCAGATATCTCCTCCCCACACCTTTCCCTTCCAGATATCTCCTCCCCACACCTTTCCCTTTCAGATATCTCCTCCCCACACCTTTCCCTTCCAGATATCTCCTCATCCACACCTTTCCCTTCCAGAAATCTCCTCCCCACACCTTTCCCTTCCAGATATCTCCTCCCCCACACCTTTCCCTTCCAGATATCTCCTCCTCCACACCTTTCCCTTCCAGATATCTCCTCCCCACACCTTTCCCTTCCAGATATCTCCTCCCCACACCTTTCCCTTCCAGATATCTCCTCATCCACACCTTTCCCTTCCAGATATCTCCTCATCCACACCTTTCCCTTCCAGATATCTCCTCATCCACACCTTTCCCTTCCAGATATCTCCTCCTCCACACCTTTCCCTTCCAGATATCTCCTCCTCCACACCTTTCTCTTCCAGATATCTCCTCCCCACACCTTTCCCTTCCAGATATCTCCTCCCCCACACCTTTCCCTTCCAGATATCTCCTCATCCACACCTTTCCCTTCCAGATATCTCCTCCTCCACACCTTTCCCTTCCAGATATCTCCTCCCCAAACCTTTCCCTTCCAGATATCTCCTCCCCCACACCTTTCCCTTCCGGATATCTCCTCCTCCACACCTTTCCCTTCCAGATATCTCCTCCCCACACCTTTCCCTTCCAGATATCTCCTCCCCACACCTTTCCCTTCCAGATATCTCCTCATCCACACCTTTCCCTTCCAGATATCTCCTCATCCACACCTTTCCCTTCCAGATATCTCCTCATCCACACCTTTCCCTTCCAGATATCTCCTCCTCCACACCTTTCCCTTCCAGATATCTCCTCCCCACACCTTTCCCTTCCAGATATCTCCTCCCCACACCTTTCCCTTCCAGATATCTCCTCATCCACACCTTTCCCTTCCAGATATCTCCTCCCCACACCTTTCCCTTCCAGATATCTCCTCCTCCACACCTTTCTCTTCCAGATATCTCCTCCCCACACCTTTCCCTTCCAGATATCTCCTCCCCCACACCTTTCCCTTCCAGATATCTCCTCCTCCACACCTTTCCCTTCCAGATATCTTCTCCCCACACCTTTCCCTTCCAGATATCTCCTCCCCACACCTTTCCCTTCCAGATATCTCCTCATCCACACCTTTCCCTTCCAGATATCTCCTCATCCACACCTTTCCCTTCCAGATATCTCCTCATCCACACCTTTCCCTTCCAGATATCTCCTCCTCCACACCTTTCCCTTCCAGATATCTCCTCATCCACACCTTTCTCTTCCAGATATCTCCTCATCCACACCTTTCCCTTCCAGATATCTCCTCCCCCACACCTTTCCCTTCCAGATATCTCCTCATCCACACCTTTCCCATCCAGATATCTCCTCCCCACACCTTTCCCTTCCAGATATCTCCTCCTCCACACCTTTCCCTTCCAGATATCTCCTCATCCACACCTTTCCCTTCCAGATATCTCCTCCCCACACCTTTCCCTTCCAGATATCTCCTCATCCACACCTTTCCCTTCCAGATATCTCCTCCTCCACACCTTTCCCTTCCAGATATCTCCTCCTCCACACCTTTCCCTTCCAGATATCTCCTCCTCCACACCTTTCTCTTCCAGATATCTCCTCCCCACACCTTTCCCTTCCAGATATCTCCTCCCCACACCTTTCCCTTCCAGATATCTCCTCCCCACACCTTTCCCTTCCAGATATCTCCTCATCCACACCTTTCCCTTCCAGATATCTCCTCATTCACACCTTTCCCTTCCAGATATCTCCTCCCCACACCTTTCCCTTCCAGATATCTCCTCCCCACACCTTTCCCTTCCAGATATCTCCTCATCCACACCTTTCCCTTCCAGATATCTCCTCCCCACACCTTTCCCTTCCAGATATCTCCTCCACCACACCTTTCTCTTCCAGATATCTCCTCCCCACACCTTTCCCTTCCAGATATCTCCTCCCCCACACCTTTCCCTTCCAGATATCTCCTCCTCCACACCTTTCCCTTCCAGATATCTTCTCCCCACACCTTTCCCTTCCAGATATCTCCTCCCCACACCTTTCCCTTCCAGATATCTCCTCATCCACACCTTTCCCTTCCAGATATCTCCTCATCCACACCTTTCCCTTCCAGATATCTCCTCATCCATACCTTTCCCTTCCAGATATCTCCTCCTCCACACCTTTCCCTTCCAGATATCTCCTCATCCACACCTTTCTCTTCCAGATATCTCCTCATCCACACCTTTCTCTTCCAGATATCTCCTCCCCCACACCTTTCCCTTCCAGATATCTCCTCATCCACACATTTCCCATCCAGATATCTCCTCCCCACACCTTTCCCTTCCAGATATCTCCTCCCCACACCTTTCCCTTCCAGATATCTCCCCCTCCACACCTTTCCCTTCCAGATATCTCCTCCCCCACACCTTTCCTTCCAGATATCTCCTCATCCACACCTTTCCCTTCCAGATATCTCCTCCCCACACCTTTCCCTTCCAGATATCTCCTCATCCACACCTTTCCCTTCCAGATATCTCCTCCTCCACACCTTTCCCTTCCAGATATCTCCTCCTCCACACCTTTCCCTTCCAGATATCTCCTCCTCCACACCTTTCTCTTCCAGATATCTCCTCCCGACACCTTTCCCTTCCAGATATCTCCTCCCCCACACCTTTCCCTTCCAGATATCTCCTCATTCACACCTTTCCCTTCTGGATATCTCCTCCTCCACACCTTTCCCTTCCAGATATCTCCTCCCCACACCTTTCCCTTTCAGATATCTCCTCCCCACACCTTTCCCTTCCAGATATCTCCTCATCCACACCTTTCCCTTCCAGATATCTCCTCCTCCACACCTTTCTCTTCCAGATATCTCCTCCCCACACCTTTCCCTTCCAGATATCTCCTCCCCACACCTTTCCCTTCCAGATATCTCCTCCCCCACACCTTTCCCTTCCAGATATCTCCTCCCCACACCTTTCCCTTCCAGATATCTCCTCATCCACACCTTTCCCTTCCAGATATCTCCTCATCCACACCTTTCCCTTCCAGATATCTCCTCATCCACACCTTTCCCTTCCAGATATCTCCTCATCCACACCTTTCCCTTCCAGATATCTCCTCCTCCAC
>CM055124.1:94678190-94685690 GCA_029206835.1 Rana muscosa | reverse complement strand
CCTACCCCTGGCATAGAAGGACAAAAATCTGGCTGCTATGAGCAGAAACGCATCAGTTCTGATAGACCCCCCCCCCCCCGTTGGAGAAGCAGTGGTAGTTCTCAGGCTTACCTGTGTGGTGGAATAGAGGTGCGTATATCCCAGCCGGTTATAATCCACTTTGAATTGGAACACGCCATAGACATCAGGAAGTTTGAACTGGACGCTGTATTTTCCACCTATAGGAGAAAAAAAGGACAAGTGATGAGTATCCTGCAGCCACCAATCACAACTCCCCTTTCATAGCTAACCCCTCCCCTGAATGGACAGATTTGTGGGACGGGGTCTGTACATGGGAGGGGGCTCACCGTTCTTCTTGAGGAAGGTTCGCACAAAAGGGTCAATGCGGACAAACTCCAATTGGATGTCGTCTCCATCGAACGGAACCCATTGGCCTTCGGAGAGTTTTTCAATCACGATGCTGTATTCCTGCAGGAGAAGGAGAGGTGGTCAGATGAAGGAGAGGGATGGAGGGAGAGGATGTCAGACAAAGAAGGAGGAGAGGGGGGGGGGGAAGGGAGGGAGGGACGTCAGACAAAGAAGGAGGAGAGGAGGGGGGGGGGAAGGGAGGGAGGACGTCAGACAAAGAAGGAGAAGGAGGAGAGGAGAGGGGGGGGAAGGGAGGGAGGACGTCAGACAAAGAAGGAGGAGAGGAGGGGGGGGGGGGGGAAAGGGAGGACGTCAGACAAAGAAGAAGGAGGAGAGGAGGAGGAGGAGGGGGGGGGGGGAAGGAGGACGTCAGACAAAGAAGGAGGAGAGGAGGAGGAGGGAGGGGGGGGGGGGGAAGGGGAGGGAGGACGTCAGACAAAGAAGGAGGAGAGGAGGAGGACGTCAGACAAAGAAGGAGGAGAGGAGGAGGGGGGGGGGGAAGGGAGGGAGGACGTCAGACAAAGAAGGAGGAGAGGAGGGGGGGGGGGGGAAGGGAGGGAGGACGTCAGACAAAGAAGGAGAAGGAGGAGAGGAGAGGGGGGGGGGGGGAAGGGAGGGAGGACGTCAGACCAAAGAAGGAGGAGAGGAGGAGGGGAATGGAGGGAGGACGTCAGACAAAGAAGGAGGAGAGGAGGAGGGGGGGGGGGGGGGAGGGAGGACGTCAGACAAAGAAGGAGGAGAGGAGGAGGGGGGGAGAGGGAGGACGTCAGACAAAGAAGGAGGAGAGGAGGGGGGGGGGAAGGGAGGGAGGGAGGACGTCAGACAAAGAAGGAGGAGAGGAGGGGGAACGTTAGACAAAGAAGGAGGAGAGGGGGGGGGGGGGGGGAGAGGGGGAGGGAGGACGTCAGACAAAGAAGGAGGAGAGGAGAGGGGGGGGGGGGAAGGGAGGGAGGACGTCAGACAAAGAAGGAGGAGAGGAGGAGGGGGGGGGGGGAAGGGAGGACGTCAGACAAAGAAGGAGGAGAGGAGGGGGGGGAGGAGAGGAGGGGGGGGGGGAGGGAGGGAGGACGTCAGACAAAGGAGGAGAGGAGGAGGGGGGGGGGGGGAGGGAGGGAGGACGTCAGACAAAGAAGGAGGAGAGGAGGGGGGGAAGGGAGGGCGTCAGACAAAGAAGGAGGAGAGGAGGGGGAAGGGAGGGAGGACGTCAGACAAAGAAGGAGGAGAGGAGAGGAGAGCGGGGGGGGGGGGGGGAAGGGAGGACGTCAGACAAAGGAGGAGAGGGGGGGGGGGGGAAGGGAGGACGTCAGACAAAGAAGGAGGAGAGGAGAGGGGGGAGGGAGGGAGGGCGTCAGACAAGAAGGAGGAGAGGAGAGGGGGAAGAAGAAAAAAGAAGAAAGAAGGGGGGGGGGGGGGAGGAGGAGGACAGACGAAGAAGGACGTCAGAAGAAGGAGAGGGGAGGACGTCAGACGAAGAAGGAGGAGAGGACGTCAGACGAAGGAGGAGAGGGAGGAAGCGGTAAGGACGTCAGATGGAGGAGGATCTGCAGCGAACACCAACATAGCAATTGGGTTCTTCCTGCGAAACTTTTTTTTATTTGCACTAACATCCACATGCTCAGTCGGAGTTCTTACCACAAGGTCAGTGATGGTGTACGCACTAGGAGGCTCTGTCTCTCCGACGCGGTGATGGGACACGGCCCCGACTCTCAGCACTCCCTCCTCCTTGAACACCCAGCGAGAGAGGGCCACGGCCAGCTCATAGTTCCCGGTCTTGTCATACCTGGATGGAGATGAGGAGAGAAGTCGGCCTCCATCCAGCGGATAGAATATACGGAAACAAATATGGCTTCTGCTGGTCGGCTCCTGACACACACATACCTGATAGATCCTGGGGCGGCCTTTTGTACGGCAGAGTTGAAGAACGCATCGCTGAAGAAGTCCAGAGAGCCGCTAAAGACGACGCGGGCGTTGTTCCTGGCCTGGAGCCCGGCAATCAGGAGGGTGTTCTTCCCAACCGCGTGAGGGTACTGAACAGAGGGGAGGGGAGATGAGAACCGGCAACACCAGCACTACAGAGCTCCACCCACGCACATCTCCTCATCCATTCATGAGCTCCGCCACGCACATTCCTCATCCATTCATGAGCTCCGCCCACGCACATTCCTCATCCATTCATGAGCGCTCCACACACACACACACACACACACACACACACACTCTGGCTTCTTACAAGTCTAAATCCAAAGCGTGTACAACTGTGACCAGAACAGGAAAGGAGTTGTTCCAGTAACAGCTGTCTAAAAATCTTCATCATGTTGAGAAGATTTGGTCCTAGTGTGTCTCTGGGACAGGAAGTGAAATCTATTGAACAGGAAACAAGCACCGCTCCGGTTTTAGTAAATATCCCTCTTGGAATCATTAGATGAAACAAGGACTGGGATTGCTCTTGGGAGTTACTGGGTGCACTTTATGACAGCCAGTACTCAGCGCCTGGGAGAATACAAGGGGGGGGCAGGGATACAGGAAAGTACTTCTGCAGGTGGGGCCCCCGGACTTGTTGCTCAAATGCTGAGGTGCATGTCACTCCACAAATTTGGGGCCAGTGCCAAATAGAAAAGCGGTCTCCAGAGTGAATGAGGTGCAGGCACTTAGGTTGGAGGTATTGAGAAGAAGACCCCAGGAGAGGTGGCACTGTGGCTATGGTTCCTGCTCAATGACTCCAGTCTTCTCTGAAGCTCGCAACATGAGAGTCTACAGGTGAAACTCGAAAAATTCGAATATCGTGCAAAAGTTCATTTATTTCACCAATGCAACTTAAAAGGTGAAAATATATGAGAGAGACTCATTACATGCAAAGCAAGATAGTTCAAGCCGTGATTGTCATAATTGTGATGATTATGGCTTACAGCTCATGAAAAACCCAAATCCACAATCTCAGAAAATTTGAATATTGTGAAAAGGTGCGATATTCTAGACTCAAAGTGTACCACTCTAATCAGCTAATTAAGCCATAACACCTGCAAAAGGGTTCCTGAGCCTTTAAATGGTCTCTTAGTTGGTATAGTAGGAATCACAATCATGGGAAAGACTGCTGATCTGACAGTTGTGCAGAAAACCATCATTGACACCCTCCATAAGAAGGGAAAGCCTCAAAAAAAAAAAAAAAAAAAAAAAAAAAAAAAAAAAAGGTCATTGCAAAAGAAGTTGGATGTCCCCAAAGTGCTGTATCAAAGCACATTAATAGAAGGTTATGTGGGAGGGAAAAGTGTGGAAGAAAAAGGTGCACAAGCAGCAGGGATGAGCGCAGCCTGGAGAGGATTGTCAGGAAAAGGCCATTCAAAAGTGTTGGGGACTTTCACAAGGAGTGGACTGAGGCTGGAGTCAGAGCATCAAGAGCCACCACACACAGACGGATCCTGGACATGGGCTTCAAATGTCGTATTCCTCTTGTCAATCCGCTCCTGAGCAACAAACAATGTCAGAAGCGTCTTACCTGGGATAAAGAAGAACACACCTGGTCTGGTGCTCATCGGTCCCAAAGTCCACTTTTCTGATCAGAGCAAATTTTGCATCCCCATTTGGAAACCAAGGAGCCGGAGTATGGAGGAGGAATGGAGAGGCACACACTGCAAGATGCTTGAAGTCCAGTGTGAAGTTTCCACAGTCTGTGATGATTTGGGGAGCCATGTGATCTGCTGGTGTTGGTCACTGTGCTTCATTAAGTCCAGGGTCACCGCAGCCATCTACCAGGAGATTTTGGAGCACTTCACGCTTTCTTCCGCAGACGAGCTCTATGGGGAAGCGGACTTCATTTTCCAGCAGGACTTGGCACCTCCCCCACACTGCCAAAAATCACCAAAACCTGGTCACATGACCGTGGGATTACTGTGCTTGATTGGCCAGCAAACTCGCCTGACCTGAACCCCATAGAGCAGCCATTCACAACCAGGGTTCCGTGGAACCTTGGGGTTCCTCAAGCTGTGGCTGATGAACCACATTTTTAATGGTGCCTTCAGAGCTCAAGGTTCAGCATCACCTAGCAAAGCCAGCAGCATGACAACAAATATCTTTTTAGTTGTCTTTAAGGGTGGCATTCTGAGCAACACTTTAAGAGGGACATTCTTCCACCAGTATAAGGGGGATTGTTCCTATTGACCCCTGATGAATTGGTTTTAGTAAGGGTTCCTCGAGACCTGAAAAATATTTTTGGGGTTCCTCTAGGCTTAAAAGGTTGAGAAAGCCTGCCATAGAGAATCTATGGGGCATTGCCAAGAGAAAGACGAGATACATGAGACCAACAATGCAGAAGAGCTAAAGGCCGCTATTGAAGCATCCTGGTCTTCCATAACACCTCAGCAGTGCCTCCATGCCACGCCACATTGAGGGGCCCAAACCAAGTACCTGAGTACATATGCACGCTTCTACTTTTCCCAGGCCCGATATTGTTCTATGTACAATCCTTGTTTTAGTGATTGCATGTAATATTCTAATTTTCTGAGATTGTGGATTTGGGGTTTTCATGAGCTGTAAGCCATAATCATCACAATTATGACAAATCACGGCTTGAACTATCTTGCTTTGCATGTAATGAGTCTCTCTCATATATTAGTTTCACCTTTTAAGTTGCATTAGTGAAATATAAGAACTTTTGCACAATATTCTAATGTTTTGAGTTTTACCTGTATGTATTAGTGGTGCAACGGATCGGTGACGATCCGTGATCCGAACGGGTCACCCCGTTCGGATCGGCACACACACCGCGATCTCGGCCTTAGGAAAAGGCCGCGGCTTCGGCCTAGCTCCGGAGCCGCGGCCATCTTGGTACACCCGGGGGCGGCGGCGCCTTGTGACGTCATCACCCCTCGCTGCTCGTGGATTTAAACTGGCCGGCGGAGAGACCTGGTAAGTGGGGGAGATTGTGGATATTACATACAAGGGGGAAGATTGTGGATATTACATACAAGGGGGAAGATTGTGGATATTACATACAAGGGGGAAGATTGTGGATATTACATACAAGGGGGAAGATTGTGGATATTACATACAAGGGGGAAGATTGTGGATATTACATACAGGGGGAAGATTGTGGATATTACATACAGGGGGAAGATTGTGGATATTACCGGGGGAAGATTGTGGATATTACAGTGGGGGGGGGGGGGGATGACGTGGATATTAGTAATTTTTTTTTTTTTGCCGATCCGAAAATGATCCGATCCGTGGCTCTGATCCGAGGATCGATCCAATCCGTGAGTTTTTTGATCCGTTGCACCCCTAGTATGTATGAATGACAGGCAGGACATACCCTGTGTAATGGGTTTATCTGGAAAAAACGAGTAGGAGGTGGAGGATCCGGTCAGAATGTCGAGGACCAGGGGGTTGTCTGGATCGGCCACCATCCTGTGTAATACAAGAAGAACCGCATTAGAAGATCTGTACAACCCGCAGAGCACAGAATGGATATCAGGTCTGCACACACTTACCCGACTCCTCTGAAGAGAATGGGGTTCAGCGTGGACTTCCCCACAATGGTCGGGGCTTTCAGGAGGTTCTGAGATTCCGCTACAACCAGAGTGTGCTGAGAGAGAAGAATAAAAGACGGGTTGATCATCACTTCATCCCGGGGGGGGGGGCGAAGAAAATCGCCTATAAAATAGGCGGATCGGCGTTCAGTACTTACCTGTCCGGGGTCAGATACGTCATAGTTGTGGTGATCAATGACCGCCGTTTTCTCCTCATCAAACTCAATGCCGCATTCACTGCCCAATTCCCGCAGAGGATCCCCTGGAACAGAACCGATACAACGTACAGAAGAAGTTCACAATGTTACCTGAGCTGGAAACTGCTGCGTGCAAATCAGATCAATGGCTCTACATCGGCTTCCCGACCAGTGAGGTACTGGGAGGTTGTTGGACTTTCAGTGGCTTATACCGGGATGATGCCTGTAGCAAGTCTCGTCTCTTGGTAAAAGCAATCCTAGCGCCCAAGTAGCTGCTGGATTGCTTTTACATGACGTGGGAGGAGACGTTCCCCTCCCACTACCTGCTGCATCTTGATCAGGCTCTCCCATCCCACCAGGAGACCCGAGCCACCAGCCAGCACGTCCCCAGCTTTTTTTGGGGCGCCCTTTCGGCCAGTGAGCGGCTTTGATCGGCTCTCCGCGATAGCAATCCCGAAAAACGATGACCTGACATCACTTCCGGTTTACCACGGATGTCAACTGCGCCATTAAAAAAAAAAATCTAATATCTTTCATTTACAAACCAGGGACTTTGTGGATAATTCTGAGCCGGGAATTTGGTTATCTTTATATATTATAAATCGATGCGCACACCGCGGACCTACCTACGTCAGAGCTAGCCGCCACAAGGACGCTGCCACCGCCATCGATGAAAGAACTGATTGTTTCAATATTGATGTTCCCACCGAAATCTGCAGAAAACAAAATCACATTGACTGACTGATCAGAGCCAAGCAACACCGGCATCCATTCATAACAATCCGAACCCGACTGCCCCGGAGAAAGAACAATCCTATACAAAGAGATATCATTTATCTTCATATGGTCACCCCTGGCTCTGCATGTCCTGTACTAAGGAGCTAACACTTCACTGACACCTCTTCATAGAATGTCATGAATTCTGTTTGAGGGGAAAGTAAAAACCAAAAGCTTTTCTGTAAGTTTTGGAGAGAGTGGGGAAGGCTGGGACCTGAGATCGGCTGGAGTTCTACTATAAAGTGCATACAAATTATTAAGATAAACAAACAAACAAACAAACAATCTACATACATTCAGCCCCACTAACTATATATATATATAAAAAAAAAAAAAAAAAAATGGAATATGTTTTTTTTGGGGGCTGTTTGTTGCGGTCACGTGACCACTCAGGCCCCCTCTCCTCCTGAAGAAGAGGGCTGGGGGTGGAGACGGCAGAGGACACGTTCTCGGGGTGTAGGATGTGCAGGAGCCGCTGTCACTCAAACTGCAGGAGGCGTGGCATCTGTAATCTGACTCCAGGACCGGAGGCATGCCATGTGTCAGCACAGCGTCCTGTATCTCGCCAGCCAGAGGAACATGCAGGACAGACCCAC
>CM055124.1:94553472-94678090 GCA_029206835.1 Rana muscosa | reverse complement strand
GTGGGGAGAGAGAAGAGAAGGGGGGTGGGGAGAGAGAAGAGAAGGGGGGTGGGGAGAGAGAAGAGAAGGGGGGGGGGGGAAGAGAGCAGAGGAAGAAAGAAGGGGGTATGGTGAGGTATAGCAGTGGGTTATAGGGTGTCAGTGTGCAATATTGGGGGGGGTATATGTTGGGTATGGGGGAGGGGTATAGCCGTGTGTGGGGGAGGGTATGGCAGTGTATGTTGGGGTACTTACCGCTCAGGCTCCGGAAGAACAGTGAGTGGGTCTCCCTGAGGTTGATGTTCTCCATCAGGATGAGGGTTCGGGAGGCGGTGAGGGCCCCTAGGGGCCCCAGGCTCAGGGCGGCGATGATCAGTAGGATGGGGGACACGGGAGCTGCCATCATTGCGGTCCTCAGCGGCTTCTCTACGTCACCGGAAGAGCTCGACAACTGACCAATCACACATCGACACCTCCTGTCACCTGCGGACATGTGACCGGACACCCCTCCGCCATCTTTATTCCGGGCATATATCTTATATCCCGCTCTGTTGGTTCCCATTAGCTCTCATAACATCCCTTTTACCTTCTTCTTATATGAAATCTACATCAATGCATTTTCATTTATAGACAAACTGTAAACTTCAACTCATTTGGATTCTGTATGCCCGAGACAAATATGGCCGCCGTCATGAGGCCCCCCGGTGTGGAAAAGAATTAATATTACGTATTATTTTTGACTGCTCCCCCACACACCCGACATCTCTTATACAAACGAACGAGGAAAACGTCACCGAATTCCAATTTTGGAGCGAATCCAGAGACCTATCACTGCGTATGCTCCGACCCTCCCTCACCTATCAGCGAGCGCCAGATAACTGGTCACGTGACGGGCTGAAGAGACGCGGGAAAGGTGAGGAAGGTGTGTCAGGTTACCTCAGAAATATGACACAGAGGACTACAACTCCCCTCATCCCCCATCCCTACACTGTGTACTCATAATGGGGACTTCTTATCGAATATTAATCTCTATAATGTGTCAGATTTGTGTCTCTCATGTATAGAAGTCACCGCGGTCCGCCCTCCTCACCGTCCAATCAGGTCAATGAAAGTCGTAAAAACAATCGCAACCGACGCAATCTTATAGTGGAAATAAAAGGAATCATTTTTTATTATTATTTTGGATGTAGTAATAGAAGGTTATGTGTCCCCATTGGGGAAAATTTCCCTTCACTTCCTGTCCCATACCCAAAACAGGAAGTGAGAAGAAATCCCTGAGCTAGTGTCCCATCGGAGGATTTCCCTTCTATTCCTGTTCTGGTGGCAACACAAAATTTGGGATTTTCTTTTTACTTTCAGGACAAACGGAGAGGAGGAATCTCCCTACCGGGGACACAGACAGCAATAAAGACCTGACACGGGGTCTCACCCCTCCCCCCTCCATCCAATACTATAAGTTCTGCCTTCACTTATACATGAAAGTGGAATTAAACCCAAACATGTCCAATACTCCACCTCACCAATCATTGGATGTGGCGGCTGAATTCGTTTTTCTTTTTTGTTTTTTTAGGTGAAGAAATTAAAAATCACTGGAAGAAGTAAAAGAGGAGCCGGGGGCGAGGATGAAACGCAAAAACACCGCCAATAATGAAGTATTAAAGCGGAGTTTCACCCAAAAATGAAACTCCAGCTTATCGGAACCCTCCGGTGTCACATTTGGCACCTTTCAGGGGGGAGGGGGGGGTGCCCACTTCCGGGCATAGACTTCCATAGGAGTCACGCCCCTTCCCCCCCCCCCCCCGCTGTCTCCTGGGAAACACACTGTTCCCAGGAGAGAGCGGGGACCAGTGACGCGCACCGCGCTACTCGCGCATGCGCAGTAGGGAACCGGGCAGTGAAGCCGCAACGCTTCACTTCCTGATTCCCTCACCGAAGATGGCGGCGGGGGGCAGCCGAGAGACGAGCGATTGCTCAGCCTCGTCTGCCAACATCGCGGGCACGCTGGACAGGTAAGTGTCCTTTTATTAAAAGTCAGCCGCTGCAGTATTTGTAGCGGCTGGCTTTTAGAAAAAATTTTTTTCGGGTGCACCTCCGCCTAGGCCCCCCCCCCCAATTCAAGCTCTCTGCACCACAGTGGCACAAAAGTGTCTATCCCCCGAACAGATCTGGGAATCGCGTGATGGCAGACTGCCCTAAGTCCGTTGAGCTTTTAGTGAACGTAACGAATTTATCCAAATAACGAATGCTGCTGCATCTAAACAAATGAAACAAAATGAATTAATAATAATAAAAAAAAAAAAAGTTTTTATTATTATTTTTGTTATTTATTATTATTAATTAGTTACGTCCCATTCGTTATTTTGGATAATTCGTAACTTCGGATAAATTCCTATTCGTTACGTTCACTCACAGCCCAATTTAAAAAGGAATTCCAATACCTATCATTTCATAGTTAGTTATAGTTAAGTTATTATTAGTTAGTTATTATTTTAGATTTTCGAATTTTCATTCTTATTTCAGATTTCCAAAATTTCAGATTTTCGAATTTACATATTTAGGAATTTTCAAATTTCCGAATATTCGGAATTTTTTTTTAAACGGGTTTTAGTTCATTCGGATATTTCCGAATAAACGAATTCGGAACGAAACAAATTGCACATGTCTATTCTATACTCTTCACTGGACAAAGAGAAGTTATCCGGGACACAATTTTATATTTTATTTTTTGTAAATTCAGTTTTCACTCAGTGCTGGAGCAAACGTCACAATCCTCCATCATTCCTGTCCAATGGTAGATATCCCGGGGAGACCTCTGGTGTGATGGGAGGCCATGATGACTCTTCATCCAATCCGTGATCCTGTCTAAATGTAGCTGAGAGGTAAAAAAGCAGACGCCCGAACAGGGACTTGAACCCTGGACCCTCAGATTAAAAGTCTGATGCTCTACCGACTGAGCTATCCGGGCTCTGATGATGTTAGTGTACCATCCCATCCCATCCCCTGACTACAGTCAAACACTGACCTCTGCTGGTGTCAGCATGCCGCTACCCACAATTCCACAGTGCAAGCATCAATTCGAGTCTGAGCGTGACCGCAGTAAATATGCTTCTGTGTTCCTAAAGTACAGCCCAAAAAAAAAGTTTGCCCATACTTCTCTATTAAGGGCCCCCACGGTCATCTCCATCTCAAGGGCAGTTCCTGTAGTGATGTGGAATAATAATGAGCTGCAAAAACTGTTGGCGCTTTATAAATCCTGTATAATAATCCTGTGTAACTATGGGCTTCAGTGTAATTGTATTGTCTGGACTCGAGTTTCTCAACCTCTTTCAGTCGCAGCACTTTTTAAAAGTATGATAGTCTGGAGGCCCCCCCCTCCAGTCTATAACATACAAAACGTAAATGTTACTCATCAATGAGAAACCTGAGCCTGGGACAATGCACACAACAGGTTCCCCATAACATCAGAGCCTACTTATTACTTTAGAGGTTCTCCTATCCCATCAGAGGTCCTCCCGTCACATCAAAGGTCCTCCCATCACATTAGAGGTCCTCCCATCAGAGGTCCCCCATCCCATCAGAGGTCCCCCATCACATTAAAGGTTCTCCCATTATATCAGAGTCCCCCATCACATTAGAGGTACTCCCATCACACCAGAGGCCCTCCTGTCACATCAGAGGCTCCCCCATCACATCGAAAGCTTCCCATCACATCAGAGGCTCCCCTATCACACCAGAGGTCCTCCCGTCACATCAAAGGTCCTCCCATCACATTAGAGGTCCTCCCATCAGAGGTCCCCCATCCCATCAGAGTTCCCCCATCACATTAAAGGTTCGCCCATTATATCAGAGTCCCCCATCACATTAGAGGTACTCCCATCACACCATAGGCCCTCCTGTCACATCAGAGGCTCCCCCATCACATCGAAAGCTTCCCATCACATCTAGGGTTGCCACCTTTTCTTCAAGTCAAACCCGAACACTTTAGTGGCGGACGACAATTTATTTTACTTTTTTATAGTATAAACTATTATATTTTGCTATTAAATAACATTTCTAATCATACGAAGTTAATAACAAGAGTTCCCCTTTTACATCTAAATCCACAGAACTCCCTTTCACTGTAAGGGGGGACTCTGCAGACTCTGATGTAAGGGAGAACTCTGGGGACTCTAACATAAGGGATCCTCTGGGAACCCTGATTTAAGGGGGAAACACTGAGAACTCTGATGTATGGAGAGGACTCTCATGTAAGGGGAAACACTGTGGCCTCTGGTGTAAAGGCAAATTCTGATGTAAGGGGTGCTCTGAGAACCCTGATTTGCCTTAGTGTAATCGCTTAGAGACAGGAGAGAGAAGGGGGAGACTTCAGTCACAGACAGGGATGGATGGTAAAATCACTCACCCCTTGGCAGTCAGCACCTCTCATCCAGATGTACCTGAGGCTTCTGGACTTCAAGTTTCCGGCCCCAACGTTCCTTTTCTGAGGCACAGCACCGGGGATTGAAGTGTGGGCAGACACAGAGGGGTAGGGGTGGGGGGAAGAGGTGCAGATCGAGCCCTCTTTCCTCTCCCGTCTGTGTGTGTGTTTGGGGGGGGGGGTATTAGTGCTGGCTTTGGGCAGTGTGAAAGAGAGTGTAACAGACACTCTTAGCTTAGACAACTGCAGCCAGCAACCCTGCTGGGAAGCCATAGTCCAGTCTAAATAATGTGTCCGGGTTTCAGGCAGTGTGAAACCCGAACGCATGATTCCAAACCCGAACTGTCCAGGTGAATCCTGGACAGGTGGCAACCCTAATCACATCAGAGGCTCCCCTATCACACCAGAGGTCCTCCCGTCACATCAGAGGTCCTCCCATCAGAGGTCCCCCATCTCATCAGAGTTCCCCCATCACATTAAAGGTTCGCCCATTATATCAGAGTCCCCCATCACATTAGAGGTACTCCCATCACACCAGAGGCCCTCCTGTCACATCAGAGGCTCCCCCATCACATCGAAAGCTTCCCATCACATCAGAGGCTCCCCTATCACATCAGAGGTCCTCCCGTCACATCAGAATCTCCCCATCACATTAGAGGCTCCCCTATCACATCAGAGGCTCCCCTATCAAATCAGAGGCTCCCCCATCACATCAGAAGCTCCCCATCACATCAGAGGTCCCCCATCATATCAGAGGCTCCCCATCACATCAGAGGTTCTCTCATCGCATCAGAGGTCCTCCTGTCACATCAGAAGCTCCCCATCACATCAGAGGCTCCCCCATCACATCAGAGGCTCCCCCATAAAATCAGAGGTCCCAAATCACATCAGAAGCTCCCCATCACATCAGAGGCTCCCCAATCACATCAGTGGCTAACCCCTTCACATCAGAGGTTCTCCATCACATCAGGAGGTTCTCCCATCACATCAGAGCCACCCCTTCACATCAGAGGTTCTCCATCACATCAGAGGTTCTCCCACCACAGAGCCACCCCTTCACATCAAAGGTTCTCCCATCACATCAGAGCCACCCCTTCACATTAGAGGTTCCCTATCATATTAGGGGCCACCCATCACATCAGAGGTCCTCCTGTCACATCAGAGGTCCCCCATTACATCAGAAGCTCCCCATCACATCAGAAGCTCCCCCAGCACATCAGAGGTCCTCCCTTCGTACCCGAGTCCCTCTATCACATCCAAGGTTTCCCATCACATCAGAGATTTTCCCATCACATCAGAGGTTCTCTGTCACATCAGAGGTCCTCCCTACGTACCTGAGTCCCTCCATCAAATCAGAGGTTTTCCCATCACATCAGAGGTCCTCCTTCACAACAGAGGCTCCCCTATCACATCAGAGGTCCTCCGGTCACGTCAGAAGCTTCCCATCACATCAGAGGCTCCCCTATCATATCAGAGGCTCCCCTATCATATCAGAGTCCCTCCATCGCATCAGAGGTTCCCCATCACATCAGAGGTTTTCAGATCACATCAGAGGTCCTTCCTACGTACCTGAGTCCCCGTATCTCATGAGACCAGAGGCTACTCATCAAATCAGAGGTCCCCCATCACATCAGTGGCTAAACCCTTCACATCAGAGGTTCTCCATCACATCAGGAGGTTCTCCCATCATATCAGAGCCACCCCTTCACATCAAAGGTTTTCCCATCACATCAGAGGTTCCCTATTATATTAGAGGCCACCCCTTCACATCAGAGGTCCTCCATCACATCAGAGGTTTCCCCATTACAACTGAGTCCCCCATCACATCAGAGGTCCTCGATCACATCAGAGGTCCCCCCATCACATCAGATTGCCCCCCCATCACATCAGAGGTCCTCCCGTCACATCAGAGGTTTTCCCGTCACATCAGAGGTCCTTCCTACGTACCCGAGTCCCTCCATTACATCAGAGGTTCCCCATCACATTAGAGGCTACTCATCACATCAGAGGTCCCCCATCACATCAGTGGCTCACCCCTTCATATCAGAGGTTCTCCATCACATCAGAGGTTCTCCCATCATATTAGAGGCCACCCATCACATTAGAGGTCCCCATCACATCAGAGGTTCTCCCATCACATCAGAGGTTCTCCCATCACATCAGAGGTCCCCCCATCACATCAGAGGTTCTCCCAGCACATCAGAGGTCCCCCACCAAATCACAGCACCCTTATATTTCAGAGTCTCATCTATACATGAGAGCCCAGCATTACTTCAAATCCCCCTATACATCAGAGGCCCTCTATACATTAGTGCAGCCCATCATATTAGTGCCTCCCCATTACATCAGAGTCCCCCCATATCAGTGCCTTCCAATCACAAATTACCCCCATCACAGAGCCCCCCCCCCCTCCCCCAGTCACACAGCCCAATCCACCTGCACCATGGCAACTCATGTCTCTGATCCAGAGCTAACTGGGTCCCATGCTGTCAGCACCCCAGGGGAACCCCTGAAAAGAAATGCAGTCAAAAAAGGTTTTTCCATATTTCTCTTTGGCCCTCCAGCCTAAATGCTGAGAAATCCAGGCAGATACTTCTCCATCGTGCCATTCCATCATTTATTCTGCAGCAGGACAACCACCCCAAACATCCAGCCAATGTCATTAAGAACTATATCCAGTGTAAAGAAGAAGAAGGAGCCCTGGAAGTGATGGTTTGGCCCCCTCAGAGCCCTGATCTCACCATCATGGAGTCTGTCTAGGATGACACGGAGACAGAAGGATTGGAGGCAGCCGACATCCACGGAAGATCTGTGCTTAGTTTTCCAAGATGTACCTAGAACAACCTACCTGCCGAGTTCCTTCACCGACTGTGTGCAAGTCTACCTAGAAGGCTAGGGGGGGGGGGGTGTATTTGTCTTCATTTATTTAAAATTTTGTTAATTGATAAAAACAAACTATTAACACTTTGATGTCTAAAAGCATTCTTCATTTCCAGCATTAGCCTCACACCTGCCTAAAGCCTCGTACACACAAACGAGTTTCTCGGCAAAAACCAGCAAGAAACTTGCTGGCAGAGATTTTTTGCCGAGAAATTCGTTCGTGTGTATGGTTTCTCGTCAAGAAAAGCGACAAGAATCTCGACGAGAAAATAGAGATCCTGCTCTCTATTTTCTCGTCGAGATTCTCGTCAGCCTGTTTCTCGACGAGAAAATTGTGTGTGTGTACACTTACCTTTTCGCCGGGAAGCCCGCGCATGCTCGAAATGACTTTGACGCATGCGCGGTAGCTTCCTAGGCATAGGTAGGGTGAACCAAGATGGCGGCGACGGCATCGAATGTGACGAGCGCATGCTCGTCGTATTCGATGACGTCACCGCGTTCGCTCCATTCAAAGAACCGCGGGTTCTTTGAAACAAGCGTGTGTACACTCGGCCGGGACAAGTTTCTTGTCCAAGAATCTCGTCGAAAAAAACGACATGTTTTTTTCGACGAGAATCTCGGCCGTGTGTACGAGGCTTCAGACTTTTGCACAGTACTGTATATCCAGAAACATATATACACACACATACAATATACAAATCCTACGGTATATTCTGTATTGTGAACCCTGTTAGTTGGTATATTGTGAGGTCACTCCTCTCATCCGGATATATTGTGATTTTTCAGTGGACGGTCCTCCGCAGTGACCGGCGATGGGGATCGCAGAGAGCAGGGTCTTCCAGGAATGCATGGCACGGCTCTCTTCTGACCGAGCAGGCCGAGATTGGACGCAGGTTTAAAAACTTATGTCGGTCAGAAAACCCAAGAGCTGAGAAGAGGCTGAGATTGGATGTGTTCCAGGTAAGACGCCCCCATGGGGGTGGAGCCATCATCTCATATGTGATATTGGCTGGAACATATTCACACTACACAAGATTCAGGTTGGGTATAAAAATCACAGAGTTTCTTTGTATTTTGGTGAAGCCCGCTATAGGGATGCAAAAGGATTACAACTTTGGGAAATTGAGCGTGTTCAACCCAGGGGCGGATCCAGAGTCTAGTCTCGGGAGGGGCACTACCAGAAAATATTTTTTTTGGGGGGCAATTTATCAGGGCAATGGCTGGTGTTGGCGCTTCAATGATCACGGCACCATGGTTGTTATGGTATCAGGATGATTGAAGCACATTATTTCTATTATTACATTGTAATATAAAATGAAGTGGTTCAACTCACCATAATGCAGAATCAGTGGGTGCCCCGAGTGTGTCACTTGCCACGTCACCTGCCACCAGATGCAGCTTGTCACTTGCCACGTCACCTGCCACACGTTGCGGATTGTCAATTGCCACACGTTGAGGATTGTCACTTGCCATGTCACCTGCCACCAGATGCAGCTCGTCACTTGCCACGTCACCTGCCACACGTTGCGGATTGTCACTTGCCACGTTGCCTGCCACACGTTGCGGATTGTCAATTGCCACGTCACCTGACACACGTTGCGGATTGTCACTTGCCAAACGTTGCGGATTGTCACTTGCCACGTCACCTGCCACACGTTGCGGATTGTCAATTGCCACGTCACCTGCCACACGTTGCGGATTGTCACTTGCCACGTCACCTGCCACACGTTGCGGATTGTCACTTGCCACGCCGCCTGCAACACGTTGCGGATTGCCAATTGCCACGTCACCTGCCACACGTTGCAGATTGTCACTTGCCACACGTTGCAGATTGTCAATTGCCACACGTTGCTGATTGTCACTTGCCACGTCACCTGCCACCAGATGCAGTTTGTCACTTGCCACCTCACCTGCCACACTTTGCGGATTGTCACTTGCTAAGGTGGTGTTTTGCTTGTCAGAGTCAGGCAGCAGAGAGATGATGTAATCTCTCTGCTGCCTGCACAGTGAGGGTGGAAGTTACTGCAGGGATGCAGGGCGGGCGTGGGGTGGTGAGAGATGATGGCATCTCTCTGCTGCCTGCACAGTGAGGGCGGAAGTTACTGCAGGGATGCAGGGCGGGCGCGGGGCGGTGAGAGATGATGTCATCTCTCTGCTCCCCCGGCCGCCGGCTTGTTGATTGGCCAGCTGTCCGCTTAGAGCCGACCAGCTGACCGCCCACTCTCTGACTCTCACTCGCCGCCGAGCCGCCCGCCCACACACCGAGGCACCCGGAAGCCCGCTTAGACTCTCATGTGCCTGCAAGTTCTGCAACTAAAACTAATTTCTCGGGGGTGGCAATTGCCCCGTTGCCCCCACCCCCTTGATCCACCCCTGGTTCAACCCTATTGGAGAGGAATTATTAGAGTGAAAAGCATTTCCCAACAAGAAACTGAATGGATCTTCAATATGCATACTTTGTGCTGTGAAAAAGTAATTGCCCCCCTTGCTAAATCATGAATGAACTGTGATTAAACACATTTTTTGGAAAGCTGAATTAAATTTCACTTGCCACACATAGGCCTGATTACTGCCAGACCTGTTGAATCAAGAAACCACTTAAATAGAAGCTGTGTGACAAAGTGGAACGCACTAAAAGATCTCAAAAAGCAACTCATCATGCTGCGATCTAAAGCAATTCAAGAACAGATGAAAAACAAAAGTAATTGACATGTATCAGTCCGGAAAGGGTTACAAAGCCATTTCTAATGCCGCGTACACACGAATGGATTTTCCGTCTCTAAAAACTAGGATGGTTTTTCCGACGGAATTCCGCTCAAGCTTGGCTTGCATACACACGGTCACACAAAAGTTCTCCGAACGTTCGACCGTCAAGAAGACGGTGATGTACAACACTACGACGAGCCGAGAAAATTAATTTCAACGCTTCCGAGCATGCGTCGAATTGTTTCCGAGCATGCGTTGGAATTTAGCGTGTCGGAATTGCTACAGACGATCGGAATTTCCTATCGGATATTTTCCGTCGGAAAAATAGAGAACCTGCTCTCTATCTAAGTCCGTCGGAACTTCCGACAGAAAAAGTCTGATGGGGCATACACACGGTCGGAATATATCCGCCGAAAAGCTCCCATCAGACTTTTTCTGTCTGAAAATCCGACCGTGTGTACGCGGCATAAGGCTTTGGAACTCCAGTGAACTACGGTGAGAGCCATTATCCACAAATGGAGAAAACTTGGAACAGTGGTGAACCTTCCCAGGAGTGGCCAGCCGACCAAAATTACTCCAAGAACATGACGACTCATCCAGAACCCAGAACAAAGTCTAATGGAACCGCAGGCCTCACTTACCTCAGGTAAGGTCAGTGTTCACGATTCAACAATAAGAAAGAGACGGGGGAAACATGACATCCATGGGAGAGTTCCAAGGCTGCCCCATGACACCGCAGTACACACGACCGCTGTGAATCACTACATGCAGATTGACATGAGTCCCTGTACTTTGCCTCATCAGCCTGCAGGGGGAGACACAATACACACTGATGGATACAAAGTATACAAGATTATCATGAAAAAAAAGCTGCAAGATTCTGTGATAGATTGGGAAGGGAAGGCCTCGTACACACGACCGATTTTCTCGGCAAGAACCAGCAAGAAACTTGCTGGCAGAGAGGTTTTGCCGAGTAAATCGGTCGTGTGTACGCGGCTATCGGGTTTCTCGTCGAGAAAACCGTCAAGAAACCTCAACGAGAAAATAGAGAACCTGCTCTCTATTTTCTCGTCGAGATTCTCCTCGGCATGTTTCTCGACGAGAAAAGTGAGTGTGTGTACACTTACCTGTCCTCCCGGAAGCCCGCGCATGTTCGAAATGAATTCGACGCATGCGCGGTAGCTTCCTAGGCATACGTAGGGTATACCAAGATGGCGGCGACGGCATCGAATGTGACGAGCGCATGCTCGTCGTAGTCGATGACGTCACCGCGTACGCTCCATTCAAAGAACCGCGGGTTCTTTGAAACAAGCGTGTGTACACTCGGCCGGGACAAGTTTCTTGTCCAAGAATCTCGTCGAAAAAAACGACATGTTTTTTTCAACGAGAATCTCGGCCGTGTGTACGAGGCCGAAGGGAGGGGGGAAGAGAAGAAAAGGGAAGTAGTGTGGTGTCTACAGACCAGTAACTGACCACCAAGTTCCTGATTTCTACAGACCAGTAACTGACCACTAAGCTTCCTGATGTGTACAGACCAGTAACTGACCACCAAGCTTCCTGATGTGTACAGACCAGTAACTGACCACCAAGCTTCCTGATTTCTACAGACCAGTAACTGACCACTAAGCTTCCTGATGTGTACAGACCAGTAACTGACCACCAAGCTTCCTGATGTGTACAGACCAGTAACTGACCACCAAGCTTCCTGATTTCTACAAACCAGTAACTGACCACTAAGCTTCCCGATGTCTACAGACCAGTAACTGACCACCAAGGCCCCTTTCACACTGGAGTGTGGTTAGTTCTACCCCCATTAGTACGGGGGGGCAGTTAGTTCCCCCCATTAGTACAGGGGGCGGTTGGTTCCCCCCAATTAGTACAGGGGGCGGTTAGTTCCCCCCTATTAGTACGGGGGGCGGTTAGTTCCTCCCCATTAGCACGGGGGCCAGTTAGTTCCCCCCATTAGTATGGGAGGTGGCTGTTAGTTCCCCCCATTAGTACAGGGGGGGCAGTTAGTTCCCCCCATTAGTACGGGGTGCGGGTAGTTCCCCCCATTAGTACAGGGGTGGTTAGTTCCCCCCATTAGTATGGGGTGCGGTTAGTTCCCCCCATTAGTATGGGTGTGGCTAGTACCCCCCATTAGTAGGAGGTGCGGTTAGTTCCCCCCATTAGTACGGGTGGCAGTTAGGTCTCCCCAATTAGTACACAGGGGCGGTCATTTCCCCCATTAGTATGAGATGCGGTTAGTTCCCCCCATTAGTATGGGGTGCTGTTTGTTCCCCCCATTAGTACGGGGTGCGGTCAGTTCCCCCCCATTAGTACGGGGTGCTGTTAGTTCCCCCCCATTAGTACAGGGTGCGGTTAGTTCCCCCCATTAGTACGGGGTGTGGTTAGTTCCCCCCATTAGTACGGGGTGCGGTTAGTTCCCCCCATTAGTATGGGGTGCGGTTAGTTCCCCCCATTAGTATGGGGTGCGGTTAGTTCCCCCCATTAGTGCAGGGTGAGGTTAGTTCCCCCCATTAGTATGGGGTGCGGTTAGTTCCCCCCATTAGTATGGGGTGCTGTTAGTTCCCCCCATTAGTATGGGGTGCGGTTAGTTCCCCCCATTAGTGCAGGGTGAGGTTAGTTCCCCCCATTAGTACGGGTGCGGTTAGTTCCCCCCATTAGTATGGGGTGCAGTTAGTTCCCCCCATTAGTGCAGGGTGAGGTTAGTTCCCCCCATTAGTATGGGGTGCGGTTAGTTCCCCCCATTAGTATGAGGTGCGGTTAGTTCCCCCCATTAGTATGGGGTGCTGTTTGTTCCCCCCATTAGTATGGGGTGCTGTTAGTTCCCCCCATTAGTATGGGGTGCCTTTAGTTCCCCCCATTAGTATGGGGTGCTGTTTGTTCCCCCCATTAGTACGGGGTGCTGTTAGTTCCCCCCATTAGTATGGGGTGCGGTTAGTTCCCCCCATTAGTGCAGGGTGAGGTTAGTTCCCCCCATTAGTACGGGGTGCAGTTAGTTCCCCCCATTAGTATGGGGTGCAGTTAGTTCCCCCCATTAGTGCGGGGTGCAGTTAGTTCTCCCCATTAGTATGGGGTGCGGTTAGTTCCCCCCATTAGTATGGGGTGCGGTTAGTTCCCCCCATTAGTACGGGGTGTGGTTAGTTCTCCCCATTAGTATGGGGTGCGGTTAGTTCCCCCCATTAGTATGGGGTGCGGTTATCTCCCCCCATTAGTACAGGGTGCGGTTAGTTCCCCCCATTAGAACAGGATGTGGTCTGTTCTCCCCCATTAGAGCGGGGTGCAGTTAGTTTTCCTCCTATTAGATTGGGGTGCGGTCTGCTCTCCCCCCTGTTATCAGCCGTCGGGTCGCTGAGGTTGGCAGGGCATGGAGGGTTAATGACAGGAATGTAGGGTTGGCTCTGGTCCTATCAGAGGAAGGATCTGTTTACCCATTAGAAGGTAACCTAGCAGCCGGTCACCTGCCTGGGGACATCAGCAGCCTGTTGTCACCTCTCTGGGGACGGATCCGGAGGTACAGCGCAGTTTGCAGGCGTCTCTGTTTGGGATACAAATATTTCTCATGTTTGGTATATTTTGTGCCTCTGGATCCAGGCAGGCGAGGAACTCTCCAGACATGGAAGGCGGGGGGCGCTCACACATCTGTCTGTCTGAGTGTTAAATATCCACCCAGCTTCCTGTCCTGCATTCCTCATTGTACCCTCACCCCCCCCTATGTGTCACACATCAGATGGGGATGGACTCTAGCAGGGGTGGCAGAGTGGGTGTTGTCCCCTATAGAAAGGGGGATGTATGGATATGTGTGATCTGTGCGGTGTTGGGTGAGGGGGGTCATATAGCAGACATTGTTCCCTATAGAAGAGGGATGTATGGATAGATTTGATCTGTGCGGTGTTGGGTGAGGGGTCATATAGCTGACACTGTCCCCTATAGAAGAGGGATGTATGGATAGATGTGATCTGTGCGGTGTTGGGTGAGGGGGTCATATACCAGACATTGTCCCCTATAGAAGAGGGATGTATGGATAGGTGTGATCTGTGCAGTGTTGGGTAAGGGGGTCATATAGCAGACATTGTCCCCTATAGAAGAGGGATGCATGGATATGTGTGATCTGTGCTGTGTTGGGTGAGGGGGTCATATAGCGGACATTGTCCCCTATAGAAGAGGGATGTATGGATAGGTGTGATCTGTGCTGTGTTGGGTGAGGGGGTCATATAGCGGACATTGTCCCCTATAGAAGAGGAATGTATGGATAGATGTGGTCTGTGCGGTGTTGGGTGAGGGGTCATATAGCGGACATTGTCCCCTATAGAAGAGGGATGTATGGATAATAGGATTTTTATAACAGCTTACCTGTAAAATCCTTTTCTTGGAGTACATCACAGGACACAGAGCGACATAGTCATTACTATGTGGGTTATATAGATACCTTCAGGTGCTGGCACTGGCAACTTCCAAAACCGGAAGTACCCTCCCCTATATAAGCCCCTCCCATCCGGGAGTACCTCAGTTTTGTAGCAAAGCAATAAGTGTCCCCAAAAGAGGGGTGGGAGCTCTGTGTCCCGTGATGTACTACAAAAAAAGGATTTTACAGGTAAGCTGTTATAAAAATCCTATTTTCTTTCTCGTACATCACGGGACACAGAGCGACATAGTCATTACTATGTGGGACGTCCCAAAGCAATGCCCAATGAGGGGGGGGGGATACACCATACATAAGCTGAGCGCTATCAGACATGAGGATCTTTTGCGGCCTGCAACACACTGCGCCCAAAGGCGACATCCTCCTGACTTCTAACGTCCACCTGGTAGAACCTAGTAAACGTGTGTACTGAAGACCATGTTGCGGCCTTACAGATCTGAGCCAGGGAGACCTGGTGATGCACTGCCCATGAAGTTCCAACTGCTCTCGTGGAGTGCGCCCTAACTTTGAACGGAGGCGGTCTCCTTCTCAAGCCATAGGCTTGCATTATGACCTGTCGAATCCACTTGGCTAAAGTAGATTTTGATGCTGCCTGACCCCTTCTGGGGCCTTCCGGCAGAATAAACAAAGTATCCGTTCTGCGAATCTGAGCAGTGGCTTTTAGATAAGCTTTAACTGCTCTTACTACATCCAAAGAATGCAATAACTTTTCCTCTACCGAACTAGGTTTGGGGGAAAAAGGAAGGAAGAACCACATCTTGGTTCAAATGAAACCTCGATACCACCTTAGGAAGAAAGGCTGGATGAGGACGTAACACTACTCTGTCCTTATGGATAACCAGATATGGCTCTTTACAGGACATAGCTGCTAATTCCGACACTCTTTTAGCCGAACAAATGGCTCCTAGAAAAATCAATTTCCTGGTGAGAAGAACCAAGGAAATATGCTGTAATGGTTCAAATGGTTGTTTCTGTAGAACCGACAGAACCAGGTTTAAGTCCCATGGACATATGGGAATATTAACCGGAGGGCTAATACGCATCACTCCTTGTATAAAGGCTTTGACTAGTGAATGCGAAGCCAAGGGCCTTTGAAAAAATATTGACAAGGCCGAGATCTGACCCTTGATAGTACTCAAGGCAAGCTTCCTATCTACAGCTCACTGTAGGAAGTCCAGAATCCTACCTATTACGTACTTACGTGGATGCCATTTCTTGGCCTCACACCAGGCGATGTACGCCTTCCAGATTCTATAGTAGATCTGCCTGGATACCGGCTTCCTGGCATTGATCATGGTAGATACCACAGGATTAGAGAGCCCTCTCTTTTTTAGAATGTGGGCTTCAATAGCCAGGCCGTCAAACCTAGGGCTGGTAAGGAAGGGTGGTATATCGGTCCTTGCGAAAGCAGGTCCGGACGATGTGGGAGAGTCCAAGGACTCCCCACAGACATTTTTACAATCTCCGCATACCATGCTCTTCGGGGCCACGCTGGAGCCACCAGAATCACTGGTTTCTTTTCTACCCTGATTCTGCGGAGTAATCGAGGTAACAATTGTGGCGGTGGAAATGCATATATCAGCTTGAACTGATCCCAAGGGAACACTAGGGCACCCGAGCCGCAAGCTAGGGGATCCCTTGTCCGAGAGACAAACCTGTCCACCTTTGCGTTGAATCTGGATGCTAGCAGATCTACATCCGGTGTTCCCCACCGCTGACATATTGTCCGGAAAACCTCGGGGTGAAGAGACCATTCCCCTGGGCATAATTGTTGGCGACTTAGAAAGTCCGCCTTCCAATTCTCCACTCCTGGAATGAATACCGCGGATATGGCTGGGACATATCTTTCTGCCCATTTCAGGATGTAATTTACTTCCTTCTGGGCTGCACGACTCCTGGTGCCACCCTGATGATTGATATATGCCACTACCGTGGCATTGTCTGATTGAATTATGACAGGGGACCCTTGGAGTTTGGATGTCCATGCTACTAGGGCATACCGGGCTGCTCGTATCTCTAAGAGATTGATGGGCAGGGCCTTTTCTGCATCTGACCATCTGCCCTGGAGAGACCATTGCTCCAGTACTGCTCCCCAGCCTATAAGGCTGGCATCTGTAGTGACCACCTTCCAAGAAATCGGACTGAAGGATTTTCCTTTTTCCAGATTCTCGGGAACCAACCACCAACGGAGGCTCTTGCGCACGGAAGGGGACAAGGACATTGGTAAGTCTAGGGCCTGAACTTTTTTGTTCCAGGCTGACAGTATGGCCCTTTGCAAATTCCTTGAATGGAATTGACCGTAGGGTACTGCTTCGAAAGATGCCACCATTTTTCCCAGCAGCCTCATGCACAGGCGTATGGACGGGTGTCTTTTTGTATCCACTAAGTGGATCAAATCTCTCAAAGACGACCCCTTTTCTTGAGGCAAGAAAATTTTTCTCTGGTCTGAATCCAGCCTTAGCCCCAAGTATTCCAGACTTTTGACTGGTTTTAGGGCTGACTTGTCTCGGTTGATAATCCAACCGTGAGATTCCAGATACTTGATTGTCTTGTGAACGACCACTTCTAGTTTTTTCACTGAGTGGTCTATCAGCAACAAGTCGTCTAGATATGCCATTATCGTTACACATTGTGTTCTTAGATTGGCCAATAATGGGGCCAGAATTTTTGTAAACACTCGTGGTGCTGTGGCCAGACCGAAGGGTAAGGCTCTGAACTGAAAATGGCGCCCTTCTACTGCAAAGCGTAGAAATTTTTGGTGGACTGGAAAGATGGGAATGTGCAAATAAGCATCTTTGATGTCGATCGTGGCTAACCAATCCTCCCCTTGTAGGGCAGTGGCCACCGATCGGATCGACTCCATCCGGAAAGTCCTGATATGTAGGAATTTGTTTAGCCCTTTTAGATTTAATATGGGCCTCACGTCCCCGTTTGGCTTCGGGACTGTAAAGAGGTTTGAGTAAAACCCGAACCCCCATTCTTCCAGGGGAACCTCCATAATTACTCCTTGGAGCAATAGTTGTTCTAGTGCCAACAGGAGGGACTCTCTCTTCCGGGGATCCCTTGGCACGTTTGACCTCATAAAATGGGAAGGAGGAGAGTCTTTTAACTCCAATCTGTATCCCAGACTTACTGCGGAGAGCACCCATCTGTCTCTGATCGTGTCCCGCCAGGTCTCTGCGAACAACTGGAGTCTTCCCCCCACCCGATTGAGTGGGGGCAACCCTTCATGAATTTGACTTTGGGGGAGGTTTTGTACCTCTCCTGCTCCAGGGTTTCTTATTACCCTGCGATTGTCCCTGATTTTTACCCCCGGGATTTGACCGAGGAGGCCGTCGGAACTGTTTCACAGCCGATGCCCCAGGGACTGGAGAAGCAGGCCTCTTAAAAGAGGGACCTCTAACTCTGTTTTTAACCGGCAAGAGTGTACTTTTACCGCTGGAAATTTTCTGGATATATTTGTCCAGGTCTTCCCCGAATAAGCGTTCACCATGAAATGGGAAGCTAACCAGCAATTTTTTACAGGGAGCTTCAGCAGACCAGTTTTTGAGCCATAGAAGCCTGCGCATATGTACTACAGACAGCGTAAGGCGGGAGGCCTGATGGATTGAATCCTTTATGGCGTCAACCGCAAAGCATAAGGCTCTAGGTAGATCAGCTAGGGCAAGAGCCTGCTGATCTGGCAAGTCCCTTAAGACCTGTTTCAACTGATCCTTCACTGCTTGGCAGACCCCAATAGCTGCCACTGCTGGTTGTGTCACCAAGCTTGCTGTAGAAAAAGCAGATTTTAATAAGGACTCCAATTTTTTATCTATTGGGTCCTTGAACATTTGGACATTATCTACTGGATATGTCAGTGATTTATTCACACAAGAGATGGCTGCGTCCACTGTAGGGACCCTCCATTTTTTGATGAACTTATCCTCCATGGGATAGACCACCGGAAATCTCTTGGGGGGAGTAAATATTTTATCAGGATGTTCCCAATCCTGGTAAATGAGCCCTTCCAGTAAAGGGTGAAGTGGAAAGGAACAGACAGTCTGGGGAGCTTTTAGCGACCCCAGCGAGGAGACAGTAGTGGTTGATGGTTCCGCAAGGTGCATTTTAAATGCTGATCGGACCATGTTAGTCAAAGACTGAACCCATAATCTTTCAGCTTGAGATGCTGAGAAAGGTTCCTCCACAGTTGATTCCTCTATAACAGAATCAACCTCATCCTGATCCCCTTCAGGCAGGTCGATCCCTGTATGGGACTGTTGCTCCGCTAACAGGTACTCTGAGGGAGGAGACGGAGATCGGGCGCGCTTTCCCTGTGACAGGGAGGCAGCGATCAATGTTGTCAATCTCTCTTCTAATCCTCCCAGAGCTGAGGAAAAAACCTCCTCTGTTACATACACAGGAGCAGGTGAACTGAGGACAGCCACAGTACCAGGTACTCCTGCGGGGTCTCTAGGGTCACTAACCTCTGAATTTTCAGGGGAGACTGGTGCAGCAGAAGCATGCCCAAGATCCTCAGAGCCCGATGGAGACCCCCTTCGCTTCCTGGAAGATTTAGTTCCGGAGCTTCTGGACGGCATATTCCTAAGCCCAAAGCTGAGGTATTCCAGCCGTAATACACCACTTTTACTGATAATAGTCTAGCACAATTGCTGCTATATAACAGTTGGTGTCTACTAAAGTGCCTTTCTAGGGGATGCCTGCATCAACCGCCTCTGTGTGCCTTATTTTTACTGTTGCTAGCTCTGTCTGTGCACTTCAATAGCCAGCTGTGATTGTGCCTTTAAACACGCTGGACGCCCGCACATGCGCAGAAGCGCCGCGGCGTGCACCGAGCGTCATCCACCAGCTCCGCCCCTTTTTCCAGGTCGCCTCTATATATAGAGGCGCGTGCACGCGCACGCGCGCGGGCACGTGCGCCTTCGGCGCTCTTTTCAAAATAAGGAACTAGATGGGAGCCAGGGTCCCTGTTTGCCGCAGGGCCCGGGGATGGATGAGCGCAGCAACAGGGCAGAGGACACAGCTTCCCAGCAGAGAACTTACCAACTGCCTGGATTTGACTCTGGAAGAAAAAATCCACATTACAAGAAAAAGAACCACAGCGGCCTCTAGTGATTAACACAGGTACCGCGGTCTTACCATTTTTTTTTTCTTGCCTACTATTACATTTTTTTACATTTTCTTAGTAGTAACAGGCATGCACAGAATATTAGCGGGAATACCTTAGGTAACAGGCAGAAAGACAAATTAGGCTTGGGGGTCCCCCAATAAAACCAAGTTCCTGAGGGCCCCCACTTACCTTTTCCTCGCCGCAGGACTCTGTTTGCTCCACAGAAGCCCAAACTTCACCTATCACGGCAGGCATTGTAATTAAACCTTCAGGGACCGGGTTCCCAAGGATTCCACTCCCCTGGACCTGTATAGCACCCTGCACAGAAAACATCTTGGTCGTGGGTATGACCAGAGCTCTGGATCCCAGGGTCCAGCCCTCCTAAGAGAGGCATTACAGGCAAAACCTTGCTCTTCCCTTGCAAGGCCCGGGTACCGACCCTTTAGCTATGAAGCTTTTTTGGTCGGATCCGGAATAGCTTACTGAGGCCCAAAAGAACCTGTACGCAAGCTCAGTGAAAAACACATGTTACTTCTTGGCCAACACCTTAGACACTGGCAAAAAACGGAGGTACTCCCGGATGGGAGGGGCTTATATAGGGGAGGGTACTTCCGGTTTTGGAAGTTGCCAGTGCCAGCACCTGAAGGTATCTATATAACCCACATAGTAATGACTATGTCGCTCTGTGTCCCGTGATGTACGAGAAAGAAAGGTGTGATCTGTGCGGTGCTGGGTGAGGGGTCATATAGCAGACATTGTCCCCTATAGAAGAGGGATGTATGGATAGGTGTGATCTGTGCGGTGTTGGGTGAGGGGGGTCATATAGCGGACATTGTCCCCTGTAGAAGAGGGATGTATGGATAGATGTGGTCTGTGCGGTGTTGGGTGAGGGGGTCATATAGTAGACATTGTCCCCTATAGAAGAGGGATGTATGGATAGGTGTGATCTGTGCAGTGTTGGGTGAGGGGGGTCATATAGTAGACATTGTCCCCTATAGAAGAGGGATGTATGGATAGATGGGATCTTTGCGGTGTTGGGTGAAGGGGTCATATAGCGGACATTGTCCCCTATAGAAGAGGTATGTATGGATAGGTGTGATCTGTGCGGTGTTGGGTGAGGGGTCATATAGCGGACATTGTCCCCTATAGAAGAGGGATGTATGGAATTGTGTGATCTGTGCGGTGTTGGGTGAGGGGGGTCATATAGCGGACATTGTCCCCTATAGAAGAGGGATGTATGGATAGATGTGGTCTGTGTGGTGTTGGGTGAGGGGTCATATAGCGGACATTGTCCCCTATAGAAGAGGGATATATGGATAGGTGTGATCTGTGCAGTGTTGGGTGAGGGGGGTCATATAGCGGACATTGTTCCCTATAAAAGAGGGATGTATGGATAGATGGGATCTGTGCGGTGTTGGGTGAGGGGGGTCATATAGCGGACATTGTCCCCTATAGAAGAGGGATGTATGGATAGGTGTGATCTGTGCGGTGTTGGGTGAGGGGGGTCATATAGCGGACATTGTCCCCTATAGAAGAGGGATGTATGGATAGATGTGGTCTGTGCGGTATTGGGTGAGGGGTCATATAGCGGACATTGTCCCCTAAAGAAGAGGGATGCATGGATAGATGTGATCTGTGCGGTGTTGGGTGAGGGGGTCAATTAGCAGACATTGACCCCTATAGAAGAGGGATGTATGGATAGATGTGATCTGTGCAGTGTTGGGTGAGGGGGTCATATAGTGGACATTGTCCCCTATAGAAGAGGGGTGTATGGATAGATGTGATCTGTGCGGTGTTGGGTGAGGGGGGTCGTATAGCGGACATGGTCCACTATAGAAGAGGGATGTATCGATAGATGTGATCTGTGCAGTGTTGGGTGAGGGGGTCATAAAGCTGCCATTGTCCCCTATAGAAGAAGGATGTATGGATAGATGTGGTCTGTGCGGTGTTGGGTGAGGGGTCATATAGCGGACATTGTCCCCTATAGAAGAGGGATGTATGGATAGGTGTGATCTGTGTGATGTTGGGTGAGGGGTCACATAGCAGACATTGTCCCCTATAGAAGAGGGATGTATGGATAGGTGTGATCTGTGCGGTGTTGGATGAGGGGGTCACACAGCGGACATTGTCCCCTATAGAAGAGGGATGTATGGATAGGTGTGATCTGTGTGATGTTGGGTGAGGGGGTCACGTAGCAGACATTGTCCCCTATAGAAGAGGGATGTATGGATAGGTGTGATCTGTGCAGTGTTGGGTGAGGGGGGTCATATAGCAGACATTGTCCCATATAGAAGAGGGATGTATGGATAGGTGTGATCTGTGCGGTGTTGGATGAGGGGGTCATGTAGCAGACATTGTCCCCTATAGAAGAGGGATGTATGGATAGGTGTGATCTGTGCGGTGTTGGGTGAGAGGGTCATATAGCAGACATTGTCCCCTATAGAAGAGGGATGTATGGATAGGTGTGATCTGTGCGGTGTTGGGTGAGGGGGTCATATAGCAGACATTGTCCCCCATAAAAGAGGGATGTATGGATAGGGGATGGGGGTCACATAGCAGACTTTGTCCTCCATAGAAGAGGTATGTATGGATAGGTGTGATCTGTGCAGTGTTGGGTGAGGGGGTCACATAGCAAACATTGTCCCCTATAGAAGAGGGATGTATGGATAGATGTGTTCTGTGCTGTGTTGGGTGAGGGGGTCATATAGCGGACATTGTCCCCTATAGAAGAGGGATGTATGGATAGGTGTGATCTGTGCGGTGTTGGGTGAGGGGGTCATATAGCAGACATTGTCCCCTATAGAAGAGGGATATATGGATAGGTGTGATCTGTGCTGTGTTGGGTGAGGGGGCCACGTAGCGGACATTGTCCCCTATAGAAGAGGGATGCATGGATAGGTGTGATCTGTGTTGGGTGAGGGGGTCACGTAGTGGTCATTGTCCCCTATAGAAGAGGGATGTATGGATAGATATGATCTGTGCGGTGTTGGATGAGGGGGCCATATAGCAGACATTGTCCTCTGTAGAATAGGGATGTATGGATAAATATGATCTGTGCGGTGTTGGGTGAGGGGGTCACGTAGCGGACATGGTCCCCTATAGAAGAGGGATGTATGGATAGGTGTGATCTGTGTGGTGTTGGGTGAGGGGGTCACGTAGCGGACATTGTCCCCTATAGAAGAGGGATGTATGGATAGGTGTGATCTGTGCTGTGTTGGGTGAGGGGGTCACGTAGCGGACATTGTCCCCTATAGAAGAGGGATGTATGGATAGGTGTGATCTGTGCGGTGTTGGGTGAGGGGGTCATATAGCAGACATTGTCCCCTATAGAAGAGGGATGTATGGATAGGTGTGATCTGTGCGGTGTTGGGTGAGGGGTCACATAGCAGACATTGTCCCCTATAGAAGAGGGATGTATGGATAGGTGTGATCTGTGTTGTGTTGGGTAAGGGGGTCACGTAGCGGACATTGTCCCCTATAGAAGAGGGATGTATGGATAGGTGTGATCTGTGCGGTGTTGGGTGAGGGGGTCATATAGCAGACATTGTCCCCTATAGAAGAGGGATGTATGGATAGGTGTGATCTGTGTGGTGTTGGGTGAGGGGGTCACGTAGCGGACATTGTCCCTTATAGAAGAGGAATGTATGGATAGGTGTGATCTGTGCTGTGTTGGGTGAGGGGTCACGTAGCGGACATTGTCCCCTATAGAAGAGGGATGTATGGATAGGTGTGATCTGTGTGGTGTTGGGTGAGGGGGGTCATATAGCAGACATTGTCCCCTATAGAAGAGGGATGTATGGATAGGTGTGATCTGTGCGGTGCTGGGTGAGGGGTCATATAGCGGACATTGTCCCCTATAGAAGAGGGATGTATGGATAGGTGTGATCTGTGCGGTGTTGGGTGAGGGGGGTCATATAGCGGACATTGTCCCCTATAGAATAGGGATGTATGGATAGATGTGGTCTGTGCGGTATTGGGTGAGGGGTCATATAGCGGACATTGTCCCCTAAAGAAGAGGGATGCATGGATAGATGTGATCTGTGCGGTGTTGGGTGAGGGGGTCAATTAGTGGACATTGACCCCTATAGAAGAGGGATGTATGGATAGATGTGATCTGTGCAGTGTTGGGTGAGGGGGTCATATAGTGGACATTGTCCCCTATAGAAGAGGGATGTATGGATAGATGTGATCTGTGTGGTGTTGGGTGAGGGGTCATATAGCGGACATTGTCCCCTATAGAAGAGGGATGTATGGATAGATGTGGTCTGTGCAGTGTTGGGTGAGGGGGTCACATAGCGGACATTGTCCCCTATAGAAGAGGGATGTATGGATAGGTGTGATCTGTGCGGTGAGGGGGGTCATATAGCGGACATTGTCCCCTATAGAAGAGGGATGTATGGATAGATGTGGTCTGTGCGGTGTTGGGTGAGGGGTCATATAGCGGACATTGTCCCCTATAGAAGAGGGATGTATGGATAGGTGTGATCTGTGTGATGTTGAGTGAGGGGATCACATAGCGGACATTGTCCCCTATAGAAGAGGGATGTATGGATAGATGTGATCTGTGTGGTGTTGGGTGAGGGGGATCACATAGCGGACATTGTCCCCTATAGATGAGGGATGTATGGATAGGTGTGATCTGTGCAGTGTTGGGTGAGGGGATCACATAGCGGACATTGTCCCCTATAGAAGAGGAATGTATGGATAGGTGTGATCTGTGCGGTGTTGGGTGAGGGGGGTCATATAGCAGACATTGTCCCCTATAGAAGAGGGATGTATGGATAGATGTGGTCTGTGCGGTGTTGGGTGAGGGGTCATATAGCGGACATTGTCCCCTAAAGAAGAGGGATGCATGGATAGATGTGATCTGTGCAGTGTTGGGTGAGGGGGTCAATTAGCGGACATTGACCCCTATAGAAGAGGGATGTATGGATAGATGTGATCTGTGCAGTGTTGGGTGAGGGGGTCATATAGTGGACATTGTCCCCTATAGAAGAGGGATGTATGGATAGGTGTGATCTGTGCGGTGTTGGGTGAGGGGGGTCATATAGCGGACATTGTCCCCTATAGAAGAGGGATGTATGGATAGATGTGGTCTGTGCGGTGTTGGGTGAGGGGGTCACGTAGCAGACATTGTCCCTTATAGAAGAGGAATGTATGGATAGGTGTGATCTGTGCTGTGTTGGGTGAGGGGGTCACGTAGCGGACATTGTCCCCTATAGAAGAGGAATGTATGGATAGGTGTGATCTGTGCTGTGTTGGATGAGGGGTCACGTAGCGGACATTGTCCCCTATAGAAGAGGGATGCATGGATAGGTGTGATCTGTGTGGTGTTGGGTGAGGGGTCATATAGCGGACATTGTCCCCTATAGAAGAGGGATGTATGGATAGGTGTGATCTGTGCGGTGTTGGGTGAGGGGGGTCATATAGCGGACATTGTCCCCTATAGAAGAGGGATGTATGGATAGATGTGGTCTGTGCAGTATTGGGTGAGGGGTCATATAGCGGACATTGTCCCCTAAAGAAGAGGGATGCATGGATAGATGTGATCTGTGCGGTGTTGGGTGAGGGGGTCAATTAGCGGACATTGACCCCTATAGAAGAGGGATGTATGGATAGATGTGATCTGTGCAGTGTTGGGTGAGGGGGTCATATAGTAGACATTGTCCCCTATAGAAGAGGGATGTATGGATAGGTGTGATCTGTGCGGTGTTGGGTGAGGGGGTCATATAGCGGACATTGTCCCCTATAGAAGAGGGATGTATGGATAGATGTGGTCTGTGCGGTATTGGGTGAGGGGTCATATAGCGGACATTGTCCCCTAAAGAAGAGGGATGCATGGATAGATGTGATCTGTGCGGTGTTGGGTGAGGGGGTCAATTAGCGGACATTGACCCCTATAGAAGAGGGATGTATGGATAGATGTGATCTGTGCAGTGTTGGGTGAGGGGGTCATATAGTGGACATTGTCTCCTATAGAAGAGGGATGTATGGATAGATGTGATCTGTGCGGTGTTGGGTGAGGGGGGTCATATAGCTGCCATTGTCCCCTATAGAAGAAGGATGTATGGATAGATGTGGTCTATGCGGTGTTGGGTGAGGGGTCATATAGCGAACATTGTCCCCTATAGAAGAGGGATGTATGGATAGGTAGAGGGTGGGGGTCACATAGCAGGCTTTGTCCCCTATAGAAGAGGGATGTATGGATAGGTGTGATATGTGCGGTGTTGGGTGAGGGGGTCACGTAGCGGACATTGTCCCCTATAGAAGAGGGATGTATGGATAGGTGTGATCTGTGCGGTGAGGGGGGTCATATAGCGGACATTGTCCCCTATAGAAGAGGGATGTTTGGATAGATGTGGTCTGTGCGGTGTTGGGTGAGGGGTCATATAGCGGACATTGTCCCCTATAGAAGAGGGATGTATGCATAGGTGTGATCTGTGTGATGTTGAGTGAGGGGATCACATAGCGGACATTGTCCCCTCTAGAAGAGGGATGTATGGATAGATGTGATCTGTGTGGTGTTGGGTGAGGGGGATCACATAGCGGACATTGTCCCCTATAGATGAGGGATGTATGGATAGGTGTGATCTGTGCAGTGTTGGGTGAGGGGATCACATAGCAGACATTGTCCCCTATAGAAGAGGGATGTATGGATAGGTGTGATCTGTGTGGTGTTGGGTGAGGGGGTCACATAGCAGACATTGTCCCCTATAGAAGAGGGATGTATGGATAGGTGTGATCTGTGCTGTGTTGGGTGAGGGGGTCACATAGCGGACATTGTCCCTTATAGAAGAGGGATGTATGGATAGGTGTGATCTGTGCGGTGTTGGGTGAGGGGGTCATATAGCAGAAATTGTCCCCTATAGAAGAGGGATGTATGGATAGATGTGATCTGTGCGGTGTTGGGTGAGGGGGGGTCATATAGCGGACATTGTCCCATATAGAAGAGGGATGTATGGATAGATGTGATCTGTGCGGTGTTGGGTGAGGGGGTCATATAGCTGACATTGTCCCCTATAGAAGAGGGATGTATGGATAGATGTGATCTGTGCGGTGTTGGGTGAGGGGGTCACACAGCGGACATTGTCCCCTATAGAAGAGGGATGTATGGATAGGTGTGATCTGTGTGATGTTGGGTGAGGGGGTCACGTAGCAGACATTGTCCCCTATAGAAGAGGGATGTATGGATAGGTGTGATCTGTGCAGTGTTGGGTGAGGGGGGTCATATAGCAGACATTGTCCCGTATAGAAGAGGGATGTATGGATAGGTGTGATCTGTGCGGTGTTGGGTGAGGGGGTCATGTAGCAGACATTGTCCCCTATAGAAGAGGGATGTATGGATAGGTGTGATCTGTGCGGTGTTGGGTGAGAGGGTCATATAGCAGACATTGTCCCCTATAGAAGAGGGATGTATGGATAGGTGTGATCTGTGCGGTGTTGGGTGAGGGGGGTCATATAACAGACATTGTCCCCCATAGAAGAGGGATGTATGGATAGGGGATGGGGGTCACATAGCAGACTTTGTCCCCCATAGAAGAGGTATGTATGGATAGGTGTGATCTGTGCAGTGTTGGGTGAGGGGGTCACATAGCAAACATTGTCCCCTATAGAAGAGGGATGTATGGATAGATGTGTTCTGTGCTGTGTTGGGTGAGGGGGTCATATAGCGGACATTGTCCCCTATAGAAGAGGGATGTATGGATAGGTGTGATCTGTGCGGTGTTGGGTGAGGGGTCATATAGCAGACATTGTCCCCTATAGAAGAGGGATATATGGATAGGTGTGATCTGTGTGATGTTGAGTGAGGGGATCACATAGCGGACATTGTCCCCTATAGAAGAGGGATGTATAGATAGATGTGATCTGTGTGGTGTTGGGTGAGGGGGATCACATAGCGGACATTGTCCCCTATAGATGAGGGATGTATGGATAGGTGTGATCTGTGCAGTGTTGGGTGAGGGGATCACATAGCGGACATTATCCCCTATAGAAGAGGGATGTATGGATAGGTGTGATCTGTGCGGTGTTGGGTGAGGGAGGTCATATAGCGGACATTGTCCCTTATAGAAGAGGAATGTATGGATAGATGTGGTCTGTGCGGTGTTGGGTGAGGGGTCATATAGCGGACATTGTCCCCTAAAGAAGAGGGATGCATGGATAGATGTGATCTGTGCGGTGTTGGGTGAGGGGGTCAATTAGCGGACATTGACCCCTATAGAAGAGGGATGTATGGATAGATGTGATCTGTGTGGTGTTGGGTGAGGGGGATCACATAGCGGACATTGTCCCCTATAGATGAGGGATGTATGGATAGGTGTGATCTGTGCAGTGTTGGGTGAGGGGATCACATAGCGGACATTGTCCCCTATAGAAGAGGGATGTATGGATAGGTGTGATCTGTGCGGTGTTGGGTGAGGGGGGTCATATAGCTGCCATTGTCCCCTATAGAAGAAGGATGTATGGATAGATGTGGTCTGTGCAGTGTTGGGTGAGGGGTCATATAGCGGACATTGCCCCCTATAGAAGAGGGATGTATGGATAGGTGGAGGGTGGGGGTCACATAGCAGGCTTTGTCCCCTATAGAAGAGGGATGTATGGATAGGTGTGATCTGTGCGGTGTTGGGTGAGGGGGTCACGTAGCGGACATTGTCCCCAATAGAAGAGGGATGTATGGATAGGTGTGATCTGTGCGGTGAGGGGGGTCATATAGCGGACATTGTCCCCTATAGAAGAGGGATGTATGGATAGATGTGGTCTGTGCGGTGTTGGGTGAGGGGTCATATAGCGGACATTGTCCCCTATAGAAGAGGGATGTATGGATAGGTGTGATCTGTGTGATGTTGAGTGAGGGGATCACATAGCGGACATTGTCCCCTATAGAAGAGGGATGTATGGATAGATGTGATCTGTGTGGTGTTGGGTGAGGGGGATCACATAGCGGACATTGTCCCCTATAGATGAGGGATGTATGGATAGGTGTGATCTGTGCAGTGTTGGGTGAGGGGATCACATAGCGGACATTGTCCCCTATAGAAGAGGGATGTATGGATAGGTGTGATCTGTGCGGTGTTGGGTGAGGGGGGTCATATAGCGGACATTGTCCCCTATAGAAGAGGGATGTATGGATAGATGTGGTCTGTGCGGTGTTGGGTGAGGGGTCATATAGCGGACATTGTCCCCTAAAGAAGAGGGATGCATGGATAGATGTGATCTGTGCGGTGTTGGGTGAGGGGGTCAATTAGCGGACATTGACCCCTATAGAAGAGGGATGTATGGATAGATGTGATCTGTGCAGTGTTGGGTGAGGGGGTCATATAGTGGACATTGTCCCCTATAGAAGAGGGATGTATGGATAGGTGTGATCTATGCGGTGTTGGGTGAGGGGGGTCATATAGCTGCCATTGTCCCCTATAGAAGAAGGATGTATGGATAGATGTGGTCTATGCGGTGTTGGGTGAGGGGTCATATAGCAGACATTGTCCCCTATAGAAGAGGGATGTATGGATAGGCAGAGGGTGGGGGTCACATAGCAGGCTTTGTCCCCTATAGAAGAGGGATGTATGGATAGGTGTGATATGTGCGGTGTTGGGTGAGGGGGTCACGTAGCGGACATTGTCCCCTATAGAAGAGGGATGTATGGATAGGTGTGATCTGTGCGGTGAGGGGGGTCATATAGCGGACATTGTCCCCTATAGAAGAGGGATGTTTGGATAGATGTGGTCTGTGCGGTGTTGGGTGAGGGGTCATATAGCGGACATTGTCCCCTATAGAAGAGGGATGTATGCATAGGTGTGATCTGTGTGATGTTGAGTGAGGGGATCACATAGCGGACATTGTCCCCTATAGAAGAGGGATGTATTGATAGATGTGATCTGTGTGGTGTTGGGTGAGGGGATCACATAGCGGACATTGTCCCCTATAGATGAGGGATGTATGGATAGGTGTGATCTGTGCAGTGTTGGGTGAGGGGATCACATAGCGGACATTGTCCCCTATAGAAGAGGGATGTATGGATAGGTGTGATCTGTGTGGTGTTGGGTGAGGGGGTCACATAGCAGACATTGTCCCCTATAGAAGAGGGATGTATGGATAGGTGTGATCTGTGCTGTGTTGGGTGAGGGGGTCACGTAGCGGACATTGTCCCTTATAGAAGAGGGATGTATGGATAGGTGTGATCTGTGCGGTGTTGGGTGAGGGGGTCATATAGCAGACATTGTCCCCTATAGAAGAGGGATGTATGGATAGATGTGATCTGTGCGGTGTTGGGTGAGGGGGGGTCGTATAGCAGACATGGTCCCATATAGAAGAGGGATGTATGGATAGATGTGATCTGTGCGGTGTTGGATGAGGGGGTCATATAGCTGACATTGTCCCCTATAGAAGAGGGATGTATGGATATATGTGATCTGTGTGATGTTGGGTGAGGGGGTCACATAGCAGACATTGTCCCCTATAGAAGAGGGATGTATGGATAGGTGTGATCTGTGCAGTGTTGGGTGAGGGGGGTCATATAGCAGACATTGTCCCGTATAAAAGAGGGATGTATGGATAGGTGTGATCTGTGTGGTGTTGGGTGAGGGGGTCATGTAGCAGACATTGTCCCCTATAGAAGAGGGATGTATGGATAGGTGTGATCTGTGCGGTGTTGGGTGAGAGGGTCATATAGCAGACATTGTCCCCTATAGAAGAGGGATGTATGGATAGGTGTTATCTGTGCGGTGTTGGGTGAGGGGGGTCATATAGCAGACATTGTCCCCCATAGAAGAGGGATGTATGGATAGGGGATGGGGGTCACATAGCAGACTTTGTCCCCCATAGAAGAGGTATGTATGGATAGGTGTGATCTGTGCAGTGTTGGGTGAGGGGGTCACATAGCAAACATTGTCCCCTATAGAAGAGGGATGTATGGATAGATGTGTTCTGTGCTGTGTTGGGTGAGGGGGTCATATAGCGGACATTGTCCCCTATAGAAGAGGGATTATGGATAGGTGTGATCTGTGCGGTGTTGGGTGAGGGGGTCATATAGCAGACATTGTCCCCTATAGAAGAGGGATATATGGATAGGTGTGATCTGTGCTGTGTTGGGTGAGGGGGCCACGTAGCGGACATTGTCCCCTATAGAAGAGGGATGTATGGATAGGTGTGATCTGTGTTGGGTGAGGGGGTCACGTAGCGGTCATTGTCCCCTATAGAAGAGGGATGTATGGATAGATAGGATCTGTGCGGTGTTGGATGAGGGGGCCATATAGCAGACATTGTCCTCTATAGAATAGGGATGTATGGATAAATATGATCTGTGCGGTGTTGGGTGAGGGGTTCACGTAGCGGACATTGTCCCCTATAGAAGAGGGATGTATGGATAGGTGTGATCTGTGTGGTGTTGGGTGAGGGGGTCACGTAGCGGACATTGTCCCCTATAGAAGAGGGATGTATGGATAGGTGTGATCTGTGCTGTGTTGGGTGAGGGGGTCACGTAGCGGACATTGTCCCCTATAGAAGAGGGATGTATGGATAGGTGTGATCTGTGCGGTGTTGGGTGAGGGGGTCATATAGCAGACATTGTCCCCTATAGAAGAGGGATGTTTGGATAGGTGTGATCTGTGTGGTGTTGGGTGAGGGGGTCACGTAGCGGACATTGTCCCTTATAGAATAGGAATGTATGGATAGGTGTGATCTGTGCTGTGTTGCGTGAGGGGGTCACATAGCGGACATTGTCCCCTATAGAAGAGGAATGTATGGATAGGTGTGATCTGTGCGGTGTTGGGTGAGGGGGTCACGTAGCAGACATTGTCCCTTATAGAAGAGGAATGTATGGATAGGCGTGATCTGTGCTGTGTTGGGTGAGGGGGTCACGTAGCAGACATTGTCCCCTATAGAAGAGGAATGTATGGATAGGTGTGATCTGTGCTGTGTTGGGTGAGGGGTCACGTAGCGGACATTGTCCCCTATAGAAGAGGGATGTATGGATAGGTGTGATCTGTGCTGTGTTGGGTGAGGGGTCACGTAGCGGACATTGTCCCCTATAGAAGAGGGATGTATGGATAGGTGTGATCTGTGCGGTGTTGGGTGAGGGGGGTCACATAGCGGACATTGTCCCCTATAGAAGAGGTATGTATGGATATGTGTGATCTGTGCGGTGCTGGGTGAGGGGTCATATAGCGGACATTGTCCCCTATAGAAGAGGGATGTATGGATAGGTGTGATCTGTGCGGTGTTGGGTGAGGGGGTCATATAGCGGACATTGTCCCCTATAGAAGAGGGATGTATGGATAGATGTGGTCTGTGCGGTATTGGGTGAGGGGTCATATAGCGGACATTGTCCCCTAAAGAAGAGGGATGCATGGATAGATGTGATCTGTGCGGTGTTGGGTGAGGGGGTCAATTAGCGGACATTGACCCCTATAGAAGAGGGATGTATGGATAGATGTGATCTGTGCAGTGTTGGGTGAAGGGGTCATATAGCTGCCATTGTCCCCTATAGAAGAAGGATGTATGGATAGATGTGGTCTGTGCAGTGTTGGGTGATTGGTCATATAGCGGACATTGCCCCCTATAGAAGAGGGATGTATGGATAGGTGGAGGGTGGGGGTCACATAGCAGGCTTTGTCCCCTATAGAAGAGGGATGTATGGATAGGTGTGATCTGTGCGGTGAGGGGGGTCATATAGCGGACATTGTCCCCTATAGAAGAGGGATGTATGGATAGATGTGGCCTGTGCGGTGTTGGGTGAGGGGTCATATAGCGGACATTGTCCCCTATAGAAGAGGGATGCATGGATAGGTGTGATCTGTGTGATGTTGAGTGAGGGGAATACATAGCGGACATTGTCCCCTATAGAAGAGGGATGTATGGATAGATGTGATCTGTGTGGTGTTGGGTGAGGGGGATCACATAGCGGACATTGTCCCCTATAGATGAGGGATGTATGGATAGGTGTGATCTGTGCAGTGTTGGGTGAGGGGATCACATAGCGGACATTGTCCCCTATAGAAGAGGGATGTATGGATAGGTGTGATCTGTGTGGTGTTGGGTGAGGGGGTCACATAGCAGACATTGTCCCCTATAGAAGAGGGATGTATGGATAGGTGTGATCTGTGCTGTGTTGGGTGAGGGGGTCACTTAGCGGACATTGTCCCTTATAGAAGAGGGATGTATGGATAGGTGTGATCTGTGTGGTGTTGGGTGAGGGGCCATATAGCGGACATTGTCCCCTATAGAAGAGGGATGTATGGATAGGTGTAATCTGTGCGGTGTTGGGTGAGGGGTCATATAGCGGACATTGTCCCCTATAGAAGAGGGATGTATGGATAGGTGTGATCTGTGCGGTGTTGGGTGAGGGGGGACATATAGCGGACATTGTCCCCTATAGAAGAGGGATGTATGGATAGATGTGGTATGTGCGGTATTGGGTGAGGGGTCATATAGCGGACATTGTCCCCTAAAGAAGAGGGATATATGGATAGATGTGATCTGTGCGGTGTTGGGTGAGGGGGTCAATTAGCGGACATTGACCCCTATAGAAGAGGGATGTATGGATAGATGTGATCTGTGCAGTGTTGGGTGAGGGGTCATATAGTGGACATTGTCCCCTATAGAAGAGGGATGTATGGATAGGTGTGATCTGTGCGGTGTTGGGTGAGGGGGTCATATAGCGGACATTGTCCCCTATAGAAGAGGGATGTATGGATAGATGTGGTCTGTGCGGTATTGGGTGAGGGGTCATATAGCGGACATTGTCCCCTAAAGAAGAGGGATGCATGGATAGATGTGATCTGTGCGGTGTTGGGTGAGGGGGTCAATTAGCGGACATTGACCCCTATAGAAGAGGGATGTATGGATAGATGTGATCTGTGCAGTGTTGGGTGAGGGGATCATATAGTGGACATTGTCCCCTATAGAAGAGGGATATATGGATAGATGTGACCTGTGCGGTGTTGGGTGAGGGGGTCATATAGCTGCCATGGTCCCCTATAGAAGAAGGATGTATGGATAGATGTGGTCTATGCAGTGTTGGGTGAGGGGTCATATAGCGGACATTGTCCCCTATAGAAGAGGGATGTATGGATAGGCAGAGGATGGGGGTCACATAGCAGGCTTTGTCCCCTATAGAAGAGGGATGTATGGATAGGTGTGATATGTGTGGTGTTGGGTGAGGGGGTCACGTAGCGGACATTGTCCCCTATAGAAGAGGGATGTATGGATAGGTGTGATCTGTGCAGTGAGGGGGGTCATATAGCGGACATTGTCCCCTATAGAAGAGGGATGTTTGGATAGATGTGGTCTGTGCGGTGTTGGGTGAGGGGTCATATAGCGGACATTGTCCCCTATAGAAGAGGGATGTATGCATAGGTGTGATCTGTGTGATGTTGAGTGAGGGGATCACATAGCGGACATTGTCCCCTATAGATGAGGGATGTATGGATAGGTGTGATCTGTGTAGTGTTGGGTGAGGGGATCACATAGCGGACATTGTCCCCTATAGAAGAGGGATGTATGGATAGGTGTGATCTGTGTGGTGTTGGGTGAGGGGGTCACATAGCAGACATTGTCCCCTATAGAAGAGGGATGTATGGATAGGTGTGATCTGTGCTGTGTTGGGTGAGGGGGTCACGTAGCGGACATTGTCCCTTATAGAAGAGGGATGTATGGATAGGTGTGATCTGTGCGGTGTTGGGTGAGGGGGTCATATAGCAGACATTGTCCCCTATAGAAGAGGGATGTATGGATAGATGTGATCTGTGCGGTGTTGGGTGAGGGGGGGTCGTATAGCGGACATGGTCCCATATAGAAGAGGGATGTATGGATAGGTGTGATTTGTGCTATGTTGGGTGAGGGGTCATATAGCGGACATTGTCCCCTATAGAAGAGGGATGTATGGATAGGTGTGATCTGTGTGATGTTGGGTGAGGGGGTCACGTAGTAGACATTGTCCCCTATAGAAGAGGGATGTATGGATAGGTGTGATCTGTGCAGTGTTGGGTGAGGGGGGTCATATAGCAGACATTGTCCCGTATAAAAGAGGGATGTATGGATAGGTGTGATCTGTGCGGTGTTGGGTGAGGGGGTCATGTAGCAGACATTGTCCCCTATAGAAGAGGGATGTATGGATAGGTGTGATCTGTGCGGTGTTGGGTGAGGGGGTCATATAGCGGACATTGTCCCCTATAGAAGAGGGATGTATGGATAGATGTGGTCTGTGCGGTATTGGGTGAGGGGTCATATAGCGGACATTGTCCCCTAAAGAAGAGGGATGCATGGATAGATGTGATCTGTGCGGTGTTGGGTGAGGGGGTCAATTAGCGGACATTGACCCCTATAGAAGAGGGATGTATGGATAGATGTGATCTGTGCAGTGTTGGGTGAGGGGGTCATATAGTGGACATTGTCTCCTATAGAAGAGGGATGTATGGATAGATGTGATCTGTGCGGTGTTGGGTGAGGGGGGTCATATAGCTGCCATTGTCCCCTATAGAAGAAGGATGTATGGATAGATGTGGTCTATGCGGTGTTGGGTGAGGGGTCATATAGCGAACATTGTCCCCTATAGAAGAGGGATGTATGGATAGGTAGAGGGTGGGGGTCACATAGCAGGCTTTGTCCCCTATAGAAGAGGGATGTATGGATAGGTGTGATATGTGCGGTGTTGGGTGAGGGGGTCACGTAGCGGACATTGTCCCCTATAGAAGAGGGATGTATGGATAGGTGTGATCTGTGCGGTGAGGGGGGTCATATAGCGGACATTGTCCCCTATAGAAGAGGGATGTTTGGATAGATGTGGTCTGTGCGGTGTTGCGTGAGGGGTCATATAGCGGACATTGTCCCCTATAGAAGAGGGATGTATGCATAGGTGTGATCTGTGTGATGTTGAGTGAGGGGATCACATAGCGGACATTGTCCCCTCTAGAAGAGGGATGTATGGATAGATGTGATCTGTGTGGTGTTGGGTGAGGGGGATCACATAGCGGACATTGTCCCCTATAGATGAGGGATGTATGGATAGGTGTGATCTGTGCAGTGTTGGGTGAGGGGATCACATAGCAGACATTGTCCCCTATAGAAGAGGGATGTATGGATAGGTGTGATCTGTGTGGTGTTGGGTGAGGGGGTCACATAGCAGACATTGTCCCCTATAGAAGAGGGATGTATGGATAGGTGTGATCTGTGCTGTGTTGGGTGAGGGGGTCACGTAGCGGACATTGTCCCTTATAGAAGAGGGATGTATGGATAGGTGTGATCTGTGCGGTGTTGGGTGAGGGGGTCATATAGCAGAAATTGTCCCCTATAGAAGAGGGATGTATGGATAGATGTGATCTGTGCGGTGTTGGGTGAGGGGGGGTCGTATAGCGGACATGGTCCCATATAGAAGAGGGATGTATGGATAGATGTGATCTGTGCGGTGTTGGGTGAGGGGGTCATATAGCTGACATTGTCCCCTATAGAAGAGGGATGTATGGATAGATGTGATCTGTGCGGTGTTGGGTGAGGGGGTCACACAGCGGACATTGTCCCCTATAGAAGAGGGATGTATGGATAGGTGTGATCTGTGTGATGTTGGGTGAGGGGGTCACGTAGCAGACATTGTCCCCTATAGAAGAGGGATGTATGGATAGGTGTGATCGGTGCAGTGTTGGGTGAGGGGGGTCATATAGCAGACATTGTCCCGTATAGAAGAGGGATGTATGGATAGGTGTGATCTGTGCGGTGTTGGGTGAGAGGGTCATATAGCAGACATTGTCCCCTATAGAAGAGGGATGTATGGATAGGTGTGATCTGTGCGGTGTTGGGTGAGGGGGGTCATATAACAGACATTGTCCCCCATAGAAGAGGGATGTATGGATAGGGGATGGGGGTCACATAGCAGACTTTGTCCCCCATAGAAGAGGTATGTATGGATAGGTGTGATCTGTGCAGTGTTGGGTGAGGGGGTCACATAGCAAACATTGTCCCCTATAGAAGAGGGATGTATGGATAGATGTGTTCTGTGCTGTGTTGGGTGAGGGGGTCATATAGCGGACATTGTCCCCTATAGAAGAGGGATGTATGGATAGGTGTGATCTGTGCGGTGTTGGGTGAGGGGTCATATAGCAGACATTGTCCCCTATAGAAGAGGGATATATGGATAGGTGTGATCTGTGTGATGTTGAGTGAGGGGATCACATAGCGGACATTGTCCCCTATAGAAGAGGGATGTATAGATAGATGTGATCTGTGTGGTGTTGGGTGAGGGGGATCACATAGCGGACATTGTCCCCTATAGATGAGGGATGTATGGATAGGTGTGATCTGTGCAGTGTTGGGTGAGGGGATCACATAGCGGACATTATCCCCTATAGAAGAGGGATGTATGGATAGGTGTGATCTGTGCGGTGTTGGGTGAGGGAGGTCATATAGCGGACATTGTCCCTTATAGAAGAGGAATGTATGGATAGATGTGGTCTGTGCGGTGTTGGGTGAGGGGTCATATAGCGGACATTGTCCCCTAAAGAAGAGGGATGCATGGATAGATGTGATCTGTGCGGTGTTGGGTGAGGGGGTCAATTAGCGGACATTGACCCCTATAGAAGAGGGATGTATGGATAGATGTGATCTGTGTGGTGTTGGGTGAGGGGGATCACATAGCGGACATTGTCCCCTATAGATGAGGGATGTATGGATAGGTGTGATCTGTGCAGTGTTGGGTGAGGGGATCACATAGCGGACATTGTCCCCTATAGAAGAGGGATGTATGGATAGGTGTGATATGTGCGGTGTTGGGTGAGGGGGGTCATATAGCTGCCATTGTCCCCTATAGAAGAAGGATGTATGGATAGATGTGGTCTGTGCAGTGTTGGGTGAGGGGTCATATAGCGGACATTGCCCCCTATAGAAGAGGGATGTATGGATAGGTGGAGGGTGGGGGTCACATAGCAGGCTTTGTCCCCTATAGAAGAGGGATGTATGGATAGGTGTGATCTGTGCGGTGTTGGGTGAGGGGGTCACGTAGCGGACATTGTCCCCAATAGAAGAGGGATGTATGGATAGGTGTGATCTGTGCGGTGAGGGGGGTCATATAGCGGACATTGTCCCCTATAGAAGAGGGATGTATGGATAGATGTGGTCTGTGCGGTGTTGGGTGAGGGGTCATATAGCGGACATTGTCCCCTATAGAAGAGGGATGTATGGATAGGTGTGATCTGTGTGATGTTGAGTGAGGGGATCACATAGCGGACATTGTCCCCTATAGAAGAGGGATGTATGGATAGATGTGATCTGTGTGGTGTTGGGTGAGGGGGATCACATAGCGGACATTGTCCCCTATAGATGAGGGATGTATGGATAGGTGTGATCTGTGCAGTGTTGGGTGAGGGGATCACATAGCGGACATTGTCCCCTATAGAAGAGGGATGTATGGATAGGTGTGATCTGTGCGGTGTTGGGTGAGGGGGGTCATATAGCGGACATTGTCCCCTATAGAAGAGGGATGTATGGATAGATGTGGTCTGTGCGGTGTTGGGTGAGGGGTCATATAGCGGACATTGTCCCCTAAAGAAGAGGGATGCATGGATAGATGTGATCTGTGCGGTGTTGGGTGAGGGGGTCAATTAGCGGACATTGACCCCTATAGAAGAGGGATGTATGGATAGATGTGATCTGTGCAGTGTTGGGTGAGGGGGTCATATAGTGGACATTGTCCCCTATAGAAGAGGGATGTATGGATAGGTGTGATCTATGCGGTGTTGGGTGGGGGGGGTCATATAGCTGCCATTGTCCCCTATAGAAGAAGGATGTATGGATAGATGTGGTCTATGCGGTGTTGGGTGAGGGGTCATATAGCAGACATTGTCCCCTATAGAAGAGGGATGTATGGATAGGCAGAGGGTGGGGGTCACATAGCAGGCTTTGTCCCCTATAGAAGAGGGATGTATGGATAGGTGTGATATGTGCGGTGTTGGGTGAGGGGGTCACGTAGCGGACATTGTCCCCTATAGAAGAGGGATGTATGGATAGGTGTGATCTGTGCGGTGAGGGGGGTCATATAGCGGACATTGTCCCCTATAGAAGAGGGATGTTTGGATAGATGTGGTCTGTGCGGTGTTGGGTGAGGGGTCATATAGCGGACATTGTCCCCTATAGAAGAGGGATGTATGCATAGGTGTGATCTGTGTGATGTTGAGTGAGGGGATCACATAGCGGACATTGTCCCCTATAGAAGAGGGATGTATTGATAGATGTGATCTGTGTGGTGTTGGGTGAGGGGATCACATAGCGGACATTGTCCCCTATAGATGAGGGATGTATGGATAGGTGTGATCTGTGCAGTGTTGGGTGAGGGGATCACATAGCGGACATTGTCCCCTATAGAAGAGGGATGTATGGATAGGTGTGATCTGTGTGGTGTTGGGTGAGGGGGTCACATAGCAGACATTGTCCCCTATAGAAGAGGGATGTATGGATAGGTGTGATCTGTGCTGTGTTGGGTGAGGGGGTCACGTAGCGGACATTGTCCCTTATAGAAGAGGGATGTATGGATAGGTGTGATCTGTGCGGTGTTGGGTGAGGGGGTCATATAGCAGACATTGTCCACTATAGAAGAGGGATGTATGGATAGATGTGATCTGTGCGGTGTTGGGTGAGGGGGGGTCGTATAGCAGACATGGTCCCATATAGAAGAGGGATGTATGGATAGATGTGATCTGTGCGGTGTTGGATGAGGGGGTCATATAGCTGACATTGTCCCCTATAGAAGAGGGATGTATGGATATATGTGATCTGTGTGATGTTGGGTGAGGGGGTCACATAGCAGACATTGTCCCCTATAGAAGAGGGATGTATGGATAGGTGTGATCTGTGCAGTGTTGGGTGAGGGGGGTCATATAGCAGACATTGTCCCGTATAAAAGAGGGATGTATGGATAGGTGTGATCTGTGCGGTGTTGGGTGAGGGGGTCATGTAGCAGACATTGTCCCCTATAGAAGAGGGATGTATGGATAGGTGTGATCTGTGCGGTGTTGGGTGAGAGGGTCATATAGCAGACATTGTCCCCTATAGAAGAGGGATGTATGGATAGGTGTTATCTGTGCGGTGTTGGGTGAGGGGGGTCATATAGCAGACATTGTCCCCCATAGAAGAGGGATGTATGGATAGGGGATGGGGGTCACATAGCAGACTTTGTCCCCCATAGAAGAGGTATGTATGGATAGGTGTGATCTGTGCAGTGTTGGGTGAGGGGGTCACATAGCAAACATTGTCCCCTATAGAAGAGGGATGTATGGATAGATGTGTTCTGTGCTGTGTTGGGTGAGGGGGTCATATAGCGGACATTGTCCCCTATAGAAGAGGGATTATGGATAGGTGTGATCTGTGCTGTGTTGGGTGAGGGGGCCACGTAGCGGACATTGTCCCCTATAGAAGAGGGATGTATGGATAGGTGTGATCTGTGTTGGGTGAGGGGGTCACGTAGCGGTCATTGTCCCCTATAGAAGAGGGATGTATGGATAGATAGGATCTGTGCGGTGTTGGATGAGGGGGCCATATAGCAGACATTGTCCTCTATAGAATAGGGATGTATGGATAAATATGATCTGTGCGGTGTTGGGTGAGGGGTTCACGTAGCGGACATTGTCCCCTATAGAAGAGGGATGTATGGATAGGTGTGATCTGTGTGGTGTTGGGTGAGGGGGTCACGTAGCGGACATTGTCCCCTATAGAAGAGGGATGTATGGATAGGTGTGATCTGTGCTGTGTTGGGTGAGGGGGTCACGTAGCGGACATTGTCCCCTATAGAAGAGGGATGTATGGATAGGTGTGATCTGTGCGGTGTTGGGTGAGGGGGTCATATAGCAGACATTGTCCCCTATAGAAGAGGGATGTTTGGATAGGTGTGATCTGTGTGGTGTTGGGTGAGGGGGTCACGTAGCAGACATTGTCCCTTATAGAAGAGGAATGTATGGATAGGTGTGATCTGTGCTGTGTTGCGTGAGGGGGTCACGTAGCGGACATTGTCCCCTATAGAAGAGGAATGTATGGATAGGTGTGATCTGTGCGGTGTTGGGTGAGGGGGTCACGTAGCAGACATTGTCCCTTATAGAAGAGGAATGTATGGATAGGCGTGATCTGTGCTGTGTTGGGTGAGGGGGTCACGTAGCGGACATTGTCCCCTATAGAAGAGGAATGTATGGATAGGTGTGATCTGTGCTGTGTTGGGTGAGGGGTCACGTAGCGGACATTGTCCCCTATAGAAGAGGGATGTATGGATAGGTGTGATCTGTGCTGTGTTGGGTGAGGGGTCACGTAGCGGACATTGTCCCCTATAGAAGAGGGATGTATGGATAGGTGTGATCTGTGCGGTGTTGGGTGAGGGGGGTCACATAGCGGACATTGTCCCCTATAGAAGAGGTATGTATGGATATGTGTGATCTGTGCGGTGCTGGGTGAGGGGTCATATAGCGGACATTGTCCCCTATAGAAGAGGGATGTATGGATAGGTGTGATCTGTGCGGTGTTGGGTGAGGGGGTCATATAGCGGACATTGTCCCCTATAGAAGAGGGATGTATGGATAGATGTGGTCTGTGCGGTATTGGGTGAGGGGTCATATAGCGGACATTGTCCCCTAAAGAAGAGGGATGCATGGATAGATGTGATCTGTGCGGTGTTGGGTGAGGGGGTCAATTAGCGGACATTGACCCCTATAGAAGAGGGATGTATGGATAGATGTGATCTGTGCAGTGTTGGGTGAAGGGGTCATATAGTGGACATTGTCCCCTATAGAAGAGGGATGTATGGATAGATGTGATCTGTGTGGTGTTGGGTGAGGGGGTCGTATAGCGGACATGGTCCACTATAGAAGAGGGATGTATGGATAGATGTGATCTGTGCAGTGTTGGGTGAGGGGGTCATATAGCTGCCATTGTCCCCTATAGAAGAAGGATGTATGGATAGATGTGGTCTGTGCAGTGTTGGGTGATTGGTCATATAGCGGACATTGCCCCCTATAGAAGAGGGATGTATGGATAGGTGGAGGGTGGGGGTCACATAGCAGGCTTTGTCCCCTATAGAAGAGGGATGTATGGATAGGTGTGATCTGTGCGGTGAGGGGGGTCATATAGCGGACATTGTCCCCTATAGAAGAGGGATGTATGGATAGATGTGGCCTGTGCGGTGTTGGGTGAGGGGTCATATAGCGGACATTGTCCCCTATAGAAGAGGGATGCATGGATAGGTGTGATCTGTGTGATGTTGAGTGAGGGGAATACATAGCGGACATTGTCCCCTATAGAAGAGGGATGTATGGATAGATGTGATCTGTGTGGTGTTGGGTGAGGGGGATCACATAGCGGACATTGTCCCCTATAGATGAGGGATGTATGGATAGGTGTGATCTGTGCAGTGTTGGGTGAGGGGATCACATAGCGGACATTGTCCCCTATAGAAGAGGGATGTATGGATAGGTGTGATCTGTGTGGTGTTGGGTGAGGGGGTCACATAGCAGACATTGTCCCCTATATAAGAGGGATGTATGGATAGGTGTGATCTGTGCTGTGTTGGGTGAGGGGGTCACTTAGCGGACATTGTCCCTTATAGAAGAGGGATGTATGGATAGGTGTGATCTGTGTGGTGTTGGGTGAGGGGCCATATAGCGGACATTGTCCCCTATAGAAGAGGGATGTATGGATAGGTGTAATCTGTGCGGTGTTGGGTGAGGGGTCATATAGCGGACATTGTCCCCTATAGAAGAGGGATGTATGGATAGGTGTGATCTGTGCGGTGTTGGGTGAGGGGGGACATATAGCGGACATTGTCCCCTATAGAAGAGGGATGTATGGATAGATGTGGTATGTGCGGTATTGGGTGAGGGGTCATATAGCGGACATTGTCCCCTAAAGAAGAGGGATGCATGGATAGATGTGATCTGTGCGGTGTTGGGTGAGGGGGTCAATTAGCGGACATTGACCCCTATAGAAGAGGGATGTATGGATAGGTGTGATCGGTGCAGTGTTGGGTGAGGGGGGTCATATAGCAGACATTGTCCCGTATAGAAGAGGGATGTATGGATAGGTGTGATCTGTGCGGTGTTGGGTGAGGGGGTCATGTAGCAGACATTGTCCCCTATAGAAGAGGGATGTATGGATAGGTGTGATCTGTGCGGTGTTGGGTGAGAGGGTCATATAGCAGACATTGTCCCCTATAGAAGAGGGATGTATGGATAGGTGTGATCTGTGCGGTGTTGGGTGAGGGGGGTCATATAACAGACATTGTCCCCCATAGAAGAGGGATGTATGGATAGGGGATGGGGGTCACATAGCAGACTTTGTCCCCCATAGAAGAGGTATGTATGGATAGGTGTGATCTGTGCAGTGTTGGGTGAGGGGGTCACATAGCAAACATTGTCCCCTATAGAAGAGGGATGTATGGATAGATGTGTTCTGTGCTGTGTTGGGTGAGGGGGTCATATAGCGGACATTGTCCCCTATAGAAGAGGGATGTATGGATAGGTGTGATCTGTGCGGTGTTGGGTGAGGGGTCATATAGCAGACATTGTCCCCTATAGAAGAGGGATATATGGATAGGTGTGATCTGTGTGATGTTGAGTGAGGGGATCACATAGCGGACATTGTCCCCTATAGAAGAGGGATGTATAGATAGATGTGATCTGTGTGGTGTTGGGTGAGGGGGATCACATAGCGGACATTGTCCCCTATAGATGAGGGATGTATGGATAGGTGTGATCTGTGCAGTGTTGGGTGAGGGGATCACATAGCGGACATTATCCCCTATAGAAGAGGGATGTATGGATAGGTGTGATCTGTGCGGTGTTGGGTGAGGGAGGTCATATAGCGGACATTGTCCCTTATAGAAGAGGAATGTATGGATAGATGTGGTCTGTGCGGTGTTGGGTGAGGGGTCATATAGCGGACATTGTCCCCTAAAGAAGAGGGATGCATGGATAGATGTGATCTGTGCGGTGTTGGGTGAGGGGGTCAATTAGCGGACATTGACCCCTATAGAAGAGGGATGTATGGATAGATGTGATCTGTGTGGTGTTGGGTGAGGGGGATCACATAGCGGACATTGTCCCCTATAGATGAGGGATGTATGGATAGGTGTGATCTGTGCAGTGTTGGGTGAGGGGATCACATAGCGGACATTGTCCCCTATAGAAGAGGGATGTATGGATAGGTGTGATCTGTGCGGTGTTGGGTGAGGGGGGTCATATAGCTGCCATTGTCCCCTATAGAAGAAGGATGTATGGATAGATGTGGTCTGTGCAGTGTTGGGTGAGGGGTCATATAGCGGACATTGCCCCTATAGAAGAGGGATGTATGGATAGGTGGAGGGTGGGGGTCACATAGCAGGCTTTGTCCCCTATAGAAGAGGGATGTATGGATAGGTGTGATCTGTGCGGTGTTGGGTGAGGGGGTCACGTAGCGGACATTGTCCCCAATAGAAGAGGGATGTATGGATAGGTGTGATCTGTGCGGTGAGGGGGGTCATATAGCGGACATTGTCCCCTATAGAAGAGGGATGTATGGATAGATGTGGTCTGTGCGGTGTTGGGTGAGGGGTCATATAGCGGACATTGTCCCCTATAGAAGAGGGATGTATGGATAGGTGTGATCTGTGTGATGTTGAGTGAGGGGATCACATAGCGGACATTGTCCCCTATAGAAGAGGGATGTATGGATAGATGTGATCTGTGTGGTGTTGGGTGAGGGGGATCACATAGCGGACATTGTCCCCTATAGATGAGGGATGTATGGATAGGTGTGATCTGTGCAGTGTTGGGTGAGGGGATCACATAGCGGACATTGTCCCCTATAGAAGAGGGATGTATGGATAGGTGTGATCTGTGCGGTGTTGGGTGAGGGGGGTCATATAGCGGACATTGTCCCCTATAGAAGAGGGATGTATGGATAGATGTGGTCTGTGCGGTGTTGGGTGAGGGGTCATATAGCGGACATTGTCCCCTAAAGAAGAGGGATGCATGGATAGATGTGATCTGTGCGGTGTTGGGTGAGGGGGTCAATTAGCGGACATTGACCCCTATAGAAGAGGGATGTATGGATAGATGTGATCTGTGCAGTGTTGGGTGAGGGGGTCATATAGTGGACATTGTCCCCTATAGAAGAGGGATGTATGGATAGGTGTGATCTATGCGGTGTTGGGTGAGGGGGGTCATATAGCTGCCATTGTCCCCTATAGAAGAAGGATGTATGGATAGATGTGGTCTATGCGGTGTTGGGTGAGGGGTCATATAGCAGACATTTTCCCCTATAGAAGAGGGATGTATGGATAGGCAGAGGGTGGGGGTCACATAGCAGGCTTTGTCCCCTATAGAAGAGGGATGTATGGATAGGTGTGATATGTGCGGTGTTGGGTGAGGGGGTCACGTAGCGGACATTGTCCCCTATAGAAGAGGGATGTATGGATAGGTGTGATCTGTGCGGTGAGGGGGGTCATATAGCGGACATTGTCCCCTATAGAAGAGGGATGTTTGGATAGATGTGGTCTGTGCGGTGTTGGGTGAGGGGTCATATAGCGGACATTGTCCCCTATAGAAGAGGGATGTATGCATAGGTGTGATCTGTGTGATGTTGAGTGAGGGGATCACATAGCGGACATTGTCCCCTATAGAAGAGGGATGTATTGATAGATGTGATCTGTGTGGTGTTGGGTGAGGGGATCACATAGCGGACATTGTCCCCTATAGATGAGGGATGTATGGATAGGTGTGATCTGTGCAGTGTTGGGTGAGGGGATCACATAGCGGACATTGTCCCCTATAGAAGAGGGATGTATGGATAGGTGTGATCTGTGTGGTGTTGGGTGAGGGGGTCACATAGCAGACATTGTCCCCTATAGAAGAGGGATGTATGGATAGGTGTGATCTGTGCTGTGTTGGGTGAGGGGGTCACGTAGCGGACATTGTCCCTTATAGAAGAGGGATGTATGGATAGGTGTGATCTGTGCGGTGTTGGGTGAGGGGGTCATATAGCAGACATTGTCCACTATAGAAGAGGGATGTATGGATAGATGTGATCTGTGCGGTGTTGGGTGAGGGGGGGTCGTATAGCAGACATGGTCCCATATAGAAGAGGGATGTATGGATAGATGTGATCTGTGCGGTGTTGGATGAGGGGGTCATATAGCTGACATTGTCCCCTATAGAAGAGGGATGTATGGATATATGTGATCTGTGTGATGTTGGGTGAGGGGGTCACATAGCAGACATTGTCCCCTATAGAAGAGGGATGTATGGATAGGTGTGATCTGTGCAGTGTTGGGTGAGGGGGGTCATATAGCAGACATTGTCCCGTATAAAAGAGGGATGTATGGATAGGTGTGATCTGTGCGGTGTTGGGTGAGGGGGTCATGTAGCAGACATTGTCCCCTATAGAAGAGGGATGTATGGATAGGTGTGATCTGTGCGGTGTTGGGTGAGAGGGTCATATAGCAGACATTGTCCCCTATAGAAGAGGGATGTATGGATAGGTGTTATCTGTGCGGTGTTGGGTGAGGGGGGTCATATAGCAGACATTGTCCCCCATAGAAGAGGGATGTATGGATAGGGGATGGGGGTCACATAGCAGACTTTGTCCCCCATAGAAGAGGTATGTATGGATAGGTGTGATCTGTGCAGTGTTGGGTGAGGGGGTCACATAGCAAACATTGTCCCCTATAGAAGAGGGATGTATGGATAGATGTGTTCTGTGCTGTGTTGGGTGAGGGGGTCATATAGCGGACATTGTCCCCTATAGAAGAGGGATTATGGATAGGTGTGATCTGTGCGGTGTTGGGTGAGGGGGTCATATAGCAGACATTGTCCCCTATAGAAGAGGGATATATGGATAGGTGTGATCTGTGCTGTGTTGGGTGAGGGGGCCACGTAGCGGACATTGTCCCCTATAGAAGAGGGATGTATGGATAGGTGTGATCTGTGTTGGGTGAGGGGGTCACGTAGCGGTCATTGTCCCCTATAGAAGAGGGATGTATGGATAGATAGGATCTGTGCGGTGTTGGATGAGGGGGCCATATAGCAGACATTGTCCTCTATAGAATAGGGATGTATGGATAAATATGATCTGTGCGGTGTTGGGTGAGGGGTTCACGTAGCGGACATTGTCCCCTATAGAAGAGGGATGTATGGATAGGTGTGATCTGTGTGGTGTTGGGTGAGGGGGTCACGTAGCGGACATTGTCCCCTATAGAAGAGGGATGTATGGATAGGTGTGATCTGTGCTGTGTTGGGTGAGGGGGTCACGTAGCGGACATTGTCCCCTATAGAAGAGGGATGTATGGATAGGTGTGATCTGTGCGGTGTTGGGTGAGGGGGTCATATAGCAGACATTGTCCCCTATAGAAGAGGGATGTTTGGATAGGTGTGATCTGTGTGGTGTTGGGTGAGGGGGTCACGTAGTGGACATTGTCCCTTATAGAAGAGGAATGTATGGATAGGTGTGATCTGTGCTGTGTTGCGTGAGGGGGTCACGTAGCGGACATTGTCCCCTATAGAAGAGGAATGTATGGATAGGTGTGATCTGTGCGGTGTTGGGTGAGGGGGTCACGTAGCAGACATTGTCCCTTATAGAAGAGGAATGTATGGATAGGCGTGATCTGTGCTGTGTTGGGTGAGGGGGTCACGTAGCGGACATTGTCCCCTATAGAAGAGGAATGTATGGATAGGTGTGATCTGTGCTGTGTTGGGTGAGGGGTCACGTAGCGGACATTGTCCCCTATAGAAGAGGGATGTATGGATAGGTGTGATCTGTGCTGTGTTGGGTGAGGGGTCACGTAGCGGACATTGTCCCCTATAGAAGAGGGATGTATGGATAGGTGTGATCTGTGCGGTGTTGGGTGAGGGAGGTCACATAGCGGACATTGTCCCCTATAGAAGAGGTATGTATGGATATGTGTGATCTGTGCGGTGCTGGGTGAGGGGTCATATAGCGGACATTGTCCCCTATAGAAGAGGGATGTATGGATAGGTGTGATCTGTGCGGTGTTGGGTGAGGGGGTCATATAGCGGACATTGTCCCATATAGAAGAGGGATGTATGGATAGATGTGGTCTGTGCGGTATTGGGTGAGGGGTCATATAGCGGACATTGTCCCCTAAAGAAGAGGGATGCATGGATAGATGTGATCTGTGCGGTGTTGGGTGAGGGGGTCAATTAGCGGACATTGACCCCTATAGAAGAGGGATGTATGGATAGATGTGACCTGTGCAGTGTTGGGTGAAGGGGTCATATAGTGGACATTGTCCCCTATAGAAGAGGGATGTATGGATAGATGTGATCTGTGTGGTGTTGGGTGAGGGGGTCGTATAGCGGACATGGTCCACTATAGAAGAGGGATGTATGGATAGATGTGATCTGTGCAGTGTTGGGTGAGGGGGTCATATAGCTGCCATTGTCCCCTATAGAAGAAGGATGTATGGATAGATGTGGTCTGTGCAGTGTTGGGTGATTGGTCATATAGCGGACATTGCCCCCTATAGAAGAGGGATGTATGGATAGGTGGAGGGTGGGGGTCACATAGCAGGCTTTGTCCCCTATAGAAGAGGGATGTATGGATAGGTGTGATCTGTGCGGTGAGGGGGGTCATATAGCGGACATTGTCCCCTATAGAAGAGGGATGTATGGATAGATGTGGCCTGTGCGGTGTTGGGTGAGGGGTCATATAGCGGACATTGTCCCCTATAGAAGAGGGATGCATGGATAGGTGTGATCTGTGTGATGTTGAGTGAGGGGAATACATAGCGGACATTGTCCCCTATAGAAGAGGGATGTATGGATAGATGTGATCTGTGTGGTGTTGGGTGAGGGGGATCACATAGCGGACATTGTCCCCTATAGATGAGGGATGTATGGATAGGTGTGATCTGTGCAGTGTTGGGTGAGGGGATCACATAGCGGACATTGTCCCCTATAGAAGAGGGATGTATGGATAGGTGTGATCTGTGTGGTGTTGGGTGAGGGGGTCACATAGCAGACATTGTCCCCTATATAAGAGGGATGTATGGATAGGTGTGGTCTGTGCGGTATTGGGTGAGGGGTCATATAGCGGACATTGTCCCCTAAAGAAGAGGGATGCATGGATAGATGTGATCTGTGCGGTGTTGGGTGAGGGGGTCAATTAGCGGACATTGACCCCTATAGAAGAGGGATGTATGGATAGATGTGATCTGTGCAGTGTTGGGTGAAGGGGTCATATAGTGGACATTGTCCCCTATAGAAGAGGGATGTATGGATAGATGTGATCTGTGTGGTGTTGGGTGAGGGGGTCGTATAGCGGACATGGTCCACTATAGAAGAGGGATGTATGGATAGATGTGATCTGTGCAGTGTTGGGTGAGGGGGTCATATAGCTGCCATTGTCCCCTATAGAAGAAGGATGTATGGATAGATGTGGTCTGTGCAGTGTTGGGTGATTGGTCATATAGCGGACATTGCCCCCTATAGAAGAGGGATGTATGGATAGGTGGAGGGTGGGGGTCACATAGCAGGCTTTGTCCCCTATAGAAGAGGGATGTATGGATAGGTGTGATCTGTGCGGTGAGGGGGGTAATATAGCGGACATTGTCCCCTATAGAAGAGGGATGTATGGATAGATGTGGCCTGTGCGGTGTTGGGTGAGGGGTCATATAGCGGACATTGTCCCCTATAGAAGAGGGATGCATGGATAGGTGTGATCTGTGTGATGTTGAGTGAGGGGAATACATAGCGGACATTGTCCCCTATAGAAGAGGGATGTATGGATAGATGTGATCTGTGTGGTGTTGGGTGAGGGGGATCACATAGCGGACATTGTCCCCTATAGATGAGGGATGTATGGATAGGTGTGATCTGTGCAGTGTTGGGTGAGGGGATCACATAGCGGACATTGTCCCCTATAGAAGAGGGATGTATGGATAGGTGTGATCTGTGTGGTGTTGGGTGAGGGGGTCACATAGCAGACATTGTCCCCTATATAAGAGGGATGTATGGATAGGTGTGATCTGTGCTGTGTTGGGTGAGGGGGTCACTTAGCGGACATTGTCCCTTATAGAAGAGGGATGTATGGATAGGTGTGATCTGTGTGGTGTTGGGTGAGGGGCCATATAGCGGACATTGTCCCCTATAGAAGAGGGATGTATGGATAGGTGTAATCTGTGCGGTGTTGGGTGAGGGGTCATATAGCGGACATTGTCCCCTATAGAAGAGGGATGTATGGATAGGTGTGATCTGTGCGGTGTTGGGTGAGGGGGGACATATAGCGGACATTGTCCCCTATAGAAGAGGGATGTATGGATAGATGTGGTATGTGCGGTATTGGGTGAGGGGTCATATAGCGGACATTGTCCCCTAAAGAAGAGGGATGCATGGATAGATGTGATATGTGCGGTGTTGGGTGAGGGGGTCAATTAGCGGACATTGACCCCTATAGAAGAGGGATGTATGGATAGGTGTGATCGGTGCAGTGTTGGGTGAGGGGGGTCATATAGCAGACATTGTCCCGTATAGAAGAGGGATGTATGGATAGGTGTGATCTGTGCGGTGTTGGGTGAGGGGGTCATGTAGCAGACATTGTCCCCTATAGAAGAGGGATGTATGGATAGGTGTGATCTGTGCGGTGTTGGGTGAGAGGGTCATATAGCAGACATTGTCCCCTATAGAAGAGGGATGTATGGATAGGTGTGATCTGTGCGGTGTTGGGTGAGGGGGGTCATATAACAGACATTGTCCCCCATAGAAGAGGGATGTATGGATAGGGGATGGGGGTCACATAGCAGACTTTGTCCCCCATAGAAGAGGTATGTATGGATAGGTGTGATCTGTGCAGTGTTGGGTGAGGGGGTCACATAGCAAACATTGTCCCCTATAGAAGAGGGATGTATGGATAGATGTGTTCTGTGCTGTGTTGGGTGAGGGGGTCATATAGCGGACATTGTCCCCTATAGAAGAGGGATGTATGGATAGGTGTGATCTGTGCGGTGTTGGGTGAGGGGTCATATAGCAGACATTGTCCCCTATAGAAGAGGGATATATGGATAGGTGTGATCTGTGTGATGTTGAGTGAGGGGATCACATAGCGGACATTGTCCCCTATAGAAGAGGGATGTATAGATAGATGTGATCTGTGTGGTGTTGGGTGAGGGGGATCACATAGCGGACATTGTCCCCTATAGATGAGGGATGTATGGATAGGTGTGATCTGTGCAGTGTTGGGTGAGGGGATCACATAGCGGACATTATCCCCTATAGAAGAGGGATGTATGGATAGGTGTGATCTGTGCGGTGTTGGGTGAGGGAGGTCATATAGCGGACATTGTCCCTTATAGAAGAGGAATGTATGGATAGATGTGGTCTGTGCGGTGTTGGGTGAGGGGTCATATAGCGGACATTGTCCCCTAAAGAAGAGGGATGCATGGATAGATGTGATCTGTGCGGTGTTGGGTGAGGGGGTCAATTAGCGGACATTGACCCCTATAGAAGAGGGATGTATGGATAGATGTGATCTGTGTGGTGTTGGGTGAGGGGGATCACATAGCGGACATTGTCCCCTATAGATGAGGGATGTATGGATAGGTGTGATCTGTGCAGTGTTGGGTGAGGGGATCACATAGCGGACATTGTCCCCTATAGAAGAGGGATGTATGGATAGGTGTGATCTGTGCGGTGTTGGGTGAGGGGGGTCATATAGCTGCCATTGTCCCCTATAGAAGAATGATGTATGGATAGATGTGGTCTGTGCAGTGTTGGGTGAGGGGTCATATAGCGGACATTGCCCCCTATAGAAGAGGGATGTATGGATAGGTGGAGGGTGGGGGTCACATAGCAGGCTTTGTCCCCTATAGAAGAGGGATGTATGGATAGGTGTGATCTGTGCGGTGTTGGGTGAGGGGGCCACGTAGCGGACATTGTCCCCAATAGAAGAGGGATGTATGGATAGGTGTGATCTGTGCGGTGAGGGGGGTCATATAGCGGACATTGTCCCCTATAGAAGAGGGATGTATGGATAGATGTGGTCTGTGCGGTGTTGGGTGAGGGGTCATATAGCGGACATTGTCCCCTATAGAAGAGGGATGTATGGATAGGTGTGATCTGTGTGATGTTGAGTGAGGGGATCACATAGCGGACATTGTCCCCTATAGAAGAGGGATGTATGGATAGATGTGATCTGTGTGGTGTTGGGTGAGGGGGATCACATAGCGGACATTGTCCCCTATAGATGAGGGATGTATGGATAGGTGTGATCTGTGCAGTGTTGGGTGAGGGGATCACATAGCGGACATTGTCCCCTATAGAAGAGGGATGTATGGATAGGTGTGATCTGTGCGGTGTTGGGTGAGGGGGGTCATATAGCGGACATTGTCCCCTATAGAAGAGGGATGTATGGATAGATGTGGTCTGTGCGGTGTTGGGTGAGGGGTCATATAGCGGACATTGTCCCCTAAAGAAGAGGGATGCATGGATAGATGTGATCTGTGCGGTGTTGGGTGAGGGGGTCAATTAGCGGACATTGACCCCTATAGAAGAGGGATGTATGGATAGATGTGATCTGTGCAGTGTTGGGTGAGGGGGTCATATAGTGGACATTGTCCCCTATAGAAGAGGGATGTATGGATAGGTGTGATCTATGCGGTGTTGGGTGAGGGGGGTCATATAGCTGCCATTGTCCCCTATAGAAGAAGGATGTATGGATAGATGTGGTCTATGCGGTGTTGGGTGAGGGGTCATATAGCAGACATTGTCCCCTATAGAAGAGGGATGTATGGATAGGCAGAGGGTGGGGGTCACATAGCAGGCTTTGTCCCCTATAGAAGAGGGATGTATGGATAGGTGTGATATGTGCGGTGTTGGGTGAGGGGGTCACGTAGCGGACATTGTCCCCTATAGAAGAGGGATGTATGGATAGGTGTGATCTGTGCGGTGAGGGGGGTCATATAGCGGACATTGTCCCCTATAGAAGAGGGATGTTTGGATAGATGTGGTCTGTGCGGTGTTGGGTGAGGGGTCATATAGCGGACATTGTCCCCTATAGAAGAGGGATGTATGCATAGGTGTGATCTGTGTGATGTTGAGTGAGGGGATCACATAGCGGACATTGTCCCCTATAGAAGAGGGATGTATTGATAGATGTGATCTGTGTGGTGTTGGGTGAGGGGATCACATAGCGGACATTGTCCCCTATAGATGAGGGATGTATGGATAGGTGTGATCTGTGCAGTGTTGGGTGAGGGGATCACATAGCGGACATTGTCCCCTATAGAAGAGGGATGTATGGATAGGTGTGATCTGTGTGGTGTTGGGTGAGGGGGTCACATAGCAGACATTGTCCCCTATAGAAGAGGGATGTATGGATAGGTGTGATCTGTGCTGTGTTGGGTGAGGGGGTCACGTAGCGGACATTGTCCCTTATAGAAGAGGGATGTATGGATAGGTGTGATCTGTGCGGTGTTGGGTGAGGGGGTCATATAGCAGACATTGTCCACTATAGAAGAGGGATGTATGGATAGATGTGATCTGTGCGGTGTTGGGTGAGGGGGGGTCGTATAGCAGACATGGTCCCATATAGAAGAGGGATGTATGGATAGATGTGATCTGTGCGGTGTTGGATGAGGGGGTCATATAGCTGACATTGTCCCCTATAGAAGAGGGATGTATGGATATATGTGATCTGTGTGATGTTGGGTGAGGGGGTCACATAGCAGACATTGTCCCCTATAGAAGAGGGATGTATGGATAGGTGTGATCTGTGCAGTGTTGGGTGAGGGGGGTCATATAGCAGACATTGTCCCGTATAAAAGAGGGATGTATGGATAGGTGTGATCTGTGCGGTGTTGGGTGAGGGGGTCATGTAGCAGACATTGTCCCCTATAGAAGAGGGATGTATGGATAGGTGTGATCTGTGCGGTGTTGGGTGAGAGGGTCATATAGCAGACATTGTCCCCTATAGAAGAGGGATGTATGGATAGGTGTTATCTGTGCGGTGTTGGGTGAGGGGGGTCATATAGCAGACATTGTCCCCCATAGAAGAGGGATGTATGGATAGGGGATGGGGGTCACATAGCAGACTTTGTCCCCCATAGAAGAGGTATGTATGGATAGGTGTGATCTGTGCAGTGTTGGGTGAGGGGGTCACATAGCAAACATTGTCCCCTATAGAAGAGGGATGTATGGATAGATGTGTTCTGTGCTGTGTTGGGTGAGGGGGTCATATAGCGGACATTGTCCCCTATAGAAGAGGGATTATGGATAGGTGTGATCTGTGCGGTGTTGGGTGAGGGGGTCATATAGCAGACATTGTCCCCTATAGAAGAGGGATATATGGATAGGTGTGATCTGTGCTGTGTTGGGTGAGGGGGCCACGTAGCGGACATTGTCCCCTATAGAAGAGGGATGTATGGATAGGTGTGATCTGTGTTGGGTGAGGGGGTCACGTAGCGGTCATTGTCCCCTATAGAAGAGGGATGTATGGATAGATAGGATCTGTGCGGTGTTGGATGAGGGGGCCATATAGCAGACATTGTCCTCTATAGAATAGGGATGTATGGATAAATATGATCTGTGCGGTGTTGGGTGAGGGGTTCACGTAGCGGACATTGTCCCCTATAGAAGAGGGATGTATGGATAGGTGTGATCTGTGTGGTGTTGGGTGAGGGGGTCACGTAGCGGACATTGTCCCCTATAGAAGAGGGATGTATGGATAGGTGTGATCTGTGCTGTGTTGGGTGAGGGGGTCACGTAGCGGACATTGTCCCCTATAGAAGAGGGATGTATGGATAGGTGTGATCTGTGCGGTGTTGGGTGAGGGGGTCATATAGCAGACATTGTCCCCTATAGAAGAGGGATGTTTGGATAGGTGTGATCTGTGTGGTGTTGGGTGAGGGGGTCACGTAGCGGACATTGTCCCTTATAGAAGAGGAATGTATGGATAGGTGTGATCTGTGCTGTGTTGCGTGAGGGGGTCACATAGCAAACATTGTCCCCTATAGAAGAGGGATGTATGGATAGATGTGTTCTGTGCTGTGTTGGGTGAGGGGGTCATATAGCGGACATTGTCCCCTATAGAAGAGGGATTATGGATAGGTGTGATCTGTGCGGTGTTGGGTGAGGGGGTCATATAGCAGACATTGTCCCCTATAGAAGAGGGATATATGGATAGGTGTGATCTGTGCTGTGTTGGGTGAGGGGGCCACGTAGCGGACATTGTCCCCTATAGAAGAGGGATGTATGGATAGGTGTGATCTGTGTTGGGTGAGGGGGTCACGTAGCGGTCATTGTCCCCTATAGAAGAGGGATGTATGGATAGATAGGATCTGTGCGGTGTTGGATGAGGGGGCCATATAGCAGACATTGTCCTCTATAGAATAGGGATGTATGGATAAATATGATCTGTGCGGTGTTGGGTGAGGGGTTCACGTAGCGGACATTGTCCCCTATAGAAGAGGGATGTATGGATAGGTGTGATCTGTGTGGTGTTGGGTGAGGGGGTCACGTAGCGGACATTGTCCCCTATAGAAGAGGGATGTATGGATAGGTGTGATCTGTGCTGTGTTGGGTGAGGGGGTCACGTAGCGGACATTGTCCCCTATAGAAGAGGGATGTATGGATAGGTGTGATCTGTGCGGTGTTGGGTGAGGGGGTCATATAGCAGACATTGTCCCCTATAGAAGAGGGATGTTTGGATAGGTGTGATCTGTGTGGTGTTGGGTGAGGGGGTCACGTAGCGGACATTGTCCCTTATAGAAGAGGAATGTATGGATAGGTGTGATCTGTGCTGTGTTGCGTGAGGGGGTCACGTAGCGGACATTGTCCCCTATAGAAGAGGAATGTATGGATAGGTGTGATCTGTGCGGTGTTGGGTGAGGGGGTCACGTAGCAGACATTGTCCCTTATAGAAGAGGAATGTATGGATAGGCGTGATCTGTGCTGTGTTGGGTGAGGGGGTCACGTAGCGGACATTGTCCCCTATAGAAGAGGAATGTATGGATAGGTGTGATCTGTGCTGTGTTGGGTGAGGGGTCACGTAGCGGACATTGTCCCCTATAGAAGAGGGATGTATGGATAGGTGTGATCTGTGCTGTGTTGGGTGAGGGGTCACGTAGCGGACATTGTCCCCTATAGAAGAGGGATGTATGGATAGGTGTGATCTGTGCGGTGTTGGGTGAGGGGGGTCACATAGCGGACATTGTCCCCTATAGAAGAGGTATGTATGGATATGTGTGATCTGTGCGGTGCTGGGTGAGGGGTCATATAGCGGACATTGTCCCCTATAGAAGAGGGATGTATGGATAGGTGTGATCTGTGCGGTGTTGGGTGAGGGGGTCATATAGCGGACATTGTCCCCTATAGAAGAGGGATGTATGGATAGATGTGGTCTGTGCGGTATTGGGTGAGGGGTCATATAGCGGACATTGTCCCCTAAAGAAGAGGGATGCATGGATAGATGTGATCTGTGCGGTGTTGGGTGAGGGGGTCAATTAGCGGACATTGACCCCTATAGAAGAGGGATGTATGGATAGATGTGACCTGTGCAGTGTTGGGTGAAGGGGTCATATAGTGGACATTGTCCCCTATAGAAGAGGGATGTATGGATAGATGTGATCTGTGTGGTGTTGGGTGAGGGGGTCGTATAGCGGACATGGTCCACTATAGAAGAGGGATGTATGGATAGATGTGATCTGTGCAGTGTTGGGTGAGGGGGTCATATAGCTGCCATTGTCCCCTATAGAAGAAGGATGTATGGATAGATGTGGTCTGTGCAGTGTTGGGTGATTGGTCATATAGCGGACATTGCCCCCTATAGAAGAGGGATGTATGGATAGGTGGAGGGTGGGGGTCACATAGCAGGCTTTGTCCCCTATAGAAGAGGGATGTATGGATAGGTGTGATCTGTGCGGTGAGGGGGGTCATATAGCGGACATTGTCCCCTATAGAAGAGGGATGTATGGATAGATGTGGCCTGTGCGGTGTTGGGTGAGGGGTCATATAGCGGACATTGTCCCCTATAGAAGAGGGATGCATGGATAGGTGTGATCTGTGTGATGTTGAGTGAGGGGAATACATAGCGGACATTGTCCCCTATAGAAGAGGGATGTATGGATAGATGTGATCTGTGTGGTGTTGGGTGAGGGGGATCACATAGCGGACATTGTCCCCTATAGATGAGGGATGTATGGATAGGTGTGATCTGTGCAGTGTTGGGTGAGGGGATCACATAGCGGACATTGTCCCCTATAGAAGAGGGATGTATGGATAGGTGTGATCTGTGTGGTGTTGGGTGAGGGGGTCACATAGCAGACATTGTCCCCTATATAAGAGGGATGTATGGATAGGTGTGATCTGTGCTGTGTTGGATGAGGGGGTCACTTAGCGGACATTGTCCCTTATAGAAGAGGGATGTATGGATAGGTGTGATCTGTGTGGTGTTGGGTGAGGGGCCATATAGCGGACATTGTCCCCTATAGAAGAGGGATGTATGGATAGGTGTAATCTGTGCGGTGTTGGGTGAGGGGTCATATAGCGGACATTGTCCCCTATAGAAGAGGGATGTATGGATAGGTGTGATCTGTGCGGTGTTGGGTGAGGGGGGACATATAGCGGACATTGTCCCCTATAGAAGAGGGATGTATGGATAGATGTGGTATGTGCGGTATTGGGTGAGGGGTCATATAGCGGACATTGTCCCCTAAAGAAGAGGGATGCATGGATAGATGTGATCTGTGCGGTGTTGGGTGAGGGGGTCAATTAGCGGACATTGACCCCTATAGAAGAGGGATGTATGGATAGATGTGATCTGTGCAGTGTTGGGTGAGGGGGTCATATAGTGGACATTGTCCCCTATAGAAGAGGGATGTATGGATAGGTGTGATCTGTGCGGTGTTGGGTGAGGGGGTCATATAGCGGACATTGTCCCCTATAGAAGAGGGATGTATGGATAGATGTGGTCTGTGCGGTATTGGGTGAGGGGTCATATAGCGGACATTGTCCCCTAAAGAAGAGGGATGCATGGATAGATGTGATCTGTGCGGTGTTGGGTGAGGGGGTCAATTAGCGGACATTGACCCCTATAGAAGAGGGATGTATGGATAGATGTGATCTGTGCAGTGTTGGGTGAGGGGATCATATAGTGGACATTGTCCCCTATAGAAGAGGGATATATGGATAGATGTGATCTGTGCGGTGTTGGGTGAGGGGGTCATATAGCTGCCATGGTCCCCTATAGAAGAAGGATGTATGGATAGATGTGGTCTATGCAGTGTTGGGTGAGGGGTCATATAGCGGACATTGTCCCCTATAGAAGAGGGATGTATGGATAGGCAGAGGATGGGGGTCACATAGCAGGCTTTGTCCCCTATAGAAGAGGGATGTATGGATAGGTGTGATATGTGTGGTGTTGGGTGAGGGGGTCACGTAGCGGACATTGTCCCCTATAGAAGAGGGATGTATGGATAGGTGTGATCTGTGCAGTGAGGGGGGTCATATAGCGGACATTGTCCCCTATAGAAGAGGGATGTTTGGATAGATGTGGTCTGTGCGGTGTTGGGTGAGGGGTCATATAGCGGACATTGTCCCCTATAGAAGAGGGATGTATGCATAGGTGTGATCTGTGTGATGTTGAGTGAGGGGATCACATAGCGGACATTGTCCCCTATAGATGAGGGATGTATGGATAGGTGTGATCTGTGTGATGTTGGGTGAGGGGGTCACGTAGTAGACATTGTCCCCTATAGAAGAGGGATGTATGGATAGGTGTGATCTGTGCAGTGTTGGGTGAGGGGGGTCATATAGCAGACATTGTCCCGTATAAAAGAGGGATGTATGGATAGGTGTGATCTGTGCGGTGTTGGGTGAGGGGGTCATGTAGCAGACATTGTCCCCTATAGAAGAGGGATGTATGGATAGGTGTGATCTGTGCGGTGTTGGGTGAGGGGGTCATATAGCAGACATTGTCCCCTATAGAAGAGGGATGTATGGATAGGTGTGATCTGTGCGGTGTTGGGTGAGGGGGGTCATATAGCAGACATTGTCCCCCATAGAAGAGGGATGTATGGATAGGGGATGGGGGTCACATAGCAGACTTTGTCCCCCATAGAAGAGGTATGTATGGATAGGTGTGATCTGTGCAGTGTTGGGTGAGGGGGTCACATAGCAAACATTGTCCCCTATAGAAGAGGGATGTATGGATAGATGTGTTCTGTGCTGTGTTGGGTGAGGGGGTCATATAGCGGACATTATCCCCTATAGAAGAGGGATGTATGGATAGGTGTGATCTGTGCGGTGTTGGGTGAGGGGGTCATATAGCAGACATTGTCCCCTATAGAAGAGGGATATATGGATAGGTGTGATCTGTGCTGTGTTGGGTGAGGGGGCCACGTAGCGGACATTGTCCCCTATAGAAGAGGGATGTATGGATAGGTGTGATCTGTGTTGGGTGAGGGGGTCACGTAGCGGTCATTGTCCCCCATAGAAGAGGGATGTATGGATAGATATGATCTGTGCGGTGTTGGATGAGGGGGCCATATAGCAGACATTGTCCTCTATAGAATAGGGATGTATGGATAAATATGATCTGTGCAGTGTTGGGTGAGGGGGTCACGTAGCGGACATTGTCCCCTATAGAAGAGGGATGTATGGATAGGTGTGATCTGTGTGGTGTTGGGTGAGGGGGTCACGTAGCGGACATTGTCCCCTATAGAAGAGGGATGTATGGATAGGTGTGATCTGTGTGGTGTTGGGTGAGGGGGTCACGTAGCGGACATTGTCCCTTATAGAAGAGGAATGTATGGATAGGTGTGATCTGTGCTGTGTTGCGTGAGGGGGTCACGTAGCGGACATTGTCCCCTATAGAAGAGGAATGTATGGATAGGTGTGATCTGTGCAGTGTTGGGTGAGGGGGTCACGTAGCAGACATTGTCCCTTATAGAAGAGGAATGTATGGATAGGCGTGATCTGTGCTGTGTTGGGTGAGGGGGTCACGTAGCGGACATTGTCCCCTATAGAAGAGGAATGTATGGATAGGTGTGATCTGTGCTGTGTTGGGTGAGGGGTCACGTAGCGGACATTGTCCCCTATAGAAGAGGGATGTATGGATAGGTGTGATCTGTGTGGTGTTGGGTGAGGGGGGTCATATAGCAGACATTGTCCCCTATAGAAGAAGGATGTATGGATAGATGTGGTCTGTGCAGTGTTGGGTGAGGGGTCATATAGCGGACATTGCCCCCTATAGAAGAGGGATGTATGGATAGGTGGAGGGTGGGGGTCACATAGCAGGCTTTGTCCCCTATAGAAGAGGGATGTATGGATAGGTGTGATCTGTGCGGTGTTGGGTGAGGGGGTCACGTAGCGGACATTGTCCTCTATAGAAGAGGGATGTATGGATAGGTGTGATCTGTGCGGTGAGGGGGGTCATATAGCGGACATTGTCCCCTATAGAAGAGGGATGTATGGATAGATGTGGTCTGTGCGGTGTTGGGTGAGGGGTCATATAGCGGACATTGTCCCCTATAGAAGAGGGATGTATGGATAGATGTGATCTGTGTGGTGTTGGGTGAGGGGGATCACATAGCGGACATTGTCCCCTATAGATGAGGGATGTATGGATAGGTGTGATCTGTGCAGTGTTGGGTGAGGGGATCACATAGCGGACATTGTCCCCTATAGAAGAGGGATGTATGGATAGGTGTGATCTGTGTGGTGTTGGGTGAGGGGGTCACATAGCAGACATTGTCCCCTATAGAAGAGGGATGTATGGATAGGTGTGATCTGTGCTGTGTTGGGTGAGGGGGTCACTTAGCGGACATTGTCCCTTATAGAAGAGGGATGTATGGATAGGTGTGATCTGTGTGGTGTTGGGTGAGGGGCCATATAGCGGACATTGTCCCCTATAGAAGAGGGATGTATGGATAGGTGTGATCTGTGCGGTGTTGGGTGAGGGGTCATATAGCGGACATTGTCCCCTATAGAAGAGGGATGTATGGATAGGTGTGATCTGTGCGGTGTTGGATGAGGGGGTCATATAGCGGACATTGTCCCCTATAGAAGAGGGATGTATGGATAGATGTGGTCTGTGCGGTATTGGGTGAGGGGTCATATAGCGGACATTGTCCCCTAAAGAAGAGGGATGCATGGATAGATGTGATCTGTGCGGTGTTGGGTGAGGGGGTCAATTAGCGGTCATTGACCCCTATAGAAGAGGGATGTATGGATAGATGTGATCTGTGCGGTGTTGGGTGAGGGGGTCAATTAGCGGACATTGACCCCTATAGAAGAGGGATGTATGGATAGATGTGATCTGTGCAGTGTTGGGTGAGGGGGTCATATAGTGGACATTGTCCCCTATAGAAGAGGGATGTATGGATAGGTGTGATCTGTGCGGTGTTGGATGAGGGGGTCATATAGCGGACATTGTCCCCTATAGAAGAGGGATGTATGGATAGATGTGGTCTGTGCGGTATTGGGTGAGGGGTCATATAGCGGACATTGTCCCCTAAAGAAGAGGGATGCATGGATAGATGTGATCTGTGCGGTGTTGGGTGAGGGGGTCAATTAGCGGACATTGACCCCTATAGAAGAGGGATGTATGGATAGATGTGATCTGTGCAGTGTTGGGTGAGGGGGTCATATAGTGGACATTGTCCCCTATAGAAGAGGGATATATGGATAGATGTGATCTGTGCGGTGTTTGGTGAGGTGGTCATATAGCTGCCATGGTCCCCTATAGAAGAAGGATGTATGGATAGATGTGGTCTATGCAGTGTTGGGTGAGGGGTCATATAGCGGACATTGTCCCCTATAGAAGAGGGATGTATGGATAGGCAGAGGATGGGGGTCACATAGCAGGCTTTGTCCCCTATAGAAGAGGGATGTATTGATAGGTGTGATATGTGTGGTGTTGGGTGAGGGGGTCACGTAGCGGACATTGTCCCCTATAGAAGAGGGATGTATGGATAGGTGTGATCTGTGCAGTGAGGGGGGTCATATAGAGGACATTGTCCCCTATAGAAGAGGGATGTTTGGATAGATGTGGTCTGTGCGGTGTTGGGTGAGGGGTCATATAGCGGACATTGTCCCCTATAGAAGAGGGATGTATGCATAGGTGTGATCTGTGTGATGTTGAGTGAGGGGATCACATAGCGGACATTGTCCCCTATAGAAGAGGGATGTATGGATATATGTGATCTGTATGGTGTTGGGTGAGGGGGATCACATAGCGGACATTGTCCCCTATAGATGAGGGATGTATGGATAGGTGTGATCTGTGTAGTGTTGGGTGAGGGGATCACATAGCGGACATTGTCCCCTATAGAAGAGGGATGTATGGATAGGTGTGATCTGTGTGGTGTTGGGTGAGGGGGTCACATAGCAGACATTGTCCCCTATAGAAGAGGGATGTATGGATAGGTGTGATCTGTGCTGTGTTGGGTGAGGGGGTAACGTAGCGGACATTGTCCCTTATAGAAGAGGGATGTATGGATAGGTGTGATCTGTGCGGTGTTGGGTGAGGGGGTCATATAGCAGACATTGTCCCCTATAGAAGCGGGATGTATGGATAGATGTGATCTGTGCGGTGTTGGGTGAGGGGGGTCGTATAGCGGACATGGTCCCATATAGAAGAGGGATGTATGGATAGGTGTGATTTGTGCTATGTTGGGTGAGGGGTCATATAGCGGACATTGTCCCCTATAGAAGAGGGATGTATGGATAGGTGTGATCTGTGTGATGTTGGGTGAGGGGGTCACGTAGTAGACATTGTCCCCTATAGAAGAGGGATGTATGGATAGGTGTGATCTGTGCAGTGTTGGGTGAGGGGGGTCATATAGCAGACATTGTCCCGTATAAAAGAGGGATGTATGGATAGGTGTGATCTGTGCGGTGTTGGGTGAGGGGGTCATGTAGCAGACATTGTCCCCTATAGAAGAGGGATGTATGGATAGGTGTGATCTGTGCGGTGTTGGGTGAGGGGGTCATATAGCAGACATTGTCCCCTATAGAAGAGGGATGTATGGATAGGTGTGATCTGTGCGGTGTTGGGTGAGGGGGGTCATATAGCAGACATTGTCCCCCATAGAAGAGGGATGTATGGATAGGGGATGGGGGTCACATAGCAGACTTTGTCCCCCATAGAAGAGGTATGTATGGATAGGTGTGATCTGTGCAGTGTTGGGTGAGGGGGTCACATAGCAAACATTGTCCCCTATAGAAGAGGGATGTATGGATAGATGTGTTCTGTGCTGTGTTGGGTGAGGGGTCATATAGCGGACATTATCCCCTATAGAAGAGGGATGTATGGATAGGTGTGATCTGTGCGGTGTTGGGTGAGGGGGTCATATAGCAGACATTGTCCCCTATAGAAGAGGGATATATGGATAGGTGTGATCTGTGCTGTGTTGGGTGAGGGGGCCACGTAGCGGACATTGTCCCCTATAGAAGAGGGATGTATGGATAGGTGTGATCTGTGTTGGGTGAGGGGGTCACGTAGCGGTCATTGTCCCCCATAGAAGAGGGATGTATGGATAGATATGATCTGTGCGGTGTTGGATGAGGGGGCCATATAGCAGACATTGTCCTCTATAGAATAGGGATGTATGGATAAATATGATCTGTGCGGTGTTGGGTGAGGGGGTCACGTAGCGGACATTGTCCCCTATAGAAGAGGGATGTATGGATAGGTGTGATCTGTGTGGTGTTGGGTGAGGGGGTCACGTAGCGGACATTGTCCCCTATAGAAGAGGGATGTATGGATATTTGTGATCTGTGCTGTGTTGGGTGAGGGGGTCATGTAGCGGTCATTGTCCCCTATAGAAGAGGGATGTATGGATAGGTGTGATCTGTGCGGTGTTGGGTGAGGGGGTCATATAGCAGACATTGTCCCCTATAGAAGAGGGATGTATGGATAGGTGTGATCTGTGCAGTGTTGGGTGAGGGTCACATAACAGACATTGTCCCCTATAGAAGAGGGATGTATGGATAGGTGTGATCTGTGCTGTGTTGGGTGAGGGGGTCACGTAGCGGACATTGTCCCCCATAGAAGAGGGATGTATGGATAGGTGTGATCTGTGTGGTGTTGGGTGAGGGGGTCACGTAGCGGACATTGTCCCTTATAGAAGAGGAATGTATGGATAGGTGTGATCTGTGCTGTGTTGCGTGAGGGGGTCACGTAGCGGACATTGTCCCCTATAGAAGAGGAATGTATGGATAGGTGTGATCTGTGCGGTGTTGGGTGAGGGGGTCACGTAGCAGACATTGTCCCTTATAGAAGAGGAATGTATGGATAGGCGTGATCTGTGCTGTGTTGGGTGAGGGGGTCACGTAGCGGACATTGTCCCCTATAGAAGAGGAATGTATGGATAGGTGTGATCTGTGCTGTGTTGGGTGAGGGGTCACGTAGCGGACATTGTCCCCTATAGAAGAGGGATGTATGGATAGGTGTGATCTGTGTGGTGTTGGGTGAGGGGGGTCATATAGCAGACATTGTCCCCTATAGAAGAGGGATGTATGGATAGGTGTGATCTGTGCGGTGTTGGGTGAGGGGGTCATATAGCGGACATTGTTCCCTATAAAAGAGGGATGTATGGATAGATGTGATCTGTGCGGTGTTGGGTGAGGGGGGTCACATAGCGGACATTGTCCCCTATAGAAGAGGTATGTATGGATAGGTGTGATCTGTGCGGTGCTGGGCAAGGGGTCATATAGCGAACATTGTCCCCTATAGAAGAGGGATGTATGGATAGGTGTGATCTGTGCGGTGTTGGGTGAGGGGGGTCATATAGCGGACATTGTCCCCTATAGAATAGGGATGTATGGATAGGTGTGGTCTGTGCGGTATTGGGTGAGGGGTCATATAGCGGACATTGTCCCCTAAAGAAGAGGGATGCATGGATAGATGTGATCTGTGCGGTGTTGGGTGAGGGGGTCAATTAGCGGACATTGACCCCTATAGAAGAGGGATGTATGGATAGATGTGATCTGTGCAGTGTTGGGTGAGGGGGTCATATAGTGGACATTGTCCCCTATAGAAGAGGGATGTATGGATAGATGTGATCTGTGTGGTGTTGGGTGAGGGGGTCGTATAGCGGACATGGTCCACTATAGAAGAGGGATGTATGGATAGATGTGATCTGTGCAGTGTTGGGTGAGGGGGTCATATAGCTGCCATTGTCCCCTATAGAAGAAGGATGTATGGATAGATGTGGTCTGTGCAGTGTTGGGTGAGGGGTCATATAGCGGACATTGCCCCCTATAGAAGAGGGATGTATGGATAGGTGGAGGGTGGGGGTCACATAGCAGGCTTTGTCCCCTATAGAAGAGGGATGTATGGATAGGTGTGATCTGTGCGGTGTTGGGTGAGGGGGTCACGTAGCGGACATTGTCCTCTATAGAAGAGGGATGTATGGATAGGTGTGATCTGTGCGGTGAGGGGGGTCATATAGCGGACATTGTCCCCTATAGAAGAGGGATGTATGGATAGATGTGATCTGTGCGGTGTTGGGTGAGGGGTCATATAGCGGACATTGTCCCCTATAGAAGAGGGATGCATGGATAGGTGTGATCTGTGTGATTTGAGTGAGGGGAATACATAGCGGACATTGTCCCCTATAGAAGAGGGATGTATGGATAGATGTGATCTGTGTGGTGTTGGGTGAGGGGGATCACATAGCGGACATTGTCCCCTATAGATGAGGGATGTATGGATAGGTGTGATCTGTGCAGTGTTGGGTGAGGGGATCACATAGCGGACATTGTCCCCTATAGAAGAGGGATGTATGGATAGGTGTGATCTGTGTGGTGTTGGGTGAGGGGGTCACATAGCAGACATTGTCCCCTATAGAAGAGGGATGTATGGATAGGTGTGATCTGTGCTGTGTTGGGTGAGGGGGTCACGTAGCGGACATTGTCCCTTATAGAAGAGGGATGTATGGATAGGTGTGATCTGTGCGGTGTTGGGTGAGGGGGTCATATAGCAGACATTGTCCCCTATAGAAGAGGGATGTATGGATAGATGTGATCTGTGCGGTGTTGGGTGAGGGGGGGGTCGTATAGCGGACATGGTCCCATATAGAAGTGGGATGTATGGATAGGTGTGATTTGTGCTATGTTGGGTGAGGGGTCATATAGCGGACATTGTCCCCTATAGAAGAGGGATGTATGGATAGGTGTGATCTGTGTGATGTTGGGTGAGGGGGTCACGTAGCAGACATTGTCCCCTATAGAAGAGGGATGTATGGATAGGTGTGATCTGTGCAGTGTTGGGTGAGGGGGTCATATAGCAGACATTGTCCCATATAAAAGAGGGATGTATGGATAGGTGTGATCTGTGCGGTGTTGGGTGAGGGGGTCATGTAGCAGACATGGTCGCCTATAGAAGAGGGATGTATGGATAGGTGTGATCTGTGCGGTGTTGGGTGAGGGGGTCATATAGCAGACATTGTCCCCTATAGAAGAGGGATGTATGGATAGGTGTGATCTGTGCGGTGTTGGGTGAGGGGGGTCATATAGCAGACATTGTCCCCCATAGAAGAGGGATGTATGGATAGGGGATGGGGGTCACATAGCAGACTTTGTCCCCCATAGAAGAGGTATGTATGGATAGGTGTGATCTGTGCAGTGTTGGGTGAGGGGGTCACATAGCAAACATTGTCCCCTATAGAAGAGGGATGTATGGATAGATGTGTTCTGTGCTGTGTTGGGTGAGGGGGTCATATAGCGGACATTGTCCCCTATAGAAGAGGGATGTATGGATAGCTGTAATCTGTGCGGTGTTGGGTGAGGGGGTCATATAGCAGACATTGTCACCTATAGAAGAGGGATATATGGATAGGTGTGATCTGTGCTGTGTTGGGTGAGGGGCCACGTAGCGGACATTGTCCCCTATAGAAGAGGGATGTATGGATAGGTGTGATCTGTGTTGGGTGAGGGGGTCACGTAGCGGTCATTGTCCCCTATAGAAGAGGGATGTATGGATAGATATGATCTGTGCGGTGTTGGATGAGGGGGCCATATAGCAGACATTGTCCTCTATAGAATAGGGATGTATGGATAAATATGATCTGTGCGGTGTTGGGTGAGGGGGTCACGTAGCGGACATTGTCCCCTATAGAAGAGGGATGTATGGATAGGTGTGATCTGTGTGGTGTTGGGTGAGGGGGTCACGTAGTGGACATTGTCCCCTATAGAAGAGGGATGTATGGATAGGTGTGATCTGTGCTGTGTTGGGTGAGGGGGTCACGTAGCGGTCATTGTCCCCTATAGAAGAGGGATGTATGGATAGGTGTGATCTGTGCGGTGTTGGGTGAGGGGGTCATATAGCAGACATCGTCCCCCATAGAAGAGGGATGTATGGATAGATGTGATCTGTGCGGTGTTGGGTGAGGGGGGGTCGTATAGCGGACATGGTCCCATATAGAAGAGGGATGTATGGATAGGTGTGATTTGTGCTATGTTGGGTGAGGGGTCATATAGCGGACATTGTCCCCTATAGAAGAGGGATGTATGGATAGGTGTGATGTTGGGTGAGGGGGTCACGTAGCAGACATTGTCCCCTATAGAAGAGGGATGTATGGATAGGTGTGATCTGTGCAGTGTTGGGTGAGGGGGGTCATATAGCAGACATTGTCCCGTATAAAAGAGGGATGTATGGATAGGTGTGATCTGTGCGGTGTTGGGTGAGGGGGTCATGTAGCAGACATTGTCCCCTATAGAAGAGGGATGTATGGATAGGTGTGATCTGTGCGGTGTTGGGTGAGGGGGTCATATAGCAGACATGGTCCCCTATAGAAGAGGGATGTATGGATAGGTGTGATCTGTGCGGTGTTGGGTGAGGGGGGTCATATAGCAGACATTGTCCCCCATAGAAGAGGGATGTATGGATAGGGGATGGGGGTCACATAGCAGACTTTGTCCCCCATAGAAGAGGTATGTATGGATAGGTGTGATCTGTGCAGTGTTGGGTGAGGGGGTCACATAGCAAACATTGTCCCCTATAGAAGAGGGATGTATGGATAGATGTGTTCTGTGCTGTGTTGGGTGAGGGGGTCATATAGCGGACATTGTCCCCTATAGAAGAGGGATGTATGGATAGGTGTGATCTGTGCGGTGTTGGGTGAGGGGGTCATATAGCAGACATTGTCCCCTATAGAAGAGGGATATATGGATAGGTGTGATCTGTGCTGTGTTGGGTGAGGGGGCCACGTAGCGGACATTGTCCCCTATAGAAGAGGGATGTATGGATAGGTGTGATCTGTGTTGGGTGAGGGGGTCACGTAGCGGTCATTGTCCCCCATAGAAGAGGGATGTATGGATAGATATGATCTGTGCGGTGTTGGATGAGGGGGCCATATAGCAGACATTGTCCTCTATAGAATAGGGATGTATGGATAAATATGATCTGTGCGGTGTTGGGTGAGGGGGTCACGTAGCGGACATTGTCCCCTATAGAAGAGGGATGTATGGATAGGTGTGATCTGTGTGGTGTTGGGTGAGGGGGTCACGTAGCGGACATTGTCCCCTATAGAAGAGGGATGCATGGATAGGTGTGATCTGTGCTGTGTTGGGTGAGGGGGTCACGTAGCGGTCATTGTCCCCTATAGAAGAGGGATGTATGGATAGGTGTGATCTGTGCGGTGTTGGGTGAGGGGGTCATATAGCAGACATTGTCCCCTATAGAAGAGGGATGTATGGATAGGTGTGATCTGTGCGGTGTTGGGTGAGGGGTCACATAGCAGACATTGTCCCCTATAGAAGAGGGATGTATGGATAGGTGTGATCTGTGTGGTGTTGGGTGAGGGGGGTCATATAGCAGACATTGTCCCCTATAGAAGAGGGATGTATGGATAGGTGTGATCTGTGCGGTGTTGGGTGAGGGGGTCATATAGCGGACATTGTTCCCTATAAAAGAGGGATGTATGGATAGATGTGATCTGTGCGGTGTTGGGTGAGGGGGGTCACATAGCGGACATTGTCCCCTATAGAAGAGGTATGTATGGATAGGTGTGATCTGTGCGGTGCTGGGCAAGGGGTCATATAGCGAACATTGTCCCCTATAGAAGAGGGATGTATGGATAGGTGTGATCTGTGCGGTGTTGGGTGAGGGGGGTCATATAGCGGACATTGTCCCCTATAGAATAGGGATGTATGGATAGGTGTGGTCTGTGCGGTATTGGGTGAGGGGTCATATAGCGGACATTGTCCCCTAAAGAAGAGGGATGCATGGATAGATGTGATCTGTGCGGTGTTGGGTGAGGGGGTCAATTAGCGGACATTGACCCCTATAGAAGAGGGATGTATGGATAGATGTGATCTGTGCAGTGTTGGGTGAGGGGGTCATATAGTGGACATTGTCCCCTATAGAAGAGGGATGTATGGATAGATGTGATCTGTGTGGTGTTGGGTGAGGGGGTCGTATAGCGGACATGGTCCACTATAGAAGAGGGATGTATGGATAGATGTGATCTGTGCAGTGTTGGGTGAGGGGGTCATATAGCTGCCATTGTCCCCTATAGAAGAAGGATGTATGGATAGATGTGGTCTGTGCAGTGTTGGGTGAGGGGTCATATAGCGGACATTGCCCCCTATAGAAGAGGGATGTATGGATAGGTGGAGGGTGGGGGTCACATAGCAGGCTTTGTCCCCTATAGAAGAGGGATGTATGGATAGGTGTGATCTGTGCGGTGTTGGGTGAGGGGGTCACGTAGCGGACATTGTCCTCTATAGAAGAGGGATGTATGGATAGGTGTGATCTGTGCGGTGAGGGGGTCATATAGCGGACATTGTCCCCTATAGAAGAGGGATGTATGGATAGATGTGATCTGTGCGGTGTTGGGTGAGGGGTCATATAGCGGACATTGTCCCCTATAGAAGAGGGATGCATGGATAGGTGTGATCTGTGTGATTTGAGTGAGGGGAATACATAGCGGACATTGTCCCCTATAGAAGAGGGATGTATGGATAGATGTGATCTGTGTGGTGTTGGGTGAGGGGGATCACATAGCGGACATTGTCCCCTATAGATGAGGGATGTATGGATAGGTGTGATCTGTGCAGTGTTGGGTGAGGGGATCACACAGCGGACATTGTCCCCTATAGAAGAGGGATGTATGGATAGGTGTGATCTGTGTGGTGTTGGGTGAGGGGGTCACATAGCAGACATTGTCCCCTATAGAAGAGGGATGTATGGATAGGTGTGATCTGTGCTGTGTTGGGTGAGGGGGTCACGTAGCGGACATTGTCCCTTATAGAAGAGGGATGTATGGATAGGTGTGATCTGTGCGGTGTTGGGTGAGGGGGTCATATAGCAGACATTGTCCCCTATAGAAGAGGGATGTATGGATAGATGTGATCTGTGCGGTGTTGGGTGAGGGGGGGTCGTATAGCGGACATGGTCCCATATAGAAGTGGGATGTATGGATAGGTGTGATTTGTGCTATGTTGGGTGAGGGGTCATATAGCGGACATTGTCCCCTATAGAAGAGGGATGTATGGATAGGTGTGATCTGTGTGATGTTGGGTGAGGGGGTCACGTAGCAGACATTGTCCCCTATAGAAGAGGGATGTATGGATAGGTGTGATCTGTGCAGTGTTGGGTGAGGGGGTCATATAGCAGACATTGTCCCATATAAAAGAGGGATGTATGGATAGGTGTGATCTGTGCGGTGTTGGGTGAGGGGGTCATGTAGCAGACATGGTCGCCTATAGAAGAGGGATGTATGGATAGGTGTGATCTGTGCGGTGTTGGGTGAGGGGGTCATATAGCAGACATTGTCCCCTATAGAAGAGGGATGTATGGATAGGTGTGATCTGTGCGGTGTTGGGTGAGGGGGGTCATATAGCAGACATTGTCCCCCATAGAAGAGGGATGTATGGATAGGGGATGGGGGTCACATAGCAGACTTTGTCCCCCATAGAAGAGGTATGTATGGATAGGTGTGATCTGTGCAGTGTTGGGTGAGGGGGTCACATAGCAAACATTGTCCCCTATAGAAGAGGGATGTATGGATAGATGTGTTCTGTGCTGTGTTGGGTGAGGGGGTCATATAGCGGACATTGTCCCCTATAGAAGAGGGATGTATGGATAGCTGTAATCTGTGCGGTGTTGGGTGAGGGGGTCATATAGCAGACATTGTCACCTATAGAAGAGGGATATATGGATAGGTGTGATCTGTGCTGTGTTGGGTGAGGGGCCACGTAGCGGACATTGTCCCCTATAGAAGAGGGATGTATGGATAGGTGTGATCTGTGTTGGGTGAGGGGGTCACGTAGCGGTCATTGTCCCCTATAGAAGAGGGATGTATGGATAGATATGATCTGTGCGGTGTTGGATGAGGGGGCCATATAGCAGACATTGTCCTCTATAGAATAGGGATGTATGGATAAATATGATCTGTGCGGTGTTGGGTGAGGGGGTCACGTAGCGGACATTGTCCCCTATAGAAGAGGGATGTATGGATAGGTGTGATCTGTGTGGTGTTGGGTGAGGGGGTCACGTAGTGGACATTGTCCCCTATAGAAGAGGGATGTATGGATAGGTGTGATCTGTGCTGTGTTGGGTGAGGGGGTCACGTAGCGGTCATTGTCCCCTATAGAAGAGGGATGTATGGATAGGTGTGATCTGTGCGGTGTTGGGTGAGGGGGTCATATAGCAGACATCGTCCCCCATAGAAGAGGGATGTATGGATAGATGTGATCTGTGCGGTGTTGGGTGAGGGGGGGTCGTATAGCGGACATGGTCCCATATAGAAGAGGGATGTATGGATAGGTGTGATTTGTGCTATGTTGGGTGAGGGGTCATATAGCGGACATTGTCCCCTATAGAAGAGGGATGTATGGATAGGTGTGATGTTGGGTGAGGGGGTCACGTAGCAGACATTGTCCCCTATAGAAGAGGGATGTATGGATAGGTGTGATCTGTGCAGTGTTGGGTGAGGGGGGTCATATAGCAGACATTGTCCCGTATAAAAGAGGGATGTATGGATAGGTGTGATCTGTGCGGTGTTGGGTGAGGGGGTCATGTAGCAGACATTGTCCCCTATAGAAGAGGGATGTATGGATAGGTGTGATCTGTGCGGTGTTGGGTGAGGGGGTCATATAGCAGACATGGTCCCCTATAGAAGAGGGATGTATGGATAGGTGTGATCTGTGCGGTGTTGGGTGAGGGGGGTCATATAGCAGACATTGTCCCCCATAGAAGAGGGATGTATGGATAGGGGATGGGGGTCACATAGCAGACTTTGTCCCCCATAGAAGAGGTATGTATGGATAGGTGTGATCTGTGCAGTGTTGGGTGAGGGGGTCACATAGCAAACATTGTCCCCTATAGAAGAGGGATGTATGGATAGATGTGTTCTGTGCTGTGTTGGGTGAGGGGGTCATATAGCGGACATTGTCCCCTATAGAAGAGGGATGTATGGATAGGTGTGATCTGTGCGGTGTTGGGTGAGGGGGTCATATAGCAGACATTGTCCCCTATAGAAGAGGGATATATGGATAGGTGTGATCTGTGCTGTGTTGGGTGAGGGGGCCACGTAGCGGACATTGTCCCCTATAGAAGAGGGATGTATGGATAGGTGTGATCTGTGTTGGGTGAGGGGGTCACGTAGCGGTCATTGTCCCCCATAGAAGAGGGATGTATGGATAGATATGATCTGTGCGGTGTTGGATGAGGGGGCCATATAGCAGACATTGTCCTCTATAGAATAGGGATGTATGGATAAATATGATCTGTGCGGTGTTGGGTGAGGGGGTCACGTAGCGGACATTGTCCCCTATAGAAGAGGGATGTATGGATAGGTGTGATCTGTGTGGTGTTGGGTGAGGGGGTCACGTAGCGGACATTGTCCCCTATAGAAGAGGGATGCATGGATAGGTGTGATCTGTGCTGTGTTGGGTGAGGGGGTCACGTAGCGGTCATTGTCCCCTATAGAAGAGGGATGTATGGATAGGTGTGATCTGTGCGGTGTTGGGTGAGGGGGTCATATAGCAGACATTGTCCCCTATAGAAGAGGGATGTATGGATAGGTGTGATCTGTGCGGTGTTGGGTGAGGGGTCACATAGCAGACATTGTCCCCTATAGAAGAGGGATGTATGGATAGGTGTGATCTGTGCTGTGTTGGGTGAGGGGGTCACGTAGCGGACATTGTCCCCTATAGAAGAGGGATGTATGGATAGGTGTGATCTGTGCGGTGTTGGGTGAGGGGGTCATATAGCAGACATTGTCCCCTATAGAAGAGGGATGTATGGATAGGTGTGATCTGTGTGGTGTTGGGTGAGGGGGTCACGTAGCGGACATTGTCCCTTATAGAAGAGGAATGTATGGATAGGTGTGATCTGTGCTGTGTTGCGTGAGGGGGTCACGTAGCGGACATTGTCCCCTATAGAAGAGGAATGTATGGATAGGTGTGATCTGTGCGGTGTTGGGTGAGGGGGTCACGTAGCAGACATTGTCCCTTATAGAAGAGGAATGTATGGATAGGCGTGATCTGTGCTGTGTTGGGTGAGGGGGTCACGTAGCGGACATTGTCCCCTATAGAAGAGGAATGTATGGATAGGTGTGATCTGTGCTGTGTTGGGTGAGGGGTCACGTAGCGGACATTGTCCCCTATAGAAGAGGGATGTATGGATAGGTGTGAGCTGTGTGGTGTTGGGTGAGGGGGGTCATATAGCAGACATTGTCCCCTATAGAAGAGGGATGTATGGATAGGTGTGATCTGTGCGGTGTTGGGTGAGGGGGTCATATAGCGGACATTGTTCCCTATAAAAGAGGGATGTATGGATAGATGTGATCTGTGCGGTGTTGGGTGAGGGGGGTCACATAGCGGACATTGTCCCCTATAGAAGAGGTATGTATGGATAGGTGTGATCTGTGCGGTGCTGGGCGAGGGGTCATATAGCGGACATTGTCCCCTATAGAAGAGGGATGTATGGATAGGTGTGATCTGTGCGGTGTTGGGTGAGGGGGGTCATATAGCGGACATTGTCCCCTATAGAATAGGGATGTATGGATAGATGTGGTCTGTGCGGTATTGGGTGAGGGGTCATATAGCGGACATTGTCCCCTATAGAAGAAGGATGTATGGATAGATGTGGTCTGTGCAGTGTTGGGTGAGGGGTCATATAGCGGACATTGCCCCCTATAGAAGAGGGATGTATGGATAGGTGGAGGGTGGGGGTCACATAGCAGGCTTTGTCCCCTATAGAAGAGGGATGTATGGATAGGTGTGATCTGTGCGGTGTTGGGTGAGGGGGTCACGTAGCGGACATTGTCCTCTATAGAAGAGGGATGTATGGATAGGTGTGATCTGTGCGGTGAGGGGGGTCATATAGCGGACATTGTCCCCTATAGAAGAGGGATGTATGGATAGATGTGGTCTGTGCGGTGTTGGGTGAGGGGTCATATAGCGGACATTGTCCCCTATAGAAGAGGGATGCATGGATAGGTGTGATCTGTGTGATGTTGAGTGAGGGGAATACATAGCGGACATTGTCCCCTATAGAAGAGGGATGTATGGATAGATGTGATCTGTGTGGTGTTGGGTGAGGGGGATCACATAGCGGACATTGTCCCCTATAGATGAGGGATGTATGGATAGGTGTGATCTGTGCAGTGTTGGGTGAGGGGATCACATAGCGGACATTGTCCCCTATAGAAGAGGGATGTATGGATAGGTGTGATCTGTGTGGTGTTGGGTGAGGGGGTCACATAGCAGACATTGTCCCCTATAGAAGAGGGATGTATGGATAGGTGTGATCTGTGCTGTGTTGGGTGAGGGGGTCACGTAGCGGACATTGTCCCCTATAGAAGAGGGATGTATGGATAGATGTGATCTGTGCAGTGTTGGGTGAGGGGGGTCGTATAGCGGACATGGTCCCCTATAGAAGAGGGATGTATGGATAGATGTGATCTGTGCGGTGTTGGGTGAGGGGGTCATATAGCTGACATTGTCCCCTATAGAAGAAGGGTGTATGGATAGATGTGGTCTGTGCAGTGTTGGGTGAGGGGTCATATAGCGGACATTGCCCCCTATAGAAGAGGGATGTATGGATAGGTGGAGGTCACATAGCAGGCTTTGTCCCCTATAGAAGAGGGATGTATGGATAGGTGTGATCTGTGCGGTGTTGGGTGAGGGGGTCACGTAGCGGACATTGTCCTCTATAGAAGAGGGATGTATGGATAGGTGTGATCTGTGCGGTGAGGGGGGTCATATAGCGGACATTGTCCCCTATAGAAGAGGGATGTATGGATAGATGTGGTCTGTGCGGTGTTGGGTGAGGGGTCATATAGCGGACATTGTCCCCTATAGAAGAGGGATGCATGGATAGGTGTGATCTGTGTGATGTTGAGTGAGGGGAATACATAGCGGACATTGTCCCCTATAGAAGAGGGATGCATGGATAGATGTGATCTGTGTGGTGTTGGGTGAGGGGGATCACATAGCGGACATTGTCCCCTATAGATGAGGGATGTATGGATAGGTGTGATCTGTGCAGTGTTGGGTGAGGGGATCACATAGCGGACATTGTCCCCTATAGAAGAGGGATGTATGGATAGGTGTGATCTGTGTGGTGTTGGGTGAGGGGGTCACATAGCAGACATTGTCCCCTATAGAAGAGGGATGTATGGATAGGTGGGATCTGTGCTGTGTTGGGTGAGGGGGTCACGTAGCGGACATTGTCCCTTATAGAAGAGGGATGTATGGATAGGTGTGATCTGTGTGGTGTTGGGTGAGGGGGTCATATAGCAGACATTGTCCCCTATAGTAGAGGGATGTATGGATAGATGTGATCTGTGCGGTGTTGGGTGAGGGGGGTCGTATAGCGGACATGGTCCCCTATAGAAGAGGGATGTATGGATAGATGTGATCTGTGCGGTGTTGGGCGAGGGGGTCATATAGCTGACATTGTCCCCTATAGAAGAGGGATGTATGGATAGATGTGGTCTGTGCGGTGTTGGGTCATATAGCGGACATTGTCCCCTATAGAAGAGGGATGTATGGATAGGTGGAGGGTGGGGGTCACATAGCGGGCTTTGTCCCCTATAGAAGAGGTATGTATGGTTAGGTGTGATCTGTGCGGTGTTGGGTGAGGGGGTCGTATAGCGGACATTGTCCCCTATAGAAGAGGGATGTATGGATAGATGTGATCTGTGCGGTGAGGGGGGTCATATAGTGGACATTGTCCCCTATAGAAGAGGGATGTATGGATAGGTGTGATCTGTGTGGTGTTGGGTGAGGGGGTCACATAGCGGACATTGTCCCTCATAGAAGAGGGATGTATGGATAGGTGTGATCTGTGTGATGTTGGGTGAGGGGGTCATATAGCAGACATTGTCCCCTATAGAAGAGGGATGCATGGATAGATAAGGTCTGTGCGGCGTTGGATGAGGGGTCCTATAGCGGACATTGTCCCCTATAGAAGAGGGATGTATGGATAGGTGTAATCTGTGTGATGTTGGGTGAGGGGGTCACGTAGCGGACATTGTCTCCTATAGAAGAGGGATGTATGTATAGATGTGGTCTGTGTGGTGTTGGGTGAGGGGGTCACATAACGGACATTGTCCCCTATAGAAGAGGGATGTATGGATAGGTGTGATCTGTGCAGTGTTGCGTGAGGGGGGTCATATAGCGGAAATTTTTCCCTACAGAAGAGGGATGTATGGATAGATGTGGTCTGGGCAGTGTTGGGTGAGGGGTCACGTAGCGGACATTGTCCCCTATAGAAGAAGGATGTATGGATAGATGTGGTCTATGCGGTGTTGGGTGAGGGGTCATATAGCGGACATTGTCCCCTATAGAAGAGGGATGTATGGATAGGCAGAGGGTGGGGGTCACATAGCAGGCTTTGTCCCCTATAGAAGAGGGATGTATGGATAGGTGTGATATGTGCGGTGTTGGGTGAGGGGGTCACATAGCGGACATTGTCCCCTATAGAAGAGGGATGTATGGATAGGTGTGATCTGTGCGGTGAGGGGGGTCATATAGCGGACATTGTCCCCTATAGAAGAGGGATGTTTGGATAGATGTGGTCTGTGCGGTGTTGGGTGAGGGGTCATATAGCGGACATTGTCCCCTATAGAAGAGGGATGTATGCATAGGTGTGATCTGTGTGATGTTGAGTGAGGGGATCACATAGCGGACATTGTCCCCTATAGAAGAGGGATGTATGGATAGATGTGATCTGTGTGGTGTTGGGTGAGGGGGATCACATAGCGGACATTGTCCCCTATAGATGAGGCATGTATGGATAGGTGTGATCTGTGCAGTGTTGGGTGAGGGGATCACATAGCGGACATTGTCCCCTATAGAAGAGGGATGTATGGATAGGTGTGATCTGTGTGGTGTTGGGTGAGGGGGTCACATAGCAGACATTGTCCCCTATAGAAGAGGGATGTATGGATAGGTGTGATCTGTGCTGTGTTGGGTGAGGGGGTCACGTAGCGGACATTGTCCCTTATAGAAGAGGGATGTATGGATAGGTGTGATCTGTGCGGTGTTGGGTGAGGGGGTCATATAGCAGACATTGTCCCCTATAGAAGAGGGATGTATGGATAGATGTGATCTGTGCGGTGTTGGGTGAGGGGGGGTCGTATAGCGGACATGGTCCCATATAGAAGAGGGATGTATGGATAGGTGTGATTTGTGCTATGTTGGGTGAGGGGTCATATAGCGGACATTGTCCCCTATAGAAGAGGGATGTATGGATAGGTGTGATCTGTGCGGTGTTGGGTGAGGGGGTCATGTAGCAGACATTGTCCCCTATATAAGAGGGATGTATGGATAGGTGTGATCTGTGCGGTGTTGGGTGAGGGGGTCATATAGCAGACATTGTCCCCTATAGAAGAGGGATGTATGGATAGGTGTGATCTGTGCGGTGTTGGATGAGGGGGGTCATATAGCAGACATTGTCCCCCATAGAAGAGGGATGTATGGATAGGGGATGGGGGTCACATAGCAGACTTTGTCCCCCATAGAAGAGGTATGTATGGATAGGTGTGATCTGTGCAGTGTTGGGTGAGGGGGTCACATAGCAAACATTGTCCCCTATAGAAGAGGGATGTATGGATAGATGTGTTCTGTGCTGTGTTGGGTGAGGGGGTCATATAGCGGACATTGTCCCCTATAGAAGAGGGATGTATGGATAGGTGTAATCTGTGCGGTGTTGGGTGAGGGGGTTATATAGCAGACATTGTCCCCTATAGAAGAGGGATATATGGATAGGTGTGATCTGTGCTGTGTTGGGTGAGGGGGCCACGTAGCGGACATTGTCCCCTATAGAAGAGGGATGTATGGATAGGTGTGATCTGTGTTGGGTGAGGGGGTCACGTAGCGGTCATTGTCCCCTATAGAAGAGGGATGTATGGATAGATATGATCTGTGCGGTGTTGGATGAGGGGGCCATATAGCAGACATTGTCCTCTATAGAATAGGGATGTATGGATAAATATGATCTGTGCGGTGTTGGGTGAGGGGGTCACGTAGCGGACATTGTCCCCTATAGAAGAGGGATGTATGGATAGGTGTGATCTGTGTGGTGTTGGGTGAGGGGGTCACGTAGCGGACATTGTCCCCTATAGAAGAGGGATGTATGGATAGGTGTGATCTGTGCTGTGTTGGGTGAGGGGGTCACGTAGCGGTCATTGTCCCCTATAGAAGAGGGATGTATGGATAGGTGTGATCTGTGCGGTGTTGGGTGAGGGGGTCATATAGCAGACATTGTCCCCTATAGAAGAGGGATGTATGGATAGGTGTGATCTGTGCGGTGTTGGGTGAGGGGGTCATATAGCAGACATTGTCCCCTATAGAAGAGGGATGTATGGATAGGTGTGATCTGTGTGGTGTTGGATGAGGGGGTCACGTAGCAGACATTGTCCCCTATAGAAGAGGGATGTATGGATAGGTGTGATCTGTGCTGTGTTGGGTGAGGGGGTCACGTAGCGGACATTGTCCCCTATAGAAGAGGGATGTATGGATAGGTGTGATCTGTGTGGTGTTGGGTGAGGGGGTCACATAGCAGACATTGTCCCCTATAGAAGAGGGATGTATGGATAGGTGTGATCTGTGCTGTGTTGGGTGAGGGGGTCACTTAGCGGACATTGTCCCTTATAGAAGAGGGATGTATGGATAGGTGTGATCTGTGTGGTGTTGGGTGAGGGGCCATATAGCGGACATTGTCCCCTATAGAAGAGGGATGTATGGATAGGTGTGATCTGTGCGGTGTTGGGTGAGGGGTCATATAGCGGACATTGTCCCCTATAGAAGAGGGATGTATGGATAGGTGTGATCTGTGCGGTGTTGGATGAGGGGGTCATATAGCGGACATTGTCCCCTATAGAAGAGGGATGTATGGATAGATGTGGTCTGTGCGGTATTGGGTGAGGGGTCATATAGCGGACATTGTCCCCTAAAGAAGAGGGATGCATGGATAGATGTGATCTGTGCGGTGTTGGGTGAGGGGGTCAATTAGCGGACATTGACCCCTATAGAAGAGGGATGTATGGATAGATGTGATCTGTGCGGTGTTGGGTGAGGGGGTCAATTAGCGGACATTGACCCCTATAGAAGAGGGATGTATGGATAGATGTGATCTGTGCAGTGTTGGGTGAGGGGGTCATATAGTGGACATTGTCCCCTATAGAAGAGGGATGTATGGATAGGTGTGATCTGTGCGGTGTTGGATGAGGGGGTCATATAGCGGACATTGTCCCCTATAGAAGAGGGATGTATGGATAGATGTGGTCTGTGCGGTATTGGGTGAGGGGTCATATAGCGGACATTGTCCCCTAAAGAAGAGGGATGCATGGATAGATGTGATCTGTGCGGTGTTGGGTGAGGGGGTCAATTAGCGGACATTGACCCCTATAGAAGAGGGATGTATGGATAGATGTGATCTGTGCAGTGTTGGGTGAGGGGGTCATATAGTGGACATTGTCCCCTATAGAAGAGGGATATATGGATAGATGTGATCTGTGCGGTGTTGGGTGAGGGGGTCATATAGCTGCCATGGTCCCCTATAGAAGAAGGATGTATGGATAGATGTGGTCTATGCAGTGTTGGGTGAGGGGTCATATAGCGGACATTGTCCCCTATAGAAGAGGGATGTATGGATAGGCAGAGGATGGGGGTCACATAGCAGGCTTTGTCCCCTATAGAAGAGGGATGTATTGATAGGTGTGATATGTGTGGTGTTGGGTGAGGGGGTCACGTAGCGGACATTGTCCCCTATAGAAGAGGGATGTATGGATAGGTGTGATCTGTGCAGTGAGGGGGGTCATATAGCGGACATTGTCCCCTATAGAAGAGGGGTGTTTGGATAGATGTGGTCTGTGCGGTGTTGGGTGAGGGGTCATATAGCGGACATTGTCCCCTATAGAAGAGGGATGTATGCATAGGTGTGATCTGTGTGATGTTGAGTGAGGGGATCACATAGCGGACATTGTCCCCTATAGAAGAGGGATGTATGGATATATGTGATCTGTATGGTGTTGGGTGAGGGGGATCACATAGCTGACATTGTCCCCTATAGATGAGGGATGTATGGATAGGTGTGATCTGTGTAGTGTTGGGTGAGGGGATCACATAGCGGACATTGTCCCCTATAGAAGAGGGATGTATGGATAGGTGTGATCTGTGTGGTGTTGGGTGAGGGGGTCACATAGCAGACATTGTCCCCTATAGAAGAGGGATGTATGGATAGGTGTGATCTGTGCTGTGTTGGGTGAGGGGGTAACGTAGCGGACATTGTCCCTTATAGAAGAGGGATGTATGGATAGGTGTGATCTGTGCGGTGTTGGGTGAGGGGGTCATATAGCAGACATTGTCCCCTATAGAAGCGGGATGTATGGATAGATGTGATCTGTGCGGTGTTGGGTGAGGGGGGGTCGTATAGCGGACATGGTCCCATATAGAAGAGGGATGTATGGATAGGTGTGATTTGTGCTATGTTGGGTGAGGGGTCATATAGCGGACATTGTCCCCTATAGAAGAGGGATGTATGGATAGGTGTGATCTGTGTGATGTTGGGTGAGGGGGTCACGTAGTAGACATTGTCCCCTATAGAAGAGGGATGTATGGATAGGTGTGATCTGTGCAGTGTTGGGTGAGGGGGGTCATATAGCAGACATTGTCCCGTATAAAAGAGGGATGTATGGATAGGTGTGATCTGTGCGGTGTTGGGTGAGGGGGTCATGTAGCAGACATTGTCCCCTATAGAAGAGGGATGTATGGATAGGTGTGATCTGTGCGGTGTTGGGTGAGGGGGTCATATAGCAGACATTGTCCCCTATAGAAGAGGGATGTATGGATAGGTGTGATCTGTGCGGTGTTGGGTGAGGGGGGTCATATAGCAGACATTGTCCCCCATAGAAGAGGGATGTATGGATAGGGGATGGGGGTCACATAGCAGACTTTGTCCCCCATAGAAGAGGTATGTATGGATAGGTGTGATCTGTGCAGTGTTGGGTGAGGGGGTCACATAGCAAACATTGTCCCCTATAGAAGAGGGATGTATGGATAGATGTGTTCTGTGCTGTGTTGGGTGAGGGGTCATATAGCGGACATTATCCCCTATAGAAGAGGGATGTATGGATAGGTGTGATCTGTGCGGTGTTGGGTGAGGGGGTCATATAGCAGACATTGTCCCCTATAGAAGAGGGATATATGGATAGGTGTGATCTGTGCTGTGTTGGGTGAGGGGGCCACGTAGCGGACATTGTCCCCTATAGAAGAGGGATGTATGGATAGGTGTGATCTGTGTTGGGTGAGGGGGTCACGTAGCGGTCATTGTCCCCCATAGAAGAGGGATGTATGGATAGATATGATCTGTGCGGTGTTGGATGAGGGGGCCATATAGCAGACATTGTCCTCTATAGAATAGGGATGTATGGATAAATATGATCTGTGCGGTGTTGGGTGAGGGGGTCACGTAGCGGACATTGTCCCCTATAGAAGAGGGATGTATGGATAGGTGTGATCTGTGTGGTGTTGGGTGAGGGGGTCACGTAGCGGACATTGTCCCCTATAGAAGAGGGATGTATGGATATTTGTGATCTGTGCTGTGTTGGGTGAGGGGGTCACGTAGCGGTCATTGTCCCCTATAGAAGAGGGATGTATGGATAGGTGTGATCTGTGCGGTGTTGGGTGAGGGGGTCATATAGCAGACATTGTCCCCTATAGAAGAGGGATGTATGGATAGGTGTGATCTGTGCAGTGTTGGGTGAGGGGTCACATAGCAGACATTGTCCCCTATAGAAGAGGGATGTATGGATAGGTGTGATCTGTGCTGTGTTGGGTGAGGGGGTCACGTAGCGGACATTGTCCCCCATAGAAGAGGGATGTATGGATAGGTGTGATCTGTGTGGTGTTGGGTGAGGGGGTCACGTAGCGGACATTGTCCCTTATAGAAGAGGAATGTATGGATAGGTGTGATCTGTGCTGTGTTGCGTGAGGGGGTCACGTAGCGGACATTGTCCCCTATAGAAGAGGAATGTATGGATAGGTGTGATCTGTGCGGTGTTGGGTGAGGGGGTCACGTAGCAGACATTGTCCCTTATAGAAGAGGAATGTATGGATAGGCGTGATCTGTGCTGTGTTGGGTGAGGGGGTCACGTAGCGGACATTGTCCCCTATAGAAGAGGAATGTATGGATAGGTGTGATCTGTGCTGTGTTGGGTGAGGGGTCACGTAGCGGACATTGTCCCCTATAGAAGAGGGATGTATGGATAGGTGTGATCTGTGTGGTGTTGGGTGAGGGGGGTCATATAGCAGACATTGTCCCCTATAGAAGAGGGATGTATGGATAGGTGTGATCTGTGCGGTGTTGGGTGAGGGGGTCATATAGCAGACATTGTTCCCTATAAAAGAGGGATGTATGGATAGATGTGATCTGTGCGGTGTTGGGTGAGGGGGGTCACATAGCGGACATTGTCCCCTATAGAAGAGGTATGTATGGATAGGTGTGATCTGTGCGGTGCTGGGCGAGGGGTCATATAGCAGACATTGTCCCCTAAAGAAGAGGGATGCATGGATAGATGTGATCTGTGCGGTGTTGGGCGAGGGGGTCAATTAGCGGACATTGACCCCTATAGAAGAGGGATGTATGGATAGATGTGATCTGTGCAGTGTTGGGTGAGGGGGTCATATAGTGGACATTGTCCCCTATAGAAGAGGGATGTATGGATAGATGTGATCTGTGTGGTGTTGGGTGAGGGGGTCGTATAGCGGACATGGTCCACTATAGAAGAGGGATGTATGGATAGATGTGATCTGTGCAGTGTTGGGTGAGGGGGTCATATAGCTGCCATTGTCCCCTATAGAAGAAGGATGTATGGATAGATGTGGTCTGTGCAGTGTTGGGTGAGGGGTCATATAGCGGACATTGCCCCCTATAGAAGAGGGATGTATGGATAGGTGGAGGGTGGGGGTCACATAGCAGGCTTTGTCCCCTATAGAAGAGGGATGTATGGATAGGTGTGATCTGTGCGGTGTTGGGTGAGGGGGTCACGTAGCGGACATTGTCCTCTATAGAAGAGGGATGTATGGATAGGTGTGATCTGTGCGGTGAGGGGGTCATATAGCGGACATTGTCCCCTATAGAAGAGGGATGTATGGATAGATGTGATCTGTGCGGTGTTGGGTGAGGGGTCATATAGCGGACATTGTCCCCTATAGAAGAGGGATGCATGGATAGGTGTGATCTGTGTGATTTGAGTGAGGGGAATACATAGCGGACATTGTCCCCTATAGAAGAGGGATGTATGGATAGATGTGATCTGTGTGGTGTTGGGTGAGGGGGATCACATAGCGGACATTGTCCCCTATAGATGAGGGATGTATGGATAGGTGTGATCTGTGCAGTGTTGGGTGAGGGGATCACACAGCGGACATTGTCCCCTATAGAAGAGGGATGTATGGATAGGTGTGATCTGTGTGGTGTTGGGTGAGGGGGTCACATAGCAGACATTGTCCCCTATAGAAGAGGGATGTATGGATAGGTGTGATCTGTGCTGTGTTGGGTGAGGGGGTCACGTAGCGGACATTGTCCCTTATAGAAGAGGGATGTATGGATAGGTGTGATCTGTGCGGTGTTGGGTGAGGGGGTCATATAGCAGACATTGTCCCCTATAGAAGAGGGATGTATGGATAGATGTGATCTGTGCGGTGTTGGGTGAGGGGGGGTCGTATAGCGGACATGGTCCCATATAGAAGTGGGATGTATGGATAGGTGTGATTTGTGCTATGTTGGGTGAGGGGTCATATAGCGGACATTGTCCCCTATAGAAGAGGGATGTATGGATAGGTGTGATCTGTGTGATGTTGGGTGAGGGGGTCACGTAGCAGACATTGTCCCCTATAGAAGAGGGATGTATGGATAGGTGTGATCTGTGCAGTGTTGGGTGAGGGGGTCATATAGCAGACATTGTCCCATATAAAAGAGGGATGTATGGATAGGTGTGATCTGTGCGGTGTTGGGTGAGGGGGTCATGTAGCAGACATGGTCGCCTATAGAAGAGGGATGTATGGATAGGTGTGATCTGTGCGGTGTTGGGTGAGGGGGTCATATAGCAGACATTGTCCCCTATAGAAGAGGGATGTATGGATAGGTGTGATCTGTGCGGTGTTGGGTGAGGGGGGTCATATAGCAGACATTGTCCCCCATAGAAGAGGGATGTATGGATAGGGGATGGGGGTCACATAGCAGACTTTGTCCCCCATAGAAGAGGTATGTATGGATAGGTGTGATCTGTGCAGTGTTGGGTGAGGGGGTCACATAGCAAACATTGTCCCCTATAGAAGAGGGATGTATGGATAGATGTGTTCTGTGCTGTGTTGGGTGAGGGGGTCATATAGCGGACATTGTCCCCTATAGAAGAGGGATGTATGGATAGCTGTAATCTGTGCGGTGTTGGGTGAGGGGGTCATATAGCAGACATTGTCACCTATAGAAGAGGGATATATGGATAGGTGTGATCTGTGCTGTGTTGGGTGAGGGGCCACGTAGCGGACATTGTCCCCTATAGAAGAGGGATGTATGGATAGGTGTGATCTGTGTTGGGTGAGGGGGTCACGTAGCGGTCATTGTCCCCTATAGAAGAGGGATGTATGGATAGATATGATCTGTGCGGTGTTGGATGAGGGGGCCATATAGCAGACATTGTCCTCTATAGAATAGGGATGTATGGATAAATATGATCTGTGCGGTGTTGGGTGAGGGGGTCACGTAGCGGACATTGTCCCCTATAGAAGAGGGATGTATGGATAGGTGTGATCTGTGTGGTGTTGGGTGAGGGGGTCACGTAGTGGACATTGTCCCCTATAGAAGAGGGATGTATGGATAGGTGTGATCTGTGCTGTGTTGGGTGAGGGGGTCACGTAGCGGTCATTGTCCCCTATAGAAGAGGGATGTATGGATAGGTGTGATCTGTGCGGTGTTGGGTGAGGGGGTCATATAGCAGACATCGTCCCCCATAGAAGAGGGATGTATGGATAGATGTGATCTGTGCGGTGTTGGGTGAGGGGGGGTCGTATAGCGGACATGGTCCCATATAGAAGAGGGATGTATGGATAGGTGTGATTTGTGCTATGTTGGGTGAGGGGTCATATAGCGGACATTGTCCCCTATAGAAGAGGGATGTATGGATAGGTGTGATGTTGGGTGAGGGGGTCACGTAGCAGACATTGTCCCCTATAGAAGAGGGATGTATGGATAGGTGTGATCTGTGCAGTGTTGGGTGAGGGGGGTCATATAGCAGACATTGTCCCGTATAAAAGAGGGATGTATGGATAGGTGTGATCTGTGCGGTGTTGGGTGAGGGGGTCATGTAGCAGACATTGTCCCCTATAGAAGAGGGATGTATGGATAGGTGTGATCTGTGCGGTGTTGGGTGAGGGGGTCATATAGCAGACATGGTCCCCTATAGAAGAGGGATGTATGGATAGGTGTGATCTGTGCGGTGTTGGGTGAGGGGGGTCATATAGCAGACATTGTCCCCCATAGAAGAGGGATGTATGGATAGGGGATGGGGGTCACATAGCAGACTTTGTCCCCCATAGAAGAGGTATGTATGGATAGGTGTGATCTGTGCAGTGTTGGGTGAGGGGGTCACATAGCAAACATTGTCCCCTATAGAAGAGGGATGTATGGATAGATGTGTTCTGTGCTGTGTTGGGTGAGGGGGTCATATAGCGGACATTGTCCCCTATAGAAGAGGGATGTATGGATAGGTGTGATCTGTGCGGTGTTGGGTGAGGGGGTCATATAGCAGACATTGTCCCCTATAGAAGAGGGATATATGGATAGGTGTGATCTGTGCTGTGTTGGGTGAGGGGGCCACGTAGCGGACATTGTCCCCTATAGAAGAGGGATGTATGGATAGGTGTGATCTGTGTTGGGTGAGGGGGTCACGTAGCGGTCATTGTCCCCCATAGAAGAGGGATGTATGGATAGATATGATCTGTGCGGTGTTGGATGAGGGGGCCATATAGCAGACATTGTCCTCTATAGAATAGGGATGTATGGATAAATATGATCTGTGCGGTGTTGGGTGAGGGGGTCACGTAGCAGACATTGTCCCCTATAGAAGAGGGATGTATGGATAGGTGTGATCTGTGTGGTGTTGGGTGAGGGGGTCACGTAGCGGACATTGTCCCCTATAGAAGAGGGATGCATGGATAGGTGTGATCTGTGCGGTGTTGGGTGAGGGGGTCACGTAGCGGACATTGTCCTCTATAGAAGAGGGATGTATGGATAGGTGTGATCTGTGCGGTGAGGGGGGTCATATAGCGGACATTGTCCCCTATAGAAGAGGGATGTATGGATAGATGTGGTCTGTGCGGTGTTGGGTGAGGGGTCATATAGCGGACATTGTCCCCTATAGAAGAGGGATGCATGGATAGGTGTGATCTGTGTGATGTTGAGTGAGGGGAATACATAGCGGACATTGTCCCCTATAGAAGAGGGATGCATGGATAGATGTGATCTGTGTGGTGTTGGGTGAGGGGGATCACATAGCGGACATTGTCCCCTATAGATGGGGGATGTATGGATAGGTGTGATCTGTGCAGTGTTGGGTGAGGGGATCACATAGCGGACATTGTCCCCTATAGAAGAGGGATGTATGGATAGGTGTGATCTGTGTGGTGTTGGGTGAGGGGGTCACATAGCAGACATTGTCCCCTATAGAAGAGGGATGTATGGATAGGTGGGATCTGTGCTGTGTTGGGTGAGGGGGTCACGTAGCGGACATTGTCCCTTATAGAAGAGGGATGTATGGATAGGTGTGATCTGTGTGGTGTTGGGTGAGGGGGTCATATAGCAGACATTGTCCCCTATAGTAGAGGGATGTATGGATAGATGTGATCTGTGCGGTGTTGGGTGAGGGGGGTCGTATAGCGGACATGGTCCCCTATAGAAGAGGGATGTATGGATAGATGTGATCTGTGCGGTGTTGGGCGAGGGGGTCATATAGCTGACATTGTCCCCTATAGAAGAGGGATGTATGGATAGATGTGGTCTGTGCGGTGTTGGGTCATATAGCGGACATTGTCCCCTATAGAAGAGGGATGTATGGATAGGTGGAGGGTGGGGGTCACATAGCGGGCTTTGTCCCCTATAGAAGAGGTATGTATGGTTAGGTGTGATCTGTGCGGTGTTGGGTGAGGGGGTCGTATAGCGGACATTGTCCCCTATAGAAGAGGGATGTATGGATAGATGTGATCTGTGCGGTGAGGGGGGTCATATAGTGGACATTGTCCCCTATAGAAGAGGGATGTATGGATAGGTGTGATCTGTGTGGTGTTGGGTGAGGGGGTCACATAGCGGACATTGTCCCTCATAGAAGAGGGATGTATGGATAGGTGTGATCTGTGTGATGTTGGGTGAGGGGGTCATATAGCAGACATTGTCCCCTATAGAAGAGGGATGTATGGATAGATAAGGTCTGTGCGGCGTTGGATGAGGGGTCCTATAGCGGACATTGTCCCCTATAGAAGAGGGATGTATGGATAGGTGTAATCTGTGTGATGTTGGGTGAGGGGGTCACGTAGCGGACATTGTCTCCTATAGAAGAGGGATGTATGTATAGATGTGGTCTGTGTGGTGTTGGGTGAGGGGGTCACATAACGGACATTGTCCCCTATAGAAGAGGGATGTATGGATAGGTGTGATCTGTGCAGTGTTGCGTGAGGGGGGTCATATAGCGGACATTTTTCCCTACAGAAGAGGGATGTATGGATAGATGTGGTCTGGGCAGTGTTGGGTGAGGGGTCACGTAGCGGACATTGTCCCCTATAGAAGAAGGATGTATGGATAGATGTGGTCTATGCGGTGTTGGGTGAGGGGTCATATAGCGGACATTGTCCCCTATAGAAGAGGGATGTATGGATAGGCAGAGGGTGGGGGTCACATAGCAGGCTTTGTCCCCTATAGAAGAGGGATGTATGGATAGGTGTGATATGTGCGGTGTTGGGTGAGGGGGTCACATAGCGGACATTGTCCCCTATAGAAGAGGGATGTATGGATAGGTGTGATCTGTGCGGTGAGGGGGGTCATATAGCGGACATTGTCCCCTATAGAAGAGGGATGTTTGGATAGATGTGGTCTGTGCGGTGTTGGGTGAGGGGTCATATAGCGGACATTGTCCCCTATAGAAGAGGGATGTATGCATAGGTGTGATCTGTGTGATGTTGAGTGAGGGGATCACATAGCGGACATTGTCCCCTATAGAAGAGGGATGTATGGATAGGTGTGATCTGTGTGGTGTTGGGTGAGGGGGTCACATAGCAGACATTGTCCCCTATAGAAGAGGGATGTATGGATAGGTGTGATCTGTGCTGTGTTGGGTGAGGGGGTCACGTAGCGGACATTGTCCCTTATAGAAGAGGGATGTATGGATAGGTGTGATCTGTGCGGTGTTGGGTGAGGGGGTCATATAGCAGACATTGTCCCCTATAGAAGAGGGATGTATGGATAGATGTGATCTGTGCGGTGTTGGGTGAGGGGGGGTCGTATAGCGGACATGGTCCCATATAGAAGAGGGATGTATGGATAGGTGTGATTTGTGCTATGTTGGGTGAGGGGTCATATAGCGGACATTGTCCCCTATAGAAGAGGGATGTATGGATAGGTGTGATCTGTGCGGTGTTGGGTGAGGGGGTCATGTAGCAGACATTGTCCCCTATAGAAGAGGGATGTATGGATAGGTGTGATCTGTGCGGTGTTGGGTGAGGGGGTCATATAGCAGACATTGTCCCCTATAGAAGAGGGATGTATGGATAGGTGTGATCTATGCGGTGTTGGATGAGGGGGGTCATATAGCAGACATTGTCCCCCATAGAAGAGGGATGTATGGATAGGGGATGGGGGTCACATAGCAGACTTTGTCCCCCATAGAAGAGGTATGTATGGATAGGTGTGATCTGTGCAGTGTTGGGTGAGGGGGTCACATAGCAAACATTGTCCCCTATAGAAGAGGGATGTATGGATAGATGTGTTCTGTGCTGTGTTGGGTGAGGGGGTCATATAGCGGACATTGTCCCCTATAGAAGAGGGATGTATGGATAGCTGTAATCTGTGCGGTGTTGGGTGAGGGGGTTATATAGCAGACATTGTCCCCTATAGAAGAGGGATATATGGATAGGTGTGATCTGTGCTGTGTTGGGTGAGGGGGCCACGTAGCGGACATTGTCCCCTATAGAAGAGGGATGTATGGATAGGTGTGATCTGTGTTGGGTGAGGGGGTCACGTAGCGGTCATTGTCCCCTATAGAAGAGGGATGTATGGATAGATATGATCTGTGCGGTGTTGGATGAGGGGGCCATATAGCAGACATTGTCCTCTATAGAATAGGGATGTATGGATAAATATGATCTGTGCGGTGTTGGGTGAGGGGGTCACGTAGCGGACATTGTCCCCTATAGAAGAGGGATGTATGGATAGGTGTGATCTGTGTGGTGTTGGGTGAGGGGGTCACGTAGCGGACATTGTCCCCTATAGAAGAGGGATGTATGGATAGGTGTGATCTGTGCTGTGTTGGGTGAGGGGGTCACGTAGCGGTCATTGTCCCCTATAGAAGAGGGATGTATGGATAGGTGTGATCTGTGCGGTGTTGGGTGAGGGGGTCATATAGCAGACATTGTCCCCTATAGAAGAGGGATGTATGGATAGGTGTGATCTGTGCGGTGTTGGGTGAGGGGTCACATAGCAGACATTGTCCCCTATAGAAGAGGGATGTATGGATAGGTGTGATCTGTGCTGTGTTGGGTGAGGGGGTCATATAGCAGACATTGTCCCCTATAGAAGAGGGATGTATGGATAGATGTGATCTGTGCGGTGTTGGGTGAGGGGGTCATATAGCAGACATTGTCCCCTATAGAAGAGGGATGTATGGATAGGTGTGATCTGTGTGGTGTTGGATGAGGGGGTCACGTAGCAGACATTGTCCCCTATAGAAGAGGGATGTATGGATAGGTGTGATCTGTGCTGTGTTGGGTGAGGGGGTCACGTAGCGGACATTGTCCCCTATAGAAGAGGGATGTATGGATAGGTGTGATCTGTGTGGTGTTGGGTGAGGGGGTCACATAGCAGACATTGTCCCCTATAGAAGAGGGATGTATGGATAGGTGTGATCTGTGCTGTGTTGGGTGAGGGGGTCACTTAGCGGACATTGTCCCTTATAGAAGAGGGATGTATGGATAGGTGTGATCTGTGTGGTGTTGGGTGAGGGGCCATATAGCGGACATTGTCCCCTATAGAAGAGGGATGTATGGATAGGTGTGATCTGTGCGGTGTTGGGTGAGGGGTCATATAGCGGACATTGTCCCCTATAGAAGAGGGATGTATGGATAGGTGTGATCTGTGCGGTGTTGGATGAGGGGGTCATATAGCGGACATTGTCCCCTATAGAAGAGGGATGTATGGATAGATGTGGTCTGTGCGGTATTGGGTGAGGGGTCATATAGCGGACATTGTCCCCTAAAGAAGAGGGATGCATGGATAGATGTGATCTGTGCGGTGTTGGGTGAGGGGGTCAATTAGCGGACATTGACCCCTATAGAAGAGGGATGTATGGATAGATGTGATCTGTGCGGTGTTGGGTGAGGGGGTCAATTAGCGGACATTGACCCCTATAGAAGAGGGATGTATGGATAGATGTGATCTGTGCAGTGTTGGGTGAGGGGGTCATATAGTGGACATTGTCCCCTATAGAAGAGGGATGTATGGATAGGTGTGATCTGTGCAGTGTTGGATGAGGGGGTCATATAGCGGACATTGTCCCCTATAGAAGAGGGATGTATGGATAGATGTGGTCTGTGCGGTATTGGGTGAGGGGTCATATAGCGGACATTGTCCCCTAAAGAAGAGGGATGCATGGATAGATGTGATCTGTGCGGTGTTGGGTGAGGGGGTCAATTAGCGGACATTGACCCCTATAGAAGAGGGATGTATGGATAGATGTGATCTGTGCAGTGTTGGGTGAGGGGGTCATATAGCGGACATTGTCCCCTATAGAAGAGGGATGTATGGATAGGTGTGATCTGTGTGATGTTGGGTGAGGGGGTCACGTAGCAGACATTGTCCCCTATAGAAGAGGGATGTATGGATAGGTGTGATCTGTGCAGTGTTGGGTGAGGGGGTCATATAGCAGACATTGTCCCATATAAAAGAGGGATGTATGGATAGGTGTGATCTGTGCGGTGTTGGGTGAGGGGGTCATGTAGCAGACATGGTCGCCTATAGAAGAGGGATGTATGGATAGGTGTGATCTGTGCGGTGTTGGGTGAGGGGGTCATATAGCAGACATTGTCCCCTATAGAAGAGGGATGTATGGATAGGTGTGATCTGTGCGGTGTTGGGTGAGGGGGGTCATATAGCAGACATTGTCCCCCATAGAAGAGGGATGTATGGATAGGGGATGGGGGTCACATAGCAGACTTTGTCCCCCATAGAAGAGGTATGTATGGATAGGTGTGATCTGTGCAGTGTTGGGTGAGGGGGTCACATAGCAAACATTGTCCCCTATAGAAGAGGGATGTATGGATAGATGTGTTCTGTGCTGTGTTGGGTGAGGGGGTCATATAGCGGACATTGTCCCCTATAGAAGAGGGATGTATGGATAGCTGTAATCTGTGCGGTGTTGGGTGAGGGGGTCATATAGCAGACATTGTCACCTATAGAAGAGGGATATATGGATAGGTGTGATCTGTGCTGTGTTGGGTGAGGGGCCACGTAGCGGACATTGTCCCCTATAGAAGAGGGATGTATGGATAGGTGTGATCTGTGTTGGGTGAGGGGGTCACGTAGCGGTCATTGTCCCCTATAGAAGAGGGATGTATGGATAGATATGATCTGTGCGGTGTTGGATGAGGGGGCCATATAGCAGACATTGTCCTCTATAGAATAGGGATGTATGGATAAATATGATCTGTGCGGTGTTGGGTGAGGGGGTCACGTAGCGGACATTGTCCCCTATAGAAGAGGGATGTATGGATAGGTGTGATCTGTGTGGTGTTGGGTGAGGGGGTCACGTAGTGGACATTGTCCCCTATAGAAGAGGGATGTATGGATAGGTGTGATCTGTGCTGTGTTGGGTGAGGGGGTCACGTAGCGGTCATTGTCCCCTATAGAAGAGGGATGTATGGATAGGTGTGATCTGTGCGGTGTTGGGTGAGGGGGTCATATAGCAGACATCGTCCCCCATAGAAGAGGGATGTATGGATAGATGTGATCTGTGCGGTGTTGGGTGAGGGGGGGTCGTATAGCGGACATGGTCCCATATAGAAGAGGGATGTATGGATAGGTGTGATTTGTGCTATGTTGGGTGAGGGGTCATATAGCGGACATTGTCCCCTATAGAAGAGGGATGTATGGATAGGTGTGATGTTGGGTGAGGGGGTCACGTAGCAGACATTGTCCCCTATAGAAGAGGGATGTATGGATAGGTGTGATCTGTGCAGTGTTGGGTGAGGGGGGTCATATAGCAGACATTGTCCCGTATAAAAGAGGGATGTATGGATAGGTGTGATCTGTGCGGTGTTGGGTGAGGGGGTCATGTAGCAGACATTGTCCCCTATAGAAGAGGGATGTATGGATAGGTGTGATCTGTGCGGTGTTGGGTGAGGGGGTCATATAGCAGACATGGTCCCCTATAGAAGAGGGATGTATGGATAGGTGTGATCTGTGCGGTGTTGGGTGAGGGGGGTCATATAGCAGACATTGTCCCCCATAGAAGAGGGATGTATGGATAGGGGATGGGGGTCACATAGCAGACTTTGTCCCCCATAGAAGAGGTATGTATGGATAGGTGTGATCTGTGCAGTGTTGGGTGAGGGGGTCACATAGCAAACATTGTCCCCTATAGAAGAGGGATGTATGGATAGATGTGTTCTGTGCTGTGTTGGGTGAGGGGGTCATATAGCGGACATTGTCCCCTATAGAAGAGGGATGTATGGATAGGTGTGATCTGTGCGGTGTTGGGTGAGGGGGTCATATAGCAGACATTGTCCCCTATAGAAGAGGGATATATGGATAGGTGTGATCTGTGCTGTGTTGGGTGAGGGGGCCACGTAGCGGACATTGTCCCCTATAGAAGAGGGATGTATGGATAGGTGTGATCTGTGTTGGGTGAGGGGGTCACGTAGCGGTCATTGTCCCCCATAGAAGAGGGATGTATGGATAGATATGATCTGTGCGGTGTTGGATGAGGGGGCCATATAGCAGACATTGTCCTCTATAGAATAGGGATGTATGGATAAATATGATCTGTGCGGTGTTGGGTGAGGGGGTCACGTAGCAGACATTGTCCCCTATAGAAGAGGGATGTATGGATAGGTGTGATCTGTGTGGTGTTGGGTGAGGGGGTCACGTAGCGGACATTGTCCCCTATAGAAGAGGGATGCATGGATAGGTGTGATCTGTGCGGTGTTGGGTGAGGGGGTCACGTAGCGGACATTGTCCTCTATAGAAGAGGGATGTATGGATAGGTGTGATCTGTGCGGTGAGGGGGGTCATATAGCGGACATTGTCCCCTATAGAAGAGGGATGTATGGATAGATGTGGTCTGTGCGGTGTTGGGTGAGGGGTCATATAGCGGACATTGTCCCCTATAGAAGAGGGATGCATGGATAGGTGTGATCTGTGTGATGTTGAGTGAGGGGAATACATAGCGGACATTGTCCCCTATAGAAGAGGGATGCATGGATAGATGTGATCTGTGTGGTGTTGGGTGAGGGGGATCACATAGCGGACATTGTCCCCTATAGATGAGGGATGTATGGATAGGTGTGATCTGTGCAGTGTTGGGTGAGGGGATCACATAGCGGACATTGTCCCCTATAGAAGAGGGATGTATGGATAGGTGTGATCTGTGTGGTGTTGGGTGAGGGGGTCACATAGCAGACATTGTCCCCTATAGAAGAGGGATGTATGGATAGGTGGGATCTGTGCTGTGTTGGGTGAGGGGGTCACGTAGCGGACATTGTCCCTTATAGAAGAGGGATGTATGGATAGGTGTGATCTGTGTGGTGTTGGGTGAGGGGGTCATATAGCAGACATTGTCCCCTATAGTAGAGGGATGTATGGATAGATGTGATCTGTGCGGTGTTGGGTGAGGGGGGTCGTATAGCGGACATGGTCCCCTATAGAAGAGGGATGTATGGATAGATGTGATCTGTGCGGTGTTGGGCGAGGGGGTCATATAGCTGACATTGTCCCCTATAGAAGAGGGATGTATGGATAGATGTGGTCTGTGCGGTGTTGGGTCATATAGCGGACATTGTCCCCTATAGAAGAGGGATGTATGGATAGGTGGAGGGTGGGGGTCACATAGCGGGCTTTGTCCCCTATAGAAGAGGTATGTATGGTTAGGTGTGATCTGTGCGGTGTTGGGTGAGGGGGTCGTATAGCGGACATTGTCCCCTATAGAAGAGGGATGTATGGATAGATGTGATCTGTGCGGTGAGGGGGGTCATATAGTGGACATTGTCCCCTATAGAAGAGGGATGTATGGATAGGTGTGATCTGTGTGGTGTTGGGTGAGGGGGTCACATAGCGGACATTGTCCCTCATAGAAGAGGGATGTATGGATAGGTGTGATCTGTGTGATGTTGGGTGAGGGGGTCATATAGCAGACATTGTCCCCTATAGAAGAGGGATGTATGGATAGATAAGGTCTGTGCGGCGTTGGATGAGGGGTCCTATAGCGGACATTGTCCCCTATAGAAGAGGGATGTATGGATAGGTGTAATCTGTGTGATGTTGGGTGAGGGGGTCACGTAGCGGACATTGTCTCCTATAGAAGAGGGATGTATGTATAGATGTGGTCTGTGTGGTGTTGGGTGAGGGGGTCACATAACGGACATTGTCCCCTATAGAAGAGGGATGTATGGATAGGTGTGATCTGTGCAGTGTTGCGTGAGGGGGGTCATATAGCGGACATTTTTCCCTACAGAAGAGGGATGTATGGATAGATGTGGTCTGGGCAGTGTTGGGTGAGGGGTCACGTAGCGGACATTGTCCCCTATAGAAGAAGGATGTATGGATAGATGTGGTCTATGCGGTGTTGGGTGAGGGGTCATATAGCGGACATTGTCCCCTATAGAAGAGGGATGTATGGATAGGCAGAGGGTGGGGGTCACATAGCAGGCTTTGTCCCCTATAGAAGAGGGATGTATGGATAGGTGTGATATGTGCGGTGTTGGGTGAGGGGGTCACATAGCGGACATTGTCCCCTATAGAAGAGGGATGTATGGATAGGTGTGATCTGTGCGGTGAGGGGGGTCATATAGCGGACATTGTCCCCTATAGAAGAGGGATGTTTGGATAGATGTGGTCTGTGCGGTGTTGGGTGAGGGGTCATATAGCGGACATTGTCCCCTATAGAAGAGGGATGTATGCATAGGTGTGATCTGTGTGATGTTGAGTGAGGGGATCACATAGCGGACATTGTCCCCTATAGAAGAGGGATGTATGGATAGGTGTGATCTGTGTGGTGTTGGGTGAGGGGGTCACATAGCAGACATTGTCCCCTATAGAAGAGGGATGTATGGATAGGTGTGATCTGTGCTGTGTTGGGTGAGGGGGTCACGTAGCGGACATTGTCCCTTATAGAAGAGGGATGTATGGATAGGTGTGATCTGTGCGGTGTTGGGTGAGGGGGTCATATAGCAGACATTGTCCCCTATAGAAGAGGGATGTATGGATAGATGTGATCTGTGCGGTGTTGGGTGAGGGGGGGTCGTATAGCGGACATGGTCCCATATAGAAGAGGGATGTATGGATAGGTGTGATTTGTGCTATGTTGGGTGAGGGGTCATATAGCGGACATTGTCCCCTATAGAAGAGGGATGTATGGATAGGTGTGATCTGTGCGGTGTTGGGTGAGGGGGTCATGTAGCAGACATTGTCCCCTATAGAAGAGGGATGTATGGATAGGTGTGATCTGTGCGGTGTTGGGTGAGGGGGTCATATAGCAGACATTGTCCCCTATAGAAGAGGGATGTATGGATAGGTGTGATCTATGCGGTGTTGGATGAGGGGGGTCATATAGCAGACATTGTCCCCCATAGAAGAGGGATGTATGGATAGGGGATGGGGGTCACATAGCAGACTTTGTCCCCCATAGAAGAGGTATGTATGGATAGGTGTGATCTGTGCAGTGTTGGGTGAGGGGGTCACATAGCAAACATTGTCCCCTATAGAAGAGGGATGTATGGATAGATGTGTTCTGTGCTGTGTTGGGTGAGGGGGTCATATAGCGGACATTGTCCCCTATAGAAGAGGGATGTATGGATAGCTGTAATCTGTGCGGTGTTGGGTGAGGGGGTTATATAGCAGACATTGTCCCCTATAGAAGAGGGATATATGGATAGGTGTGATCTGTGCTGTGTTGGGTGAGGGGGCCACGTAGCGGACATTGTCCCCTATAGAAGAGGGATGTATGGATAGGTGTGATCTGTGTTGGGTGAGGGGGTCACGTAGCGGTCATTGTCCCCTATAGAAGAGGGATGTATGGATAGATATGATCTGTGCGGTGTTGGATGAGGGGGCCATATAGCAGACATTGTCCTCTATAGAATAGGGATGTATGGATAAATATGATCTGTGCGGTGTTGGGTGAGGGGGTCACGTAGCGGACATTGTCCCCTATAGAAGAGGGATGTATGGATAGGTGTGATCTGTGTGGTGTTGGGTGAGGGGGTCACGTAGCGGACATTGTCCCCTATAGAAGAGGGATGTATGGATAGGTGTGATCTGTGCTGTGTTGGGTGAGGGGGTCACGTAGCGGTCATTGTCCCCTATAGAAGAGGGATGTATGGATAGGTGTGATCTGTGCGGTGTTGGGTGAGGGGGTCATATAGCAGACATTGTCCCCTATAGAAGAGGGATGTATGGATAGGTGTGATCTGTGCGGTGTTGGGTGAGGGGTCACATAGCAGACATTGTCCCCTATAGAAGAGGGATGTATGGATAGGTGTGATCTGTGCTGTGTTGGGTGAGGGGGTCATATAGCAGACATTGTCCCCTATAGAAGAGGGATGTATGGATAGATGTGATCTGTGCGGTGTTGGGTGAGGGGGTCATATAGCAGACATTGTCCCCTATAGAAGAGGGATGTATGGATAGGTGTGATCTGTGTGGTGTTGGATGAGGGGGTCACGTAGCAGACATTGTCCCCTATAGAAGAGGGATGTATGGATAGGTGTGATCTGTGCTGTGTTGGGTGAGGGGGTCACGTAGCGGACATTGTCCCCTATAGAAGAGGGATGTATGGATAGGTGTGATCTGTGTGGTGTTGGGTGAGGGGGTCACATAGCAGACATTGTCCCCTATAGAAGAGGGATGTATGGATAGGTGTGATCTGTGCTGTGTTGGGTGAGGGGGTCACTTAGCGGACATTGTCCCTTATAGAAGAGGGATGTATGGATAGGTGTGATCTGTGTGGTGTTGGGTGAGGGGCCATATAGCGGACATTGTCCCCTATAGAAGAGGGATGTATGGATAGGTGTGATCTGTGCGGTGTTGGGTGAGGGGTCATATAGCGGACATTGTCCCCTATAGAAGAGGGATGTATGGATAGGTGTGATCTGTGCGGTGTTGGATGAGGGGGTCATATAGCGGACATTGTCCCCTATAGAAGAGGGATGTATGGATAGATGTGGTCTGTGCGGTATTGGGTGAGGGGTCATATAGCGGACATTGTCCCCTAAAGAAGAGGGATGCATGGATAGATGTGATCTGTGCGGTGTTGGGTGAGGGGGTCAATTAGCGGACATTGACCCCTATAGAAGAGGGATGTATGGATAGATGTGATCTGTGCGGTGTTGGGTGAGGGGGTCAATTAGCGGACATTGACCCCTATAGAAGAGGGATGTATGGATAGATGTGATCTGTGCAGTGTTGGGTGAGGGGGTCATATAGTGGACATTGTCCCCTATAGAAGAGGGATGTATGGATAGGTGTGATCTGTGCAGTGTTGGATGAGGGGGTCATATAGCGGACATTGTCCCCTATAGAAGAGGGATGTATGGATAGATGTGGTCTGTGCGGTATTGGGTGAGGGGTCATATAGCGGACATTGTCCCCTAAAGAAGAGGGATGCATGGATAGATGTGATCTGTGCGGTGTTGGGTGAGGGGGTCAATTAGCGGACATTGACCCCTATAGAAGAGGGATGTATGGATAGATGTGATCTGTGCAGTGTTGGGTGAGGGGGTCATATAGTGGACATTGTCCCCTATAGAAGAGGGATATATGGATAGATGTGATCTGTGCGGTGTTGGGTGAGGGGGTCATATAGCTGCCATGGTCCCCTATAGAAGAAGGATGTATGGATAGATGTGGTCTATGCAGTGTTGGGTGAGGGGTCATATAGCGGACATTGTCCCCTATAGAAGAGGGATGTATGGATTGGCAGAGGATGGGGGTCACATAGCAGGCTTTGTCCCCTATAGAAGAGGGATGTATTGATAGGTGTGATATGTGTGGTGTTGGGTGAGGGGGTCACGTAGCGGACATTGTCCCCTATAGAAGAGGGATGTATGGATAGGTGTGATCTGTGCAGTGAGGGGGGTCATATAGCGGACATTGTCCCCTATAGAAGAGGGATGTTTGGATAGATGTGGTCTGTGCGGTGTTGGGTGAGGGGTCATATAGCGGACATTGTCCCCTATAGAAGAGGGATGTATGCATAGGTGTGATCTGTGTGATGTTGAGTGAGGGGATCACATAGCGGACATTGTCCCCTATAGAAGAGGGATGTATGGATATATGTGATCTGTATGGTGTTGGGTGAGGGGGATCACATAGCTGACATTGTCCCCTATAGATGAGGGATGTATGGATAGGTGTGATCTGTGTAGTGTTGGGTGAGGGGATCACATAGCGGACATTGTCCCCTATAGAAGAGGGATGTATGGATAGGTGTGATCTGTGTGGTGTTGGGTGAGGGGGTCACATAGCAGACATTGTCCCCTATAGAAGAGGGATGTATGGATAGGTGTGATCTGTGCTGTGTTGGGTGAGGGGGTAACGTAGCGGACATTGTCCCTTATAGAAGAGGGATGTATGGATAGGTGTGATCTGTGCGGTGTTGGGTGAGGGGGTCATATAGCAGACATTGTCCCCTATAGAAGCGGGATGTATGGATAGATGTGATCTGTGCGGTGTTGGGTGAGGGGGGTCGTATAGCGGACATGGTCCCATATAGAAGAGGGATGTATGGATAGGTGTGATTTGTGCTATGTTGGGTGAGGGGTCATATAGCGGACATTGTCCCCTATAGAAGAGGGATGTATGGATAGGTGTGATCTGTGTGATGTTGGGTGAGGGGGTCACGTAGTAGACATTGTCCCCTATAGAAGAGGGATGTATGGATAGGTGTGATCTGTGCAGTGTTGGGTGAGGGGGGTCATATAGCAGACATTGTCCCGTATAAAAGAGGGATGTATGGATAGGTGTGATCTGTGCGGTGTTGGGTGAGGGGGTCATGTAGCAGACATTGTCCCCTATAGAAGAGGGATGTATGGATAGGTGTGATCTGTGCGGTGTTGGGTGAGGGGGTCATATAGCAGACATTGTCCCCTATAGAAGAGGGATGTATGGATAGGTGTGATCTGTGCGGTGTTGGGTGAGGGGGGTCATATAGCAGACATTGTCCCCCATAGAAGAGGGATGTATGGATAGGGGATGGGGGTCACATAGCAGACTTTGTCCCCCATAGAAGAGGTATGTATGGATAGGTGTGATCTGTGCAGTGTTGGGTGAGGGGGTCACATAGCAAACATTGTCCCCTATAGAAGAGGGATGTATGGATAGATGTGTTCTGTGCTGTGTTGGGTGAGGGGTCATATAGCGGACATTATCCCCTATAGAAGAGGGATGTATGGATAGGTGTGATCTGTGCGGTGTTGGGTGAGGGGGTCATATAGCAGACATTGTCCCCTATAGAAGAGGGATATATGGATAGGTGTGATCTGTGCTGTGTTGGGTGAGGGGGCCACGTAGCGGACATTGTCCCCTATAGAAGAGGGATGTATGGATAGGTGTGATCTGTGTTGGGTGAGGGGGTCACGTAGCGGTCATTGTCCCCCATAGAAGAGGGATGTATGGATAGATATGATCTGTGCGGTGTTGGATGAGGGGGCCATATAGCAGACATTGTCCTCTATAGAATAGGGATGTATGGATAAATATGATCTGTGCGGTGTTGGGTGAGGGGGTCACGTAGCGGACATTGTCCCCTATAGAAGAGGGATGTATGGATAGGTGTGATCTGTGTGGTGTTGGGTGAGGGGGTCACGTAGCGGACATTGTCCCCTATAGAAGAGGGATGTATGGATATTTGTGATCTGTGCTGTGTTGGGTGAGGGGGTCACGTAGCGGTCATTGTCCCCTATAGAAGAGGGATGTATGGATAGGTGTGATCTGTGCGGTGTTGGGTGAGGGGGTCATATAGCAGACATTGTCCCCTATAGAAGAGGGATGTATGGATAGGTGTGATCTGTGCAGTGTTGGGTGAGGGGTCACATAGCAGACATTGTCCCCTATAGAAGAGGGATGTATGGATAGGTGTGATCTGTGCTGTGTTGGGTGAGGGGGTCACGTAGCGGACATTGTCCCCCATAGAAGAGGGATGTATGGATAGGTGTGATCTGTGTGGTGTTGGGTGAGGGGGTCACGTAGCGGACATTGTCCCTTATAGAAGAGGAATGTATGGATAGGTGTGATCTGTGCTGTGTTGCGTGAGGGGGTCACGTAGCGGACATTGTCCCCTATAGAAGAGGAATGTATGGATAGGTGTGATCTGTGCGGTGTTGGGTGAGGGGGTCACGTAGCAGACATTGTCCCTTATAGAAGAGGAATGTATGGATAGGCGTGATCTGTGCTGTGTTGGGTGAGGGGGTCACGTAGCGGACATTGTCCCCTATAGAAGAGGAATGTATGGATAGGTGTGATCTGTGCTGTGTTGGGTGAGGGGTCACGTAGCGGACATTGTCCCCTATAGAAGAGGGATGTATGGATAGGTGTGATCTGTGTGGTGTTGGGTGAGGGGGGTCATATAGCAGACATTGTCCCCTATAGAAGAGGGATGTATGGATAGGTGTGATCTGTGCGGTGTTGGGTGAGGGGGTCATATAGCGGACATTGTTCCCTATAAAAGAGGGATGTATGGATAGATGTGATCTGTGCGGTGTTGGGTGAGGGGGGTCACATAGCGGACATTGTCCCCTATAGAAGAGGTATGTATGGATAGGTGTGATCTGTGCGGTGCTGGGCGAGGGGTCATATAGCGGACATTGTCCCCTAAAGAAGAGGGATGCATGGATAGATGTGATCTGTGCGGTGTTGGGTGAGGGGGTCAATTAGCGGACATTGACCCCTATAGAAGAGGGATGTATGGATAGATGTGATCTGTGCAGTGTTGGGTGAGGGGGTCATATAGTGGACATTGTCCCCTATAGAAGAGGGATGTATGGATAGATGTGATCTGTGTGGTGTTGGGTGAGGGGGTCGTATAGCGGACATGGTCCACTATAGAAGAGGGATGTATGGATAGATGTGATCTGTGCAGTGTTGGGTGAGGGGGTCATATAGCTGCCATTGTCCCCTATAGAAGAAGGATGTATGGATAGATGTGGTCTGTGCAGTGTTGGGTGAGGGGTCATATAGCGGACATTGCCCCTATAGAAGAGGGATGTATGGATAGGTGGAGGGTGGGGGTCACATAGCAGGCTTTGTCCCCTATAGAAGAGGGATGTATGGATAGGTGTGATCTGTGCGGTGTTGGGTGAGGGGGTCACGTAGCGGACATTGTCCTCTATAGAAGAGGGATGTATGGATAGGTGTGATCTGTGCGGTGAGGGGGGTCATATAGCGGACATTGTCCCCTATAGAAGAGGGATGTATGGATAGATGTGATCTGTGCGGTGTTGGGTGAGGGGTCATATAGCGGACATTGTCCCCTATAGAAGAGGGATGCATGGATAGGTGTGATCTGTGTGATTTGAGTGAGGGGAATACATAGCGGACATTGTCCCCTATAGAAGAGGGATGTATGGATAGATGTGATCTGTGTGGTGTTGGGTGAGGGGGATCACATAGCGGACATTGTCCCCTATAGATGAGGGATGTATGGATAGGTGTGATCTGTGCAGTGTTGGGTGAGGGGATCACACAGCGGACATTGTCCCCTATAGAAGAGGGATGTATGGATAGGTGTGATCTGTGTGGTGTTGGGTGAGGGGGTCACATAGCAGACATTGTCCCCTATAGAAGAGGGATGTATGGATAGGTGTGATCTGTGCTGTGTTGGGTGAGGGGGTCACGTAGCGGACATTGTCCCTTATAGAAGAGGGATGTATGGATAGGTGTGATCTGTGCGGTGTTGGGTGAGGGGGTCATATAGCAGACATTGTCCCCTATAGAAGAGGGATGTATGGATAGATGTGATCTGTGCGGTGTTGGGTGAGGGGGGGTCGTATAGCGGACATGGTCCCATATAGAAGTGGGATGTATGGATAGGTGTGATTTGTGCTATGTTGGGTGAGGGGTCATATAGCGGACATTGTCCCCTATAGAAGAGGGATGTATGGATAGGTGTGATCTGTGTGATGTTGGGTGAGGGGGTCACGTAGCAGACATTGTCCCCTATAGAAGAGGGATGTATGGATAGGTGTGATCTGTGCAGTGTTGGGTGAGGGGGTCATATAGCAGACATTGTCCCATATAAAAGAGGGATGTATGGATAGGTGTGATCTGTGCGGTGTTGGGTGAGGGGGTCATGTAGCAGACATGGTCGCCTATAGAAGAGGGATGTATGGATAGGTGTGATCTGTGCGGTGTTGGGTGAGGGGGTCATATAGCAGACATTGTCCCCTATAGAAGAGGGATGTATGGATAGGTGTGATCTGTGCGGTGTTGGGTGAGGGGGGTCATATAGCAGACATTGTCCCCCATAGAAGAGGGATGTATGGATAGGGGATGGGGGTCACATAGCAGACTTTGTCCCCCATAGAAGAGGTATGTATGGATAGGTGTGATCTGTGCAGTGTTGGGTGAGGGGGTCACATAGCAAACATTGTCCCCTATAGAAGAGGGATGTATGGATAGATGTGTTCTGTGCTGTGTTGGGTGAGGGGGTCATATAGCGGACATTGTCCCCTATAGAAGAGGGATGTATGGATAGCTGTAATCTGTGCGGTGTTGGGTGAGGGGGTCATATAGCAGACATTGTCACCTATAGAAGAGGGATATATGGATAGGTGTGATCTGTGCTGTGTTGGGTGAGGGGCCACGTAGCGGACATTGTCCCCTATAGAAGAGGGATGTATGGATAGGTGTGATCTGTGTTGGGTGAGGGGGTCACGTAGCGGTCATTGTCCCCTATAGAAGAGGGATGTATGGATAGATATGATCTGTGCGGTGTTGGATGAGGGGGCCATATAGCAGACATTGTCCTCTATAGAATAGGGATGTATGGATAAATATGATCTGTGCGGTGTTGGGTGAGGGGGTCACGTAGCGGACATTGTCCCCTATAGAAGAGGGATGTATGGATAGGTGTGATCTGTGTGGTGTTGGGTGAGGGGGTCACGTAGTGGACATTGTCCCCTATAGAAGAGGGATGTATGGATAGGTGTGATCTGTGCTGTGTTGGGTGAGGGGGTCACGTAGCGGTCATTGTCCCCTATAGAAGAGGGATGTATGGATAGGTGTGATCTGTGCGGTGTTGGGTGAGGGGGTCATATAGCAGACATCGTCCCCCATAGAAGAGGGATGTATGGATAGATGTGATCTGTGCGGTGTTGGGTGAGGGGGGGTCGTATAGCGGACATGGTCCCATATAGAAGAGGGATGTATGGATAGGTGTGATTTGTGCTATGTTGGGTGAGGGGTCATATAGCGGACATTGTCCCCTATAGAAGAGGGATGTATGGATAGGTGTGATGTTGGGTGAGGGGGTCACGTAGCAGACATTGTCCCCTATAGAAGAGGGATGTATGGATAGGTGTGATCTGTGCAGTGTTGGGTGAGGGGGGTCATATAGCAGACATTGTCCCGTATAAAAGAGGGATGTATGGATAGGTGTGATCTGTGCGGTGTTGGGTGAGGGGGTCATGTAGCAGACATTGTCCCCTATAGAAGAGGGATGTATGGATAGGTGTGATCTGTGCGGTGTTGGGTGAGGGGGTCATATAGCAGACATGGTCCCCTATAGAAGAGGGATGTATGGATAGGTGTGATCTGTGCGGTGTTGGGTGAGGGGGGTCATATAGCAGACATTGTCCCCCATAGAAGAGGGATGTATGGATAGGGGATGGGGGTCACATAGCAGACTTTGTCCCCCATAGAAGAGGTATGTATGGATAGGTGTGATCTGTGCAGTGTTGGGTGAGGGGGTCACATAGCAAACATTGTCCCCTATAGAAGAGGGATGTATGGATAGATGTGTTCTGTGCTGTGTTGGGTGAGGGGGTCATATAGCGGACATTGTCCCCTATAGAAGAGGGATGTATGGATAGGTGTGATCTGTGCGGTGTTGGGTGAGGGGGTCATATAGCAGACATTGTCCCCTATAGAAGAGGGATATATGGATAGGTGTGATCTGTGCTGTGTTGGGTGAGGGGGCCACGTAGCGGACATTGTCCCCTATAGAAGAGGGATGTATGGATAGGTGTGATCTGTGTTGGGTGAGGGGGTCACGTAGCGGTCATTGTCCCCCATAGAAGAGGGATGTATGGATAGATATGATCTGTGCGGTGTTGGATGAGGGGGCCATATAGCAGACATTGTCCTCTATAGAATAGGGATGTATGGATAAATATGATCTGTGCGGTGTTGGGTGAGGGGGTCACGTAGCAGACATTGTCCCCTATAGAAGAGGGATGTATGGATAGGTGTGATCTGTGTGGTGTTGGGTGAGGGGGTCACGTAGCGGACATTGTCCCCTATAGAAGAGGGATGCATGGATAGGTGTGATCTGTGCTGTGTTGGGTGAGGGGGTCACGTCGCAGTCATTGTCCCCTATAGAAGAGGGATGTATGGATAGGTGTGATCTGTGCGGTGTTGGGTGAGGGGGTCATATAGCAGACATTGTCCCCTATAGAAGAGGGATGTATGGATAGGTGTGATCTGTGCGGTGTTGGGTGAGGGGTCACATAGCAGACATTGTCCCCTATAGAAGAGGGATGTATGGATAGGTGTGATCTGTGCTGTGTTGGGTGAGGGGGTCACGTAGCGGACATTGTCCCCTATAGAAGAGGGATGTATGGATAGGTGTGATCTGTGCGGTGTTGGGTGAGGGGGTCATATAGCAGACATTGTCCCCTATAGAAGAGGGATGTATGGATAGGTGTGATCTGTGTGGTGTTGGGTGAGGGGGTCACGTAGCGGACATTGTCCCTTATAGAAGAGGAATGTATGGATAGGTGTGATCTGTGCTGTGTTGCGTGAGGGGGTCACGTAGCGGACATTGTCCCCTATAGAAGAGGAATGTATGGATAGGTGTGATCTGTGCGGTGTTGGGTGAGGGGGTCACGTAGCAGACATTGTCCCTTATAGAAGAGGAATGTATGGATAGGCGTGATCTGTGCTGTGTTGGGTGAGGGGGTCACGTAGCGGACATTGTCCCCTATAGAAGAGGAATGTATGGATAGGTGTGATCTGTGCTGTGTTGGGTGAGGGGTCACGTAGCGGACATTGTCCCCTATAGAAGAGGGATGTATGGATAGGTGTGAGCTGTGTGGTGTTGGGTGAGGGGGGTCATATAGCAGACATTGTCCCCTATAGAAGAGGGATGTATGGATAGGTGTGATCTGTGCGGTGTTGGGTGAGGGGGTCATATAGCGGACATTGTTCCCTATAAAAGAGGGATGTATGGATAGATGTGATCTGTGCGGTGTTGGGTGAGGGGGGTCACATAGCGGACATTGTCCCCTATAGAAGAGGTATGTATGGATAGGTGTGATCTGTGCGGTGCTGGGCGAGGGGTCATATAGCGGACATTGTCCCCTATAGAAGAGGGATGTATGGATAGGTGTGATCTGTGCGGTGTTGGGTGAGGGGGGTCATATAGCGGACATTGTCCCCTATAGAATAGGGATGTATGGATAGATGTGGTCTGTGCGGTATTGGGTGAGGGGTCATATAGCGGACATTGTCCCCTAAAGAAGAGGGATGCATGGATAGATGTGATCTGTGCGGTGTTGGGTGAGGGGGTCAATTAGCGGACATTGACCCCTATAGAAGAGGGATGTATGGATAGATGTGATCTGTGCAGTGTTGGGTGAGGGGGTCATATAGTGGACATTGTCCCCTATAGAAGAGGGATGTATGGATAGATGTGATCTGTGTGGTGTTGGGTGAGGGGGTCATATAGCTGCAATTGTCCCCTATAGAAGAAGGATGTATGGATAGATGTGGTCTGTGCAGTGTTGGGTGAGGGGTCATATAGCGGACATTGCCCCCTATAGAAGAGGGATGTATGGATAGGTGGAGGGTGGGGGTCACATAGCAGGCTTTGTCCCCTATAGAAGAGGGATGTATAGATAGGTGTGATCTGAGCGGTGTTGGGTGAGGGGGTCACGTAGCGGACATTGTCCTCTATAGAAGAGGGATGTATGGATAGGTGTGATCTGTGCGGTGAGGGGGGTCATATAGCGGACATTGTCCCCTATAGAAGAGGGATGTATGGATAGATGTGGTCTGTGCGGTGTTGGGTGAGGGGTCATATAGCGGACATTGTCCCCTATAGAAGAGGGATGCATGGATAGGTGTGATCTGTGTGATGTTGAGTGAGGGGAATACATAGCGGACATTGTCCCCTATAGAAGAGGGATGTATGGATAGATGTGATCTGTGTGGTGTTGGGTGAGGGGGATCACATAGCGGACATTGTCCCCTATAGATGGGGGATGTATGGATAGGTGTGATCTGTGCAGTGTTGGGTGAGGGGATCACATAGCGGACATTGTCCCCTATAGAAGAGGGATGTATGGATAGGTGTGATCTGTGTGGTGTTGGGTGAGGGGGTCACATAGCAGACATTGTCCCCTATAGAAGAGGGATGTATGGATAGGTGTGATCTGTGCTGTGTTGGGTGAGGGGGTCACGTAGCGGACATTGTCCCCTATAGAAGAGGGATGTATGGATAGATGTGATCTGTGCGGTGTTGGGTGAGGGGGGTCGTATAGCGGACATGGTCCCCTATAGAAGAGGGATGTATGGATAGATGTGGTCTGTGCAGTGTTGGGTGAGGGGTCATATAGCGGACATTGCCCCCTATAGAAGAGGGATGTATGGATAGGTGGAGGTCACATAGCAGGCTTTGTCCCCTATAGAAGAGGGATGTATGGATAGGTGTGATCTGTGCGGTGTTGGGTGAGGGGGTCACGTAGCGGACATTGTCCTCTATAGAAGAGGGATGTATGGATAGGTGTGATCTGTGCGGTGAGGGGGGTCATATAGCGGACATTGTCCCCTATAGAAGAGGGATGTATGGATAGATGTGGTCTGTGCGGTGTTGGGTGAGGGGTCATATAGCGGACATTGTCCCCTATAGAAGAGGGATGCATGGATAGGTGTGATCTGTGTGATGTTGAGTGAGGGGAATACATAGCGGACATTGTCCCCTATAGAAGAGGGATGCATGGATAGATGTGATCTGTGTGGTGTTGGGTGAGGGGGATCACATAGCGGACATTGTCCCCTATAGATGAGGGATGTATGGATAGGTGTGATCTGTGCAGTGTTGGGTGAGGGGATCACATAGCGGACATTGTCCCCTATAGAAGAGGGATGTATGGATAGGTGTGATCTGTGTGGTGTTGGGTGAGGGGGTCACATAGCAGACATTGTCCCCTATAGAAGAGGGATGTATGGATAGGTGGGATCTGTGCTGTGTTGGGTGAGGGGGTCACGTAGCGGACATTGTCCCTTATAGAAGAGGGATGTATGGATAGGTGTGATCTGTGTGGTGTTGGGTGAGGGGGTCATATAGCAGACATTGTCCCCTATAGTAGAGGGATGTATGGATAGATGTGATCTGTGCGGTGTTGGGTGAGGGGGGTCGTATAGCGGACATGGTCCCCTATAGAAGAGGGATGTATGGATAGATGTGATCTGTGCGGTGTTGGGTGAGGGGGGTCGTATAGCGGACATGGTCCCCTATAGAAGAGGGATGTATGGATAGATGTGATCTGTGCGGTGTTGGGCGAGGGGGTCATATAGCTGACATTGTCCCCTATAGAAGAGGGATGTATGGATAGATGTGGTCTGTGCGGTGTTGGGTCATATAGCGGACATTGTCCCCTATAGAAGAGGGATGTATGGATAGGTGGAGGGTGGGGGTCACATAGCGGGCTTTGTCCTCTATAGAAGAGGTATGTGAGGTTAGGTGTGATCTGTGCGGTGTTGGGTGAGGGGGTCGTATAGCGGACATTGTCCCCTATAGAAGAGGGATGTATGGATAGATGTGATCTGTGCGGTGAGGGGGGTCATATAGTGGACATTGTCCCCTATAGAAGAGGGATGTATGGATAGGTGTGATCTGTGTGGTGTTGGGTGAGGGGGTCACATAGCGGACATTGTCCCTTATAGAAGAGGGATGTATGGATAGGTGTGATCTGTGTGATGTTGGGTGAGGGGGTCATATAGCAGACATTGTCCCCTATAGAAGAGGGATGTATGGATAGATAAGGTCTGTGCGGCGTTGGATGAGGGGTCCTATAGCGGACATTGTCCCCTATAGAAGAGGGATGTATGGATAGGTGTAATCTGTGTGATGTTGGGTGAGGGGGTCACGTAGCGGACATTGTCTCCTATAGAAGAGGGATGTATGTATAGATGCGGTCTGTGTGGTGTTGGGTGGGGGGTCACATAACGGACATTGTCCCCTATAGAAGAGGGATGTATGGATAGGTGTGATCTGTGCAGTGTTGCGTGAGGGGGGTCATATAGCGGACATTTTTCCCTACAGAAGAGGGATGTATGGATAGATGTGGTCTGGGCAGTGTTGGGTGAGGGGTCACGTAGCGGACATTGTCCCCTATAGAAGAAGGATGTATGGATAGATGTGGTCTATGCGGTGTTGGGTGAGGGGTCATATAGCGGACATTGTCCCCTATAGAAGAGGGATGTATGGATAGGCAGAGGGTGGGGGTCACATAGCAGGCTTTGTCCCCTATAGAAGAGGGATGTATGGATAGGTGTGATATGTGCGGTGTTGGGTGAGGGGATCACATAGCGGACATTGTCCCCTATAGAAGAGGGATGTATGGATAGGTGTGATCTGTGCGGTGAGGGGGGTCATATAGCGGACATTGTCCCCTATAGAAGAGGGATGTTTGGATAGATGTGGTCTGTGTGGTGTTGGGTGAGGGGTCATATAGCGGACATTGTCCCCTATAGAAGAGGGATGTATGCATAGGTGTGATCTGTGTGATGTTGAGTGAGGGGATCACATAGCGGACATTGTCCCCTATAGAAGAGGGATGTATGGATAGATGTGATCTGTGTGGTGTTGGGTGAGGGGGATCACATAGCGGACATTGTCCCCTATAGATGAGGCATGTATGGATAGGTGTGATCTGTGCAGTGTTGGGTGAGGGGATCACATAGCGGACATTGTCCCCTATAGAAGAGGGATGTATGGATAGGTGTGATCTGTGTGGTGTTGGGTGAGGGGGTCACATAGCAGACATTGTCCCCTATAGAAGAGGGATGTATGGATAGGTGTGATCTGTGCTGTGTTGGGTGAGGAGGTCACGTAGCGGACATTGTCCCTTATAGAAGAGGGATGTATGGATAGGTGTGATCTGTGCGGTGTTGGGTGAGGGGGTCATATAGCAGACATTGTCCCCTATAGAAGAGGGATGTATGGATAGATGTGATCTGTGCGGTGTTGGGTGAGGGGGGGTCGTATAGCGGACATGGTCCCATATAGAAGAGGGATGTATGGATAGGTGTGATTTGTGCTATGTTGGGTGAGGGGTCATATAGCGGACATTGTCCCCTATAGAAGAGGGATGTACGGATAGGTGTGATCTGTGCGGTGTTGGGTGAGGGGGTCATGTAGCAGACATTGTCCCCTATAGAAGAGGGATGTATGGATAGGTGTGATCTGTGCGGTGTTGGGTGAGGGGGTCATATAGCAGACATTGTCCCCTATAGAAGAGGGATGTATGGATAGGTGTGATCTGTGCGGTGTTGGATGAGGGGGGTCATATAGCAGACATTGTCCCCCATAGAAGAGGGATGTATGGATAGGGGATGGGGGTCACATAGCAGACTTTGTCCCCCATAGAAGAGGTATGTATGGATAGGTGTGATCTGTGCAGTGTTGGGTGAGGGGGTCACATAGCAAACATTGTCCCCTATAGAAGAGGGATGTATGGATAGATGTGTTCTGTGCTGTGTTGGGTGAGGGGGTCATATAGCGGACATTGTCCCCTATAGAAGAGGGATGTATGGATAGGTGTAATCTGTGCGGTGTTGGGTGAGGGGGTTATATAGCAGACATTGTCCCCTATAGAAGAGGGATATATGGATAGGTGTGATCTGTGCTGTGTTGGGTGAGGGGGCCACGTAGCGGACATTGTCCCCTATAGAAGAGGGATGTATGGATAGGTGTGATCTGTGTTGGGTGAGGGGGTCACGTAGCGGTCATTGTCCCCTATAGAAGAGGGATGTATGGATAGATATGATCTGTGCGGTGTTGGATGAGGGGGCCATATAGCAGACATTGTCCTCTATAGAATAGGGATGTATGGATAAATATGATCTGTGCGGTGTTGGGTGAGGGGGTCACGTAGCGGACATTGTCCCCTATAGAAGAGGGATGTATGGATAGGTGTGATCTGTGTGGTGTTGGGTGAGGGGGTCACGTAGCGGACATTGTCCCCTATAGAAGAGGGATGTATGGATAGGTGTGATCTGTGCTGTGTTGGGTGAGGGGGTCACGTAGCGGTCATTGTCCCCTATAGAAGAGGGATGTATGGATAGGTGTGATCTGTGCGGTGTTGGGTGAGGGGGTCATATAGCAGACATTGTCCCCTATAGAAGAGGGATGTATGGATAGGTGTGATCTGTGCGGTGTTGGGTGAGGGGTCACATAGCAGACATTGTCCCCTATAGAAGAGGGATGTATGGATAGGTGTGATCTGTGCTGTGTTGGGTGAGGGGGTCATATAGCAGACATTGTCCCCTATAGAAGAGGGATGTATGGATAGATGTGATCTGTGCGGTGTTGGGTGAGGGGGTCATATAGCAGACATTGTCCCCTATAGAAGAGGGATGTATGGATAGGTGTGATCTGTGTGGTGTTGGATGAGGGGGTCACGTAGCAGACATTGTCCCCTATAGAAGAGGGATGTATGGATAGGTGTGATCTGTGCTGTGTTGGGTGAGGGGGTCACGTAGCGGACATTGTCCCCTATATAAGAGGGATGTATGGATAGGTGTGATCTGTGCGGTGTTGGGTGAGGGGGTCATATAGCAGACATTGTCCCCTATAGAAGAGGGATGTATGGATAGGTGTGATCTGTGTGGTGTTGGGTGAGGGGGTCACATAGCAGACATTGTCCCCTATAGAAGAGGGATGTATGGATAGGTGTGATCTGTGCTGTGTTGGGTGAGGGGGTCACGTAGCGGACATTGTCCCTTATAGAAGAGGGATGTATGGATAGGTGTGATCTGTGCGGTGTTGGGTGAGGGGGTCATATAGCAGACATTGTCCCTTATAGAAGAGGAATGTATGGATAGGCGTGATCTGTGCTGTGTTGGGTGAGGGGGTCACGTAGCGGACATTGTCCCCTATAGAATAGGGATGTATGGATAGGTGTGATCTGTGTGGTGTTGGGTGAGGGGTCATATAGCGGACATTGTCCCCTATAGAAGAGGGATGTATGGATAGGTGTGATCTGTGTTGGGTGAGGGGGTCACGTAGCGGTCATTGTCCCCTATAGAAGAGGGATGTATGGATAGATATGATCTGTGCGGTGTTGGATGAGGGGGCCATATAGCAGACATTGTCCTCTATAGAATAGGGATGTATGGATAAATATGATCTGTGCGGTGTTGGGTGAGGGGGTCACGTAGCGGACATTGTCCCCTATAGAAGAGGGATGTATGGATAGGTGTGATCTGTGTGGTGTTGGGTGAGGGGGTCACGTAGCGGACATTGTCCCCTATAGAAGAGGGATGTATGGATAGGTGTGATCTGTGCTGTGTTGGGTGAGGGGTCACGTAGCGGTCATTGTCCCCTATAGAAGAGGGATGTATGGATAGGTGTGATCTGTGCGGTGTTGCGTGAGGGGGTCACGTAGCGGACATTGTCCCCTATAGAAGAGGAATGTATGGATAGGTGTGATCTGTGCGGTGTTGGGTGAGGGGGTCACGTAGCAGACATGGTCCCTTATAGAAGAGGAATGTATGGATAGGCGTGATCTGTGCGGTGTTGGGTGAGGGGGTCACGTAGCAGACATTGTCCCTTATAGAAGAGGAATGTATGGATAGGCGTGATCTGTGCTGTGTTGGGTGAGGGGGTCACGTAGCGGACATTGTCCCCTATAGAATAGGGATGTATGGATAGGTGTGATCTGTGTGGTGTTGGGTGAGGGGGGTCATATAGCAGACATTGTCCCCTATAGAAGAGGGATGTATGGATAGGTGTGATCTGTGCGGTGTTGGGTGAGGGGGTCATATAGCGGACATTGTTCCCTATAAAAGAGGGATGTATGGATAGATGTGATCTGTGCGGTGTTGGGTGAGGGGGGTCACATAGCGGACATTGTCCCCTATAGAAGAGGTATGTATGGATAGGTGTGATCTGTGCGGTGCTGGGTGAGGGGTCATATAGCGGACATTGTCCCCTATAGAAGAGGGATGTATGGATAGGTGTGATCTGTGCGGTGTTGGGTGAGGGGGGTCATATAGCGGACATTGTCCCCTATAGAAGAGGGATGTATGGATAGATGTGGTCTGTGCGGTATTGGGTGAGGGGTCATATAGCGGACATTGTCCCCTAAAGAAGAGGGATGCATGGATAGATGTGATCTGTGCAGTGTTGGGTGAGGGGGTCAATTAGCGGACATTGACCCCTATAGAAGAGGGATGTATGGATAGATGTGATCTGTGCAGTGTTGGGTGAGGGGGTCATATAGTGGACATTGTCCCCTATAGAAGAGGGATGTATGGATAGATGTGATCTGTGTGGTGTTGGGTGAGGGGGTCGTATAGCGGACATGGTCCACTATAGAAGAGGGATGTATGGATAGATGTGATCTGTGCAGTGTTGGGTGAGGATGTCATATAGCTGCCATTGTCCCCTATAGAAGAAGGATGTATGGATAGATGTGGTCTGTGCAGTGTTGGGTGAGGGGTCATATAGCGGACATTGCCCCTATAGAAGAGGGATGTATGGATAGGTGTGATCTGTGCGGTGTTGGGTGAGGGGGTCACGTAGCGGACATTGTCTCCTATAGAAGAGGGATGTATGTATAGATGTGGTCTGTGTGGTGTTGGGTGAGGGGGTCACATAACGGACATTGTCCCCTATAGAAGAGGAATGTATGGATAGGTGTGATCTGTGCAGTGTTGCGTGAGGGGGGTCATATAGCGGACATTTTTCCCTACAGAAGAGGGATGTATGGATAGATGTGGTCTGGGCAGTGTTGGGTGAGGGGTCACGTAGCGGACATTGTCCCCTATAGAAGAAGGATGTATGGATAGATGTGGTCTATGCGGTGTTGGGTGAGGGGTCATATAGCGGACATTGTCCCCTATAGAAGAGGGATGTATGGATAGGTGTGATCTGTGTTGGGTGAGGGGGTCACGTAGCGGTCATTGTCCCCTATAGAAGAGGGATGTATGGATAGATATGATCTGTGCAGTGTTGGATGAGGGGGCCATATAGCAGACATTGTCCTCTATAGAATAGGGATGTATGGATAAATATGATCTGTGCGGTGTTGGGTGAGGGGGTCACGTAGCGGACATTGTCCCCTATAGAAGAGGGATGTATGGATAGGTGTGATCTGTGTGGTGTTGGGTGAGGGGGTCACGTAGCGGACATTGTCCCCTATAGAAGAGGGATGTATGGATAGGTGTGATCTGTGCTGTGTTGGGTGAGGGGTCACGTAGCGGTCATTGTCCCCTATAGAAGAGGGATGTATGGATAGGTGTGATCTGTGCGGTGTTGCGTGAGGGGGTCACGTAGCGGACATTGTCCCCTATAGAAGAGGAATGTATGGATAGGTGTGATCTGTGCGGTGTTGGGTGAGGGGGTCACGTAGCAGACATGGTCCCTTATAGAAGAGGAATGTATGGATAGGCGTGATCTGTGCGGTGTTGGGTGAGGGGGTCACGTAGCAGACATTGTCCCTTATAGAAGAGGAATGTATGGATAGGCGTGATCTGTGCTGTGTTGGGTGAGGGGGTCACGTAGCGGACATTGTCCCCTATAGAATAGGGATGTATGGATAGGTGTGATCTGTGTGGTGTTGGGTGAGGGGGGTCATATAGCAGACATTGTCCCCTATAGAAGAGGGATGTATGGATAGGTGTGATCTGTGCGGTGTTGGGTGAGGGGGTCATATAGCGGACATTGTTCCCTATAAAAGAGGGATGTATGGATAGATGTGATCTGTGCGGTGTTGGGTGAGGGGGGTCACATAGCGGACATTGTCCCCTATAGAAGAGGTATGTATGGATAGGTGTGATCTGTGCGGTGCTGGGTGAGGGGTCATATAGCGGACATTGTCCCCTATAGAAGAGGGATGTATGGATAGGTGTGATCTGTGCGGTGTTGGGTGAGGGGGGTCATATAGCGGACATTGTCCCCTATAGAAGAGGGATGTATGGATAGATGTGATCTGTGCGGTATTGGGTGAGGGGTCATATAGCGGACATTGTCCCCTAAAGAAGAGGGATGCATGGATAGATGTGATCTGTGCGGTGTTGGGTGAGGGGTCAATTAGCGGACATTGACCCCTATAGAAGAGGGATGTATGGATAGATGTGATCTGTGCAGTGTTGGGTGAGGGGGTCATATAGTGGACATTGTCCCCTATAGAAGAGGGATGTATGGATAGATGTGATCTGTGTGGTGTTGGGTGAGGGGGTCGTATAGCGGACATGGTCCACTATAGAAGAGGGATGTATGGATAGATGTGATCTGTGCAGTGTTGGGTGAGGAGGTCATATAGCTGCCATTGTCCCCTATAGAAGAAGGATGTATGGATAGATGTGGTCTGTGCAGTGTTGGGTGAGGGGTCATATAGCGGACATTGCCCCTATAGAAGAGGGATGTATGGATAGGTGTGATCTGTGCGGTGTTGGGTGAGGGGGTCACGTAGCGGACATTGTCTCCTATAGAAGAGGGATGTATGTATAGATGTGGTCTGTGTGGTGTTGGGTGAGGGGGCCACATAACGGACATATTCCCCTATAGAAGAGGAATGTATGGATAGGTGTGATCTGTGCAGTGTTGCGTGAGGGGGGTCATATAGCGGACATTTTTCCCTACAGAAGAGGGATGTATGGATAGATGTGGTCTGGGCAGTGTTGGGTGAGGGGTCACGTAGCGGACATTGTCCCCTATAGAAGAAGGATGTATGGATAGATGTGGTCTATGCGGTGTTGGGTGAGGGGTCATATAGCGGACATTGTCCCCTATAGAAGAGGGATGTATGGATAGGTGTGATCTGTGTTGGGTGAGGGGGTCACGTAGCGGTCATTGTCCCCTATAGAAGAGGGATGTATGGATAGATATGATCTGTGCGGTGTTGGATGAGGGGGCCATATAGCAGACATTGTCCTCTATAGAATAGGGATGTATGGATAAATATGATCTGTGCGGTGTTGGGTGAGGGGGTCACGTAGCGGACATTGTCCCCTATAGAAGAGGGATGTATGGATAGGTGTGATCTGTGTGGTGTTGGGTGAGGGGGTCACGTAGCGGACATTGTCCCCTATAGAAGAGGGATGTATGGATAGGTGTGATCTGTGCTGTGTTGGGTGAGGGGTCACGTAGCGGTCATTGTCCCCTATAGAAGAGGGATGTATGGATAGGTGTGATCTGTGCGGTGTTGGGTGAGGGGGTCATATAGCAGACATTGTCCCCTATAGAAGAGGGATGTATGGATAGGTGTGATCTGTGCGGTGTTGGGTGAGGGGTCACATAGCAGACATTGTCCCCTATAGAAGAGGGATGTATGGATAGGTGTGATCTGTGCTGTGTTGGGTGAGGGGGTCACGTAGCGGACATTGTCCCCTATAGAAGAGGGATGTATGGATAGGTGTGATCTGTGCGGTGTTGGGTGAGGGGGTCATATAGCAGACATTGTCCCCTATAGAAGAGGGATGTATGGATAGGTGTGATCTGTGTGGTGTTGGGTGAGGGGGTCACGTAGCGGACATTGTCCCTTATAGAAGAGGAATGTATGGATAGGTGTGATCTGTGCTGTGTTGCGTGAGGGGGTCACGTAGCGGACATTGTCCCCTATAGAAGAGGAATGTATGGATAGGTGTGATCTGTGCGGTGTTGGGTGAGGGGGTCACGTAGCAGACATGGTCCCTTATAGAAGAGGAATGTATGGATAGGCGTGATCTGTGCGGTGTTGGGTGAGGGGGTCACGTAGCAGACATTGTCCCTTATAGAAGAGGAATGTATGGATAGGCGTGATCTGTGCTGTGTTGGGTGAGGGGGTCACGTAGCGGACATTGTCCCCTATAGAATAGGGATGTATGGATAGGTGTGATCTGTGTGGTGTTGGGTGAGGGGGGTCATATAGCAGACATTGTCCCCTATAGAAGAGGGATGTATGGATAGGTGTGATCTGTGCGGTGTTGGGTGAGGGGGTCATATAGCGGACATTGTTCCCTATAAAAGAGGGATGTATGGATAGATGTGATCTGTGCGGTGTTGGGTGAGGGGGGTCACATAGCGGACATTGTCCCCTATAGAAGAGGTATGTATGGATAGGTGTGATCTGTGCGGTGCTGGGTGAGGGGTCATATAGCGGTCATTGTCCCCTATAGAAGAGGGATGTATGGATAGGTGTGATCTGTGCGGTGTTGGGTGAGGGGGGTCATATAGCGGACATTGTCCCCTATAGAAGAGGGATGTATGGATAGATGTGGTCTGTGCGGTATTGGGTGAGGGGTCATATAGCGGACATTGTCCCCTAAAGAAGAGGGATGCATGGATAGATGTGATCTGTGCGGTGTTGGGTGAGGGGGTCAATTAGCGGACATTGACCCCTATAGAAGAGGGATGTATGGATAGATGTGATCTGTGCAGTGTTGGGTGAGGGGGTCATATAGTGGACATTGTCCCCTATAGAAGAGGGATGTATGGATAGATGTGATCTGTGTGGTGTTGGGTGAGGGGGTCGTATAGCGGACATGGTCCACTATAGAAGAGGGATGTATGGATAGATGTGATCTGTGCAGTGTTGGGTGAGGAGGTCATATAGCTGCCATTGTCCCCTATAGAAGAAGGATGTATGGATAGATGTGGTCTGTGCAGTGTTGGGTGAGGGGTCATATAGCGGACATTGCCCCTATAGAAGAGGGATGTATGGATAGGTGTGATCTGTGCGGTGTTGGGTGAGGGGGTCACGTAGCGGACATTGTCTCCTATAGAAGAGGGATGTATGTATAGATGTGGTCTGTGTGGTGTTGGGTGAGGGGGTCACATAACGGACATTGTCCCCTATAGAAGAGGAATGTATGGATAGGTGTGATCTGTGCAGTGTTGCGTGAGGGGGGTCATATAGCGGACATTTTTCCCTACAGAAGAGGGATGTATGGATAGATGTGGTCTGGGCAGTGTTGAGTGAGGGGTCACGTAGCGGACATTGTCCCCTATAGAAGAAGGATGTATGGATAGATGTGGTCTATGCGGTGTTGGGTGAGGGGTCATATAGCGGACATTGTCCCCTATAGAAGAGGGATGTATGGATAGGCAGAGGGTGGGGGTCACATAGCAGGCTTTGTCCCCTATAGAAGAGGGATGTATGGATAGGTGTGATATGTGCGGTGTTGGGTGAGGGGGTCACATAGCGTACATTGTCCCCTATAGAAGAGGGATGTATGGATAGGTGTGATCTGTGCGGTGAGGGGGGTCATATAGCGGACATTGTCCCCTATAGAAGAGGGATGTTTGGATAGATGTGGTCTGTGCGGTGTTGGGTGAGGGGTCATATAGCGGACATTGTCCCCTATAGAAGAGGGATGTATGCATAGGTGTGATCTGTGTGATGTTGAGTGAGGGGATCACATAGCGGACATTGTCCCCTATAGAAGAGGGATGTATGGATAGATGTGATCTGTGTGGTGTTGGGTGAGGGGGATCACATAGCGGACATTGTCCCCTATAGATGAGGCATGTATGGATAGGTGTGATCTGTGCAGTGTTGGGTGAGGGGATCACATAGCGGACATTGTCCCCTATAGAAGAGGGATGTATGGATAGGTGTGATCTGTGTGGTGTTGGGTGAGGGGGTCACATAGCAGACATTGTCCCCTATAGAAGAGGGATGTATGGATAGGTGTGATTTGTGCTATGTTGGGTGAGGGGTCATATAGCGGACATTGTCCCCTATAGAAGAGGGATGTATGGATAGGTGTGATCTGTGCGGTGTTGGGTGAGGGGGTCATGTAGCAGACATTGTCCCCTATAGAAGAGGGATGTATGGATAGGTGTGATCTGTGCGGTGTTGGGTGAGGGGGTCATATAGCAGACATTGTCCCCTATAGAAGAGGGATGCATGGATAGGTGTGATCTGTGCGGTGTTGGGTGAGGGGGGTCATATAGCAGACATTGTCCCCCATAGAAGAGGGATGTATGGATAGGGGATGGGGGTCACATAGCAGACTTTGTTCCCCATAGAAGAGGTATGTATGGATAGGTGTGATCTGTGCAGTGTTGGGTGAGGGGGTCACATAGCAAACATTGTCCCCTATAGAAGAGGGATGTATGGATAGATGTGTTCTGTGCTGTGTTGGGTGAGGGGGTCATATAGCGGACATTGTCCCCTATAGAAGAGGGATGTATGGATAGGTGTAATCTGTGCGGTGTTGGGTGAGGGGGTCATATAGCAGACATTGTCCCCTATAGAAGAGGGATATATGGATAGGTGTGATCTGTGCTGTGTTGGGTGAGGGGGCCACGTAGCGGACATTGTCCCCTATAGAAGAGGGATGTATGGATAGGTGTGATCTGTGTTGGGTGAGGGGGTCACGTAGCGGTCATTGTCCCCTATAGAAGAGGGATGTATGGATAGATATGATCTGTGCGGTGTTGGATGAGGGGGCCATATAGCAGACATTGTCCTCTATAGAATAGGGATGTATGGATAAATATGATCTGTGCGGTGTTGGGTGAGGGGGTCACGTAGCGGACATTGTCCCCTATAGAAGAGGGATGTATGGATAGGTGTGATCTGTGTGGTGTTGGGTGAGGGGGTCACGTAGCGGACATTGTCCCCTATAGAAGAGGGATGTATGGATAGGTGTGATCTGTGCTGTGTTGGGTGAGGGGGTCACGTAGCGGTCATTGTCCCCTATAGAAGAGGGATGTATGGATAGGTGTGATCTGTGCGGTGTTGGGTGAGGGGGTCATATAGCAGACATTGTCCCCTATAGAAGAGGGATGTATGGATAGGTGTGATCTGTGCGGTGTTGGGTGAGGGGTCACATAGCAGACATTGTCCCCTATAGAAGAGGGATGTATGGATAGGTGTGATCTGTGCTGTGTTGGGTGAGGGGGTCACGTAGCGGACATTGTCCCCTATAGAAGAGGGATGTTTGGATAGGTGTGATCTGTGCGGTGTTGGGTGAGGGGGTCATATAGCAGACATTGTCCCCTATAGAAGAGGGATGTATGGATAGGTGTGATCTGTGTGGTGTTGGGTGAGGGGGTCACGTAGCGGACATTGTCCCTTATAGAAGAGGAATGTATGGATAGGTGTGATCTGTGCTGTGTTGCGTGAGGGGGTCACGTAGCGGACATTGTCCCCTATAGAAGAGGAATGTATGGATAGGTGTGATCTGTGCGGTGTTGGGTGAGGGGGTCACGTAGCAGACATTGTCCCTTATAGAAGAGGAATGTATGGATAGGCGTGATCTGTGCTGTGTTGGGTGAGGGGGTCACGTAGCGGACATTGTCCCCTATAGAATAGGGATGTATGGATAGGTGTGATCTGTGTGGTGTTGGGTGAGGGGGATCATATAGCAGACATTGTCCCCTATAGAAGAGGGATGTATGGATAGGTGTGATCTGTGCGGTGTTGGGTGAGGGGGTCATATAGCGGACATTGTTCCCTATAAAAGAGGGATGTATGGATAGATGTGATCTGTGCGGTGTTGGGTGAGGGGGGTCACATAGCGGACATTGTCCCCTATAGAAGAGGTATGTATGGATAGGTGTGATCTGTGCGGTGCTGGGTGAGGGGTCATATAGCGGACATTGTCCCCTATAGAAGAGGGATGTATGGATAGGTGTGATCTGTGCGGTGTTGGGTGAGGGGGGTCATATAGCGGACATTGTCCCCTATAGAAGAGGGATGTATGGATAGATGTGGTCTGTGCGGTATTGGGTGAGGGGTCATATAGCGGACATTGTCCCCTAAAGAAGAGGGATGCATGGATAGATGTGATCTGTGCGGTGTTGGGTGAGGGGGTCAATTAGCGGACATTGACCCCTATAGAAGAGGGATGTATGGATAGATGTGATCTGTGCAGTGTTGGGTGAGGGGGTCATATAGTGGACATTGTCCCCTATAGAAGAGGGATGTATGGATAGATGTGATCTGTGTGGTGTTGGGTGAGGGGGTCGTATAGCGGACATGGTCCACTATAGAAGAGGGATGTATGGATAGATGTGATCTGTGCAGTGTTGGGTGAGGAGGTCATATAGCTGCCATTGTCCCCTATAGAAGAAGGATGTATGGATAGATGTGGTCTGTGCAGTGTTGGGTGAGGGGTCATATAGCGGACATTGCCCCTATAGAAGAGGGATGTATGGATAGGTGTGATCTGTGCGGTGTTGGGTGAGGGGGTCACGTAGCGGACATTGTCCTCTATAGAAGAGGGATGTATGGATAGGTGTGATCTGTGCGGTGAGGGGGGTCATATAGCGGACATTGTCCCCTATAGAAGAGGGATGTATGGATAGATGTGATCTGTGCGGTGTTGGGTGAGGGGGGTCGTATAGCGGACATGGTCCCCTATAGAAGAGGGATGTATGGATAGATGTGATCTGTGCGGTGTTGGGTGAGGGGTCATATAGCGGACATTGTCCCTATAGAAGAGGGATGTATGGATAGGTGGAGGGTGGGGGTCACATAGCGGGCTTTGTCCCCTATAGAAGAGGTATGTATGGTTAGGTGAGATCTGTGCGGTGTTGGGTGAGGGGGTCGTATAGCGGACATGGTCCCCTATAGAAGAGGGATGTATGGATAGGTGTGATCTGTGCGGTGAGGGGGGTCATATGGTGGACATTGTCCCCTATAGAAGAGGGATGTATGGATAGGTGTGATCTGTGTGGTGTTGGGTGAGGGGGTCACATAGCGGACATTGTCCCTTATAGAAGAGGGATGTATGGATAGGTGTGATCTGTGTGATGTTGGGTGAGGGGGTCATATAGCAGACATTGTCCCCTATAGAAGAGGATGTATGGATAGATAAGGTCTGTGCGGCGTTGGATGAGGGGTCCTATAGCGGACATTGTCCCCTATAGAAGAGGGATGTATGGATAGGTGTAATCTGTGTGATGTTGGGTGAGGGGGTCACGTAGCGGACATTGTCTCCTATAGAAGAGGGATGTATGTATAGGTGCGATTTGTGCTGTGTTGGGTGAGGGGGTCACATAGCGGACATTATCCCCTATAGAAGAGGGGTGTATGGATAGGTGTGATCGGTGCGGTGTTGGGTGAGGGGGTCACGTAGTGGACATTATCCCCTATAGAAGAGGGATGTATGAATAGGTGCGATTTGTGCTGTGTTGGGTGAGGGGGTCACATAGCGGACATTATCCCCTATAGAAGAGGGGTGTATGGATAGGTGTGATCGGTGCGGTGTTGGGTGAGGGGGTCACACAGCGGACATTGTCACCTATAGAAGAGGGATGTATGAATAGGTGTGATCTGTGTGATGTTGGGTGAGGGGGTCACGTAGCAGACATTGTCCCCTATAGAAGAGGGATGTATGGATAGGTGTGATCTGTGCAGTGTTGGGTGAGGGGGGTCATATAGCAGGCATTGTCCCCTATAGAAGAGGGATGTATGGATAGGTGTGATCTGTGCGGTGTTGGGTGAGGGGGGTCATATAGCGGACATTTTTCCCTACAGAAGAGGGATGTATGGATAGATGTGGTCTGGGCAGTGTTGGGTGAGGGGTCACGTAGCGGACATTGTCCCCTATAGAAGAGGGATGTATGGATAGGTGTGATCTGTGCGGTTTTGGATGAGGGGGTCATATAGCAGACATTGTCCCCTATAGAAGAGGGATGTATGGATAGGTGTGATCTGTGCGGTGTTGGGTGAGGGGGGTCATATAGCAGACATTGTCCCCTATAGAAGAGGGATGTATGGATAGGTGTGATCTGTGCTGTGTTGGGTGAGGGGGTCACGTAGTGGGCATTATCCCCTATAGAAGAGGGATGTATGAATAGGTGCGATTTGTGCTGTGTTGGGTGAGGGGGTCACATAGCGGACATTATCCCCTATAGAAGAGGGGTGTATGGATAGGTGTGATCGGTGCGGTGTTGGGTGAGGGGATCACATAGCAGACATTGTCCACTATAGAAGAGGGATGTATGGATAGGTGTGATCTTTCCGGTGTTGGGTGAGGGGGTCACACAGCGGACATTGTCCCCTATAGAAGAGGGATGTATGAATAGGTGTGATCTGTGTGATGTTGGGTGAGGGGGTCACGTAGCAGACATTGTCCCCTATAGAAGAGGGATGTCTGGATAGGTGTGATCTGTGCAGTGTTGGGTGAGGGGGTCATATAGCAGACATTGTCCAGTATAGAAGAGGGATGTATGGATAGGTGTGATCTGTGCGGTGTTGGGTGAGGGGGTCACGTAGCAGACATTGTCCCCTATAGAAGAGGGATGTATGGATAGGTGTGATCTGTGCGGTGTTGGGTGAGAGGGTCATATAGCAGACATTGTCCCCTATAGAAGAGGGATGTATGGATAGGTGTGATCTGTGTGGTGTTGGGTGAGGGGGGTCATATAGCAGACATTGTCCCCTATAGAAGAGGGATGTATGGATAGGTGTGATCTGTGCGGTGTTGGGTGAGGGGGGTCATATAGCAGACATTGTCCCCTATAGATGAGGGATGTATGGATAGGTGTGATCTGTGCGGTGTTGGGTGAGGGGGTCAATTAGCAGACATTGTCCCCTATAGAAGAGGGATGTATGGATAGGTGTGATCTGTGCAGTGTTGGGTGAGGGGATCACATAGCGGACATTGTCCTCTATAGAAGAGGGATGTATGGATAGGTTTTATCTGTGTGATGTTGGGTGAGGGGGTCACATAGCAGACATTGTCCCCTATAGAAGAGGGATGTATGGATAGGTGTGATCTGTGCGGTGTTGGGTGAGGGGGTCACGTAGAGGACATTGTCCCCTATAGAAGAGGAATGTATGGATAGGTGTGATCTGTGCGGTGTTGGGTGAGGGGGTCATATAGCAGACATTGTCCCCCATAGAAGAGGGATGTATGGATAGGTGTGATCTGTGCTGTGTTGGGTGAGGGGGTCACGTAGCGGACATTGTCCCCTATAGAAGAGGGATGTATGGATATGTGTAATCTGTGCGGTGTTGGATGAGGGGATCACATAGCGGACATGGTCCCCTATAGAAGAGGGATGTATGGATAGATGTGATCTGTGTGGTGTTGGGTGAGGGGGATCACATAGCGGACATTGTCCCCTATAGAAGAGGGATGTATGGATAGGTGTGATCTGTGCTGTGTTGGGTGAGAGGGCCACGTAGCGGACATTGTCCCCTATAGAAGAGGGATGTATGGATAGGTGTAATCTGTGCGGTGTTGGATGAGGGGATCACATAGCGGACATTGTCCCCTATAGAAGAGGGATGTATGGATAGGTGTGATCTTGGGTGAGGGGGTCACGTAGCGGACATTGTCCCCTATAGAAGAGGGATGTATGGATAGGTGTGATCTGTGCGGTGTTGGGTGAGGGGGTCACATAGCAGACATTGTCCCCTATAGAAGAGGGATGTATTGATAGGTGTGATCTGTGCGGTGTTGGGTGAGGGGGTCACATAGCAGACATTGTCCCTTATAGAAGAGGGATGTATGGATAGGTGTGATTTGTGCTATGTTGGGTGAGGGGGTCACATAGCGGACATTGTCCCCTATAGAAGAGGGATGTGTGGATAGGTGTGATCTGTGTGATGTTGGGTGAGGGGGTCACGTAGCAGACATTGTCCCCTATAGAAGAGGGATGTATGGATAGGTGTGATCTTTGCAGTGTTGGGTGAGGGGGCTAATATAGCAGACATTGTCCCCTATAGAAGAGGGATGTATGGATAGGTGTGATCTGTGCGGTGTTGGGTAAGGGGGTCGTGTAGCAGACATTTCCCCTATAGAAGAGGGATGTATGGATAGGTGTGATCTGTGTGGT
>CM055124.1:94415677-94553372 GCA_029206835.1 Rana muscosa | reverse complement strand
TTTCAGCCCCTGTTTAACAGGGGCGTGTAATTACAATTTTTGATGCAATACTTTGCAACAGGGCTCATTGCTGTGCTCCAAGTACAGTATCTGTGAGGGGTTGCAGTGTTGTGCCACCAGTGCCTAAGGCCCAATTTTTCAGCCCCTGTTCAACAGGGGCATGCAATTATAATTATTGATCTAATAATTCCACAGCAGGGCCCATTGCTGCGCCCACCAAGAGTAACTGTCAGGCCTTACAGTGTTGTGTCAACACCACCACCACCACCAAAGGCCCAATTTTTCAGCCCCTGTTCAACAGGGGCATGCAATTATAATTATTGATCTAATAATTTACAGCAGGGCCATTGCTGAGCCCACCAAGAGTAACTGTCAGGGCCTTACAGTGTTGTGGCACCAGCACCACCATCAAAGGCCCAATTTTTACTACCACTGTTCAACAATTATATGTAATTACAATTCCTGATATAATAGTTGACAGCAGGGCGTTCCAGCACCAACCAAGAGTAACTGTGAGTGCTTACAGTGTTGTGCCAACACCAACACCTAAGGGGCCAATTTCTGCAGAGTATATACGGTAGGTCCCTACTTTCAAACATCCAACTTACAAACGACTCCTACTTGCAAACGGAAGAAGACAACAGGAAGTGAGAGGGAAATCTACCCCTAGGAAGGAAAATTCTCTCTGTAAGAATTAATATTGGACAAAGGTGTCTCCTCTCTACTGATGCTTTATCACCAATCCTTGTTTCAATAAAAACACCACATTTCAAAAACAGTTGTCATTGGGACGCAAAGTGAGGTGAAATGTTCTGAACAGGGGCACAGACAGCAAAACAAATGTTACAGGGGTGATAACCCTTCCCTATGTTTTCCAAAAAGCTTAAAAATAGATTTTTGGGCTGGAGCTACACTTAAACAATGTACGTGTTCAAAATTACAAACAGATTCTACTTAAGAACAAACCTACAGTCCCTGTCTTGTATGCACCACCTGTATACTGCTGTTCAGAGTATATAGGGCCTTTTTTATTTTGTGTGCGGGGTTCCCCTTAATATCCAAACAAGACCCAAAGGGGCTGGTAATGGGCTGGGGTAGGGGGGGGGGTGATGGGGGTAGCTATGCCATTTTTCTTAAAGATTTTCATCCATATTACCGGGACCAGACATTACATTAAAGCCGCAAGCAGTTTTAAATGGCTTTTTTTTTCCTTTAGAAATGTCATTTTGTGCAGGGACAGTTCTAAACACGGGAAACACGTGGCACTTCGCAGGCATACTTTATTTAGACACCCCCCAGGTACGATATTTAAAGGAATATTTGACTTTTTTTTTTCACTTTATGCATCATTAAAATGACTGCTCCCGAAAAACGTCCGTTTTTAAAACTTCTTTTTGCATTGATACATGTCCCCTGGTGCAGAATCCGGGTTCCCAAACCCTTTTTAGGACAATAACATGCATAATAGTCGTTATAATTAGCACTTTAGAATTCGAACGCTCGCATCCATTGTATTTAATAGGGTTCTAATGTTCATGCGAACTTTCGGTCCGTTCGCGGGTTCTGGTGCGAACCGAACGCGGGGGGTGTTCGGCTCATCACTGGTCTCGACGCACTATTGCCAGATGGCTCAGAACAGCCATAGGACAGGCATATTCCTTAGCGGGTAAAGAGGTCCTACAGGAATAAAGGCACACTCCACCAGATCTCTGGCAGCCTCTCAGGCAGAAAGGGCTGGAGCAACGCCAGAACAAATATGCAAGGCAGCAACTTGGTCCAGCTACGCTACCTTTGTTAACCACTTAAGCCCCGGACCATTTGGTAGCTAGAGGACCAGAGGTGAATTCAGAATTTTGCACTGCGCTGCTTTAACTGTAAATTGTGTGGACATTCAATGTTGTACCCAAATGAAATTTGCGTCCTTTTCTTCCCACAAATAGAGCTTTCTTTTAATGGTATTTGATTGCCTCTGCGATTTTTATTTTTTTGCAATATAAACGGAAAAAGACCGAAAATTTTGAAAAAAAATGATATTTCTACTTTTTGTTATAAGAAAAATCGAATAAACTCAATTGTAGTCATACATTTAGGCCAAAATGTATTCAGCCACATGTTTTTAGTAAAAAAAAATGTCAATAAGCGTATATTTATTGGTTTGCGCAAAAGTTATAGAGTTTACAAACTAGGGTACATTTTCTGAAATTTACACAGCTTTAAATTTATGACTGCCTATCTCATTTCTTGAGGTGCTAAAATGACAGGGCAGTACAAAACCCCCCCAAATGACCCTATTTTGGAAAGTAGACACCCCAAGGAAATTGCTGAGAGGCATGTTGAGCCCATTGAATTTTTTATTTTTTTGTCCCAAGTGATTGAATAATGACTAAAAAAAAAAAATTACAAAAAGTTGTCACTAAATGATATATTGCTCACACATGCCATGGTTATATGTGGAATTTCACCCCAAAATACATTTTGCTGCTTCTCCTGAGTACGGGGATACCACATGTGTGGGACTTTTTGGGAGCCTAGCCGCGTACGGGACCCCGGAAACCAAGCACCGCCTTCAGGATTTTTAAGGGCGCAAATTTTTGATTTCACTCCTCACTACCTATCACAGTTTCGAAGGCCATAAAATGCCAAAATAGCACAAAACCCCCCCCCCAAATGACCCCATTTTAGAAAGTAGACACCCCAAGGAAATTGCTGAGAGGCCTGTTGAGCCCATTGAATATAATTTTTTTTGTCCCAAGTGATTGAATAATGACAAAAAAAAAAAAAAATTACAAAAAGTTGTCACTAAATGATATATTGCTCACACATGCCATGGTTATATGTGGAATTACACCCCAAAATACATTTTTCTGCTTCTCCTGAGTACGGGGATACCACATGTGTGGGACTTTTTAGGAGCCTAGCCGCGTACGGGACCCCGAAAACCAAGCACCGCCTTCAGGATTTCTAGGCACAAATTTTTGATTTCACTCCTCACTACCTATCACAGTTTCGAAGGCCATAAAATGCCAAAATCGCACAAAACCCCCCCAAATGACCCCATTTTGGAATATAGACACCCCAAGCTATTTGCTGAGAGGAATGGCGAGTATTTTACAGCTCTCATTTGTTTTTGAAAATGAAGAAAGAAAATATATATATATATTTTTTTTTTTTCAATTTTCAAAACTTTGTGACAAAAAGCGAGATCTGCAAAATACTCACAATACCTCTCAGCAAATAGCTTGGGGTGTCTACTTTCCAAAATGGGGTCATTTGGGGGGGTTTTGTGCTATCTGGGCATTCTATGGCCTCCGAAACTGTGATAGGCAGTGAGAAGTGAAATCAAAAATTTACACCCTTAGAAAGCCTGAAGGCGGTGCTTGGTTTTTGGGGTCCCGTACATGGCTAGGCTCCCAAAAAGTCTCACACATGTGGTATCCCCGTACTCAGGAGAAGCAACAGAATGTATTTTGGGGTGTAATTCCACATATGCCCATGGCATGTTTGAGCAATATATCATTTAGTGACAACTTTGTGCAAAAAAAAAAAAAAATTGTCGTTTTTTCCGCAACTTGTGTCAACATATAAAATATTCCATGGACTCGACATGCCTCTCAGTATATAGCTTGGGGTGTCTACTTTCCAAAATGGGGTCATTTGGGGGGATTTTGAACTGTTCTGGCATTTTATACACAACATTAGGAAGCTTACATCCACTCTTCTAACCACTTGAAGACAAAGCCCTTTTTGACACTTTTTGTTTACATAAAAACATTTTTTTTTTTGCAAGAAAATTATGTTGAACCCCCAAACATTATATATATTTTTAAAGCAAAAGCCCTACAGATTAAAATGGTGGGTGTTGCATTTTTTTTTTCTACACAGTATTTGCGCAGCGATTTTTCAAACACATTTTTTGGGTTAAAAAATACACTTTTTTTAATTTTAATGCACTAAAACACACTATATTGCCCAAATGTTTGATGAAATAAAAAAGATGATCTTAGGCCGAGTACATAGATACCAAACACGACATGCTTTAAAATTTCGCACAAACGCGCATTGGCGACAAACTACATACATTTTTAAAAGCCTTTAAAAGCCTTTACAGGTTACCCCAGTAGATTTACAGAGGAGGTCTACTGCTAAAATGATTGCCCTCGATCTGACCTTCGCGGTGATACCTCACATGCATGGTGCAATTGCTGTTTACATATGACGCCAGACCGACGCTTGCGTTCGCCATTGGGCAAGAGCAGGGCAGGACAAGGGTGCTTTTTTTTTTTTTTTTTTTTTTTATTATTAATTTTGCTTTTTTATTTTATTTTTATTTGCAATATTTTTTTTTATTAAGCAGTTACAAAACAGGAGAATAACAAAACGGGAATAAAAAAGAGACAAAAAGAAAAAAAAAAGGGGGGGAAGGAACAGGGGAACAAATAGCCAGGTTACATTCGGCCAACAATTGAACGTTCTGACAACATGGTATGTATCATTCCATCTAGAACCTGTCAGGAGGTATGAGGCATATGCATAATGTTATCCTAAGGATTATTAGGGTCCTCATGTAGGACCTGTTATGTGTGCAAGTGCCCAAACTAGTAGTTCCAGACTATACCAGCACTAGGGGGGGGGGGTAGGGATGGTCCAGGGTTTCAGTAGACCCTGAGCATAAATTTAAGGTTAGCCGCGGACCCCTACTATGATAAAGTTTCCGGCCTCATTAGTAACGTTCCAACACCATATATCGATAACCAAGGTATATTTAAAAAAATATATATTGCCAAGAATAAAAGGAAAGAGAACAAGGGAGAGAGGAAAAGTGCAGAGGAGAGAAAGGAGAAAAGAAAAGGGAGAGAGAGAGGAGAGAGAAAGAGAGAGAGGGTCACCTGGATTTCCTCATCAAGCGGAGATATATTCGATCCATGGATCCCAGATCTTGTTAAACATTTCCGCTTTATTGTGAAGAGTGTAAGTGAGCTTATCATTAATCATAATCCAGTTGAGTTTATCCTTAACTTGTTCTAGGGGTATTCTTGAGCATTTCCAGTTCCTAGCAATTGTTATTCTCGCTGCCAACAAGATATAGGTTATGAGGCGTATTGATTTTTTGGGGGTCCCGTCGGGTAGTCTATGAAAAAGTGCGCTCTCTGGGGACCGACGGATGTTGAAATATGTCACTGAGTGAATCAGATTAAAGATCCTTATCCAGAATCTGATTACTAGTGGACATTGCCACCAAATATGGTGCATGGTACCCAACTGCCCACATTGTCGGAAACAATGAGGCGAGGAGGAAGGATGCATTTTAGCTATTCTCGTGGGGACTAAATACCAGCGTAAAAGCGTTTTGTAGTTGGCTTCAATAAGGGTAGTGTTAATAGAGATTTTTGAGAGTTGGTAGGCAATACCTTGCCATTCTGACAGTTCTAGGGAGAGGTTTAAGTCCTTCTCCCATTGGGTCATATAGGTGAGTTTAGTGTCTGGTTTAGTCATAGACGGATATATGGTAGAGATCCAACCCCTCTGTGTGTCTCTGTTTTGGCAAATTAGTTCAAATGCGGTAAGTGTTATGGGGCCCCCCACTTGTCTAATTTTGGAAGTAATGAATGAAGAAATTTGGTTATATCGGAATACCTCAATGGGAGGTATTGAGAAGTTGTCTTTGAAATATTTTAACGTATGCACTTGGTTTCCATTAAGGAAATCCCCAATTCTCATGAATCCTTTGTTGAGCCACCATTGAAATTGTTGTGGAACAAGGCCAGGAGGAAACTCCGGGTTGCAAAAAATGGGCGCTAGAGGTGTGTGGAGCGACATAAGGGACGCTCGGTGTCTTGTTCTATCCCATACCGCTAGAGAATGTGATAAGGTAGGACATAAAATAGATGGGCGTTTACGACTAGGAAGCCACATCAAGGCTCCTATTGCCAGTGGGTGGCACGCAAGTGATTCTATGTGAACCCAAAGAGGGGCCGCCCCCCCAACTGTTGTGTGACTCAATTGGGCTATCTGAGCCGAGTTATAGTAAGCTTGGAGGTTGGGAAGACCAAGTCCTCCCATGGGTCTAGGTGTATAAAGTGTTTTTTTTTGTATCCGGGGCTTCTTATTACCCCATATAAAGCGTAAAACTTCAGTTTGTAGATGTTGCATGTCTCCCTTCGGAATTGCTATCGGTAGTGTTCGGAAATAATATAGGAGCCTGGGCAAAAAAGTCATTTTTATCGAATTGATTCTACCAAACCAAGAGAGAGAGTATTCTGCCCAGGAGCGAAGATCTTCCTTGAGTTTCTTAAATAAAGGAGGATAATTTGCTTTATATAACGTACCTATCGACGAGGTCAGATGGACTCCCAAGTATGGAAGGGAGTGGGAAGCCCATTTAAAACCGTATGCGTTTTGGAGGAGCTGCACCTCCGCGGGAGGCAGTGAGATATTAAGTGCCAGGGTTTTTTGCGAATTTAGGGTCAAACCCGAAATTAGCGAGAAACGATCTAGCAAAGACAAGAGTTCTGGGAGTGAGGTTTGGGGTTTGGTGATGTACATAAGGACATCATCGGCAAATAGTGCACATTTGTGTTCTTGTTGGCCACAATAAACACCGTGGATATTGGGATGGGAGCGGATAGCCATTGCAAGGGGTTCTATTGCCAGAGCAAATAGTAGGGGAGATAGCGGGCATCCCTGTCTAGTACCTCGCTGGACTGGGAAAATGGATGATTTATGTCCTCTGATAGAAATTTGAGCTGTTGGGGAACTATAAAGTGTTTTCATCAGTGAGATAAACACAGAGCCGAATCCCATAGTCTCAAGGGTAATAAAAAGATAGTCCCAGTTCAAGCTATCGAATGCTTTATTGAGATCTAATGACAAGAGCAAGAGTTCCCGAGTTGGGAGGTCGTCCCAATTGGAGCGTACTGCTGAGATCAGAGCGATAGATCTGCGAATTTGATCTAAGGTCTGACGTCCTGCAATAAATCCCGATTGGTCTTTATGTATATAATGTTCTAGAAAGGAATTGATTCGGACTGCTAGAATTTTGGTTAAAATTTTAAGGTCACAATTAATTAAAGAGATTGGGCGATAATTGCGAACATCAGTGGAATCCCTGCCAGGTTTGGGGACAACGCTGATGTAGGCTTTATTGTCGTCAGATGGGACCATTCCCCCGTCCCTCAGGGAGTTAAAATAGAGAGCCAAGTGTGGGACCAGATGTGTAGCAAATTTTTTGTAGTAGATGTTAGGAAGCCCATCCGGGCCCGGAGATTTATGATGCAAGAGAGATTTGATAGCATCAGTAACCTCTTCGGTTGAGAATGGTTGGTCCACTAATTCTCTGTGATCATCAGTAATAATTGGGAGGGGAAGAGCCCCCAGGAATTCCCTGATGGATGGGGGAGCTACAGCTTGGGGCTTCTTGTATAGGTCAGCGTAGAAGTTATGGAATTCATCGAGGATTTTATGGGGATCCTGGGAGAGATGGCCCCCGGATAGCTTTATTTTAGGAAGTGTACGATGGGAATGTCTAGGAGTGAGTTTGTGCGCCAGTAGGGATCCTGGACGGTCCCGCCAAGTGAAAAAATTATGATTCGTCCACCGCAATTGTTTCTCGGCCCTTGTAGTAAGGCAGATATTTAATTCTAGTCGGGATTGTTCTAGCTTCTTAAACAAGTTGGGAGAAGGGGAGCGTTTATGTTGTTTGGATAGAAACTCAAACTCCTTGGCCTTTGCAGAAATCAGCTCAGTGCGAGCCTTTTTCAGTCTGGAGGCTAGTTGAATGAAGGAACCCCTAATAGTGGCCTTGTGTGCTGCCCAGTTAATGGCAGGGGATGTATCCCCTGGAATATTGTTTTCAAAGTAGGCTTGTATATGGTTGGAAATCTCTATGCAGTGAGATTCGTCGCTGAGGAGAGATTCATTCAGCCACCAATGGAATCCCATATTCTTATTAGTAAGATCAGTTAGTTGAATCGTAACAGGATCATGGTCTGACCAAGGTGTTGACAAAATTTTTGCAGATTTCAATTTTGGTATCACCCCCGAGGGGAGAAACACGTGGTCTATGCGGGAGTAGTGCCCATGTGCCCTTGAATAGTGGGAGTAGTCCCTAGCATTAGGATTGGCCTCACGCCAAGCGTCCACCAGATCATATTTATATAGCAGTTGTGCGAATTTATGACTTTGCCTGGGGGGAGCCCGAAGTCCTGAAGTGTGTGATCTATCTTTAGCTAAATCTAGAGCTAGGTTAGAGTCACCTGCCATGATTACAACACCCTCAAATTCGGGTTCTAAGAGTGCTAGAAGAGCGTGAAAAAAAGCGGTTTGATTAGTATTGGGGGCATAGTAGACAAGTACGGTGATTAAGGTTTCCCTAGGTTTATTTTATTTTTAAATTGTTCCTTCCAAGTATTTTTTTTTTTTTATCATTTTTATTGTTATCTCAGTGAATGTAAATATCCCCTATGATAGCAATAGGTAGTGACAGGTACTCTTTTTTTGAAAAAACTGGGGTCTTCTAGACCCTAGATTTTTCCTCTGCCCTCAAAGCATCTGACCACACCAAGATCGGTGTGATAAAATGCTTTCCCAATTTCCCAATGGCGCTTTTTATATCCGGGGGGGGGGCATTCCCTCCCACTGCTTGTAAAAGCAGTTCAGAGGCTAATTAGCCGCTAGGATTGCTTTTACATGAAAGCCGGCCGCAGGCTGAAAAGAATGATACCAAGATGATACCTAAACCCGCAGGCATCATTCTGGTATAAACATTCAAAGTCCAGCAACATACCAGTACGTTGCTGGTCCTTGTTGGACATGTATTGTAATCTTTTTTTTTTCATGCAGCCAGGTGGCTGAACGAAAAAAGAGATTGATCGGTGGGTATGCCCACCATTAGAATACCGCCCTTCATCCACCCACTTCCAATGATGGGCATACACGCACCATTTATATATGCCGAAGCATGGGGGCATCCTCCCGCAAAAAAGTTATGCCGCACACACATGGTCGGACTTTTCCACGGGCAAGCCTCCGTCGGAATTTCGACCGTATGTACGCGGCATTAGGAGCAAAATCGCTCCTCCGCCCCTGCTGCCCCAATGCTTTGGCATATTTGCTTTTTTTTTTTAACTGTGGTGGTGAAATCACCTCCTACAGCACTGGAGTCGCAGGGATCAGGCCTGTCTCTGCGAACGCTGCAGTTATGTGTGTTTTTGTTTTGTAAGTGACAGTGATCGATCGATACTGCACTTGGGTGGCCTGGGCTGGACGGAGGGGCAAAACGCAGGTGCCAGCAGGTATCTGGGCTGATCCCGCTAACACTGCGTTTTTGGGAACCCTAAACTGCTGGGGACGCTAGTATAGATCTGATCAGATCAGATATTGATCTGTTCAGATACTATACCACTAAGGGGGGTGTATGCTTCACGCGTGGGTGTTAGCGTTACTGGCACTAACCTGACGCTGCCTGGGGTGACTCAGACCCTCTCTGACGTTAAAACCTAATTGATATCACCCGCCGGGCGATCAGGGGGTTAAACCTTTATTGGGTTATATACACGGCGGGTGCCCTGACACTATAAAAAGCAAACTAACTAACCAGCGTCACCCGTAACACTTATATGGTGATCACTGGTGAAAGGGTTAACTAGGTGCAATCAGGGGGTTAAAACCTTTATTAGATAATATATGGGGGTACCTGACGCTATAAAAACCTGTGGCGAACCTAAAAAAAATTACCAGCTACCGATCTGCATCACCGACACTAAGACAGCGTTTAGAAAAACGATTGCTTAGCGACAGTGGTGATGGGGGTGAAAGGGTTACCTGGGGGGGCGATCAAGGGGGTTAAACCTTTATTAGATAATATATTGGGGTACCTGACGCTATAAAAACATGCGGCGAACCTAAAAAAAAATACTGGCTACGATCTGCATCACCGACACTAAGACAGCGTTTAGAAAAACAATTGCTTAGCGACAGTGGTGATAGGGGGTGAAAGGGTTACCTGGGGGCGATCAAGGGGGTTAAACCTTTATTAGATAATATATTGGGGTACCTGACGCTATAAAAACCTGCGGCGAACCTAAAAAAAATTACCGGCTACCGATCTGCATCACAGACACTAAGACAGCGTTTAGAAAAACGATCGCTTAGTGACAGTGGTGATAGGGGGTGAAAGGGTTACCTGGGGGGCGATCAAGGGGGTTAAACCTTTATTAGATAATATATTGGGGTACCTGACGCTATAAAAACATGCGGCGAACCTAAAAAAAATTACTGGCTACGATCTGCATCACCGACACTAAGACAGCGTTTAGAAAAACAATTTCTTAGCGACAGTGGTGATAGGGGGTGAAAGGGTTACCTGGGGGGCGATCAAGGGGGTTAAACCTTTATTAGATAATATATTGGGGTACCTGACGCTATAAAAACCTGCGGCGAACCTAAAAAAAATTACCGGCTACCGATCTGCATCACAGACACTAAGACAGCGTTTAGAAAAACGATCGCTTAGTGATAGTGGTGATAGGGGGTGAAAGGGTTACCTGGGGGGCGATCAAGGGGGTTAAACCTTTATTAGATAATATATTGGGGTACCTGACGCTATAAAAACCTGCGGCGAACCTAAAAAAAAATACTGGCTGCCGATCGGCATCACTGACGCTAAGACAGCGTTTAGAAAAACAATTGCTTAGCGACAGTGGTGATAGGGGGTGAAAGGGTTACCTGGGGGGTGATCAAGGGGGTTAAACCTTTATTAGATAATATATTGGGGTACCTGACGCTATAAAAACCTGCGGCGAACCTAAAAAAAATTACCGGCTACCGATCTGCATCACAGACACTAAGACAGCGTTTAGAAAAACGATCGCTTAGTGATAGTGGTGATAGGGGGTGAAAGGGTTACCTGGGGGGCGATCAAGGGGGTTAAACCTTTATTAGATAATATATTGGGGTACCTGACGCTATAAAAACCTGCGGCGAACCTAAAAAAAATTACTGGCTGCCGATCGGCATCACTGACGCTAAGACAGCGTTTAGAAAAACAATTTCTTAGCGACAGTGGTGATAGGGGGTGAAAGGGTTACCTGGGGGGTGATCAAGGGGGTTAAACCTTTATTAGATAATATATTGGGGTACCTGACGCTATAAAAACCTGCGGCGAACCTAAAAAAAATTACCGGCTACCGATCTGCATCACAGACACTAAGACAGCGTTTAGAAAAACGATCGCTTAGTGATAGTGGTGATAGGGGGTGAAAGGGTTATCTGGGGGGTGATCAGGGGGTTAAACCTTTATTAGGGGGGGTTAGGGGGCTACACTGGACCTAAGACTAAACTTTGGTGACACTTTTACAGTCACAAATGTCACTGATTGCAGTGATCACTAAATAAATGGTCACTGCAATCAGTGACACTGTGACTGGGGGCTGGGGGGGTGATCTGGGGGGTGATCTGGGGTGTCTGGGGGGGCCTGGGGGGCGATTTATGTCCCTATGTGTCCTGGTGTCAGTGTAGTGTTGTGTGCACTGACCTGATATCTTCTCTTGTACGGCGCTCGGTATATGTGAGCGCCGCACCAGAGATGACATCACTTCCTCCTGCTCCCTCTGTCTGACACAGACAGAGGGGGCATTTCCATTCGCCGGGAGCGATCGCGAGGGGGTGGCCAGAAACGAATGGCTGCCCCCTCATCCCGGAACGCTCCCGGACACTTAGCCACCGCTCACTGTATAGGAGGGGGGTCCGATTGGACCCCCCAACTGTACAAAGGCAATCACGTACACTCTACGTGATTGTGCCTGACGGTGCCATTCTGCCGACGTATATATACAGTGAGCGGTCGTTAAGTGGTTAAGCATTACAGAGTGGATCTGGTGTCGGCAGGTGAGCAAGCCTTTGGGCGAAAGGTTTTGCAAGCTGTAGTCCCACCCTAGTTGGTAAGTGCTCGTCTATCCTCTCATTGTGGCTGTCCTGAAAGACGAATAGGGAAAATTAGAGTTACGCTTACCGGTAACGTCTTTTCCAGTAGTCTTTCAGGACAGCCCTAGTACCCACCCTAAAAAATTGGGGGGTCTTACTAAAGACCGGAACGCAGCATGATAGAGATAATAATAGTATGCTATTAATGTGTTCTTGTGTCTCCCCAGCTGTCCGGAGGTGATCTCAGAAAAACTGAAGGCCGGCAGGGGAAGTAAGAATTTATATGTACTGGCGCAGTGTTTCCTGTGGAAAGGGAGGAGCCTAGGTCTCTCATTGTGGCTGTCCTGAAAGACTACTGGAAAAGACGTTACCGGTAAGCGTAACTCTAATTTTTTTTTTTTTTTAATAAAAGCACTGATCACTGTATTTAGTGTCTGTCTGTTTTGTCCGCCGCAATCCCTGCTAAAAATCACTGATCGTGGCCATTACTTGTAAAAAAAATAATAAATATTCCATAACTATATCCCATTGGTTTGTGCAAATGTTATAGCGTCCACAAACTATCAATAAACAGTTATTGGGATTTTTTTTTTTTTTACCAAAAATATGTAGCAGAATACATATTGGCCGCCCTAAACTGATGAAGAAATATGATTTATTTTTTCTTATTTTTTAATTTGTCGGTCTTTTTTTTGTTTATAGCGCAAAAAAAATAAAAAATTGCAGTGGTGATTAAATACCACCAAAATAAATCTCTATTTTATTTTTATACAATGTCACATGACTGCGCAATTGTCAGTAAAAGTAACGCAGTGCGAAAATGGCCTGGTCAGGAATGGGAAGGTACATCTTCTGGGGCTGATGGTTTGCAACACTTCCTTTCCTGAATATGCAGCCGGTGAAGAACACCTCGGCCAGGTTCATACTGATGAGGGTTTCTTCGCATCCAATTCGCATGACAGGGGAGTGTGACCGGCTCTCAGGCTGGGTTCCCACTGCTGTGTGACATCCCATGTGATTCGCAATCCACTGCTGTGCAAATAACCTGTGATGCAAATACAGGTTGTATAACTGGATTTGCATTACCTTCGGACTAAAGTCGCGCTGGACCCCCCCCCTTTTTTTTTGGGTTTCACATCAGAATCGGATCGCATGTTTACACCCAAGCGATCCGATTCCTGTCCGAATTAACAGTTTGCATTGCAATATGATCTTGGGGGTGTCATTAACTTTGTAGTGACACTCCCAGTGGTTCGAATAGCGCAGTGTGAGCTGCCTGCGGTGCGGGAACCCACAATGTATTTACAGGGTTTCCCCGCATCACACCAATGTGAATGGAGCCTCAATGAAGCCGGTTCTCACAGCTCCGGGGCGGCCGCGGTCTGCATTTAAAAAGGGTCCTGTGCGTCTTTTGGTTTCCGATTCAGGAAAAACTTTGGACCTGAATCCATGAACAGGGACGCACTGTGAACCCGGCCCTTGTGATGATCCAGAAGCAGCAGAAGGCTTATTTCTGGAATGAGAACTCTGGAGGGAAAAAGCTCCTCCCACTTTCATTCTAGTCCTCCTTTAATTCCATAAAGTCTTTTTAATGTCTTTAGGGCCCCTCTGGCGTGCCGGGGATGGGTTTTGTCATCCTTAAGGGCCCCTCTGGTGTGCCGGTGTCTTGTCACATTCGGCTCCCCATCACAGATTGCTCCGGAAGTGAGGTTTCGTCGCCGCCATCTTGCTACACCCCACACTCCTGCACAGTAATGATGGAGTGAGAAGGGGGCAAGTGAACATCTTGTTATACCCACCGGAGTTTTAGATTTCACAGTTATTTTCAACCCAACTCCGGTGGGTGTAACAAGATGTCCGCTTGCCCCCTTCTCACTCTATCATTACTGTACATAAACCTGCTGACCTTACATGATTGCTAATGTGACAGAACACCTCTGATTTTCACATTTAACATCTAAACAGTCCGTCCGGATTTACAAATCCTGTATTTAAGCAAATAAGCTCCGTTTTGTGTTGCATATAACTGTGAAATCTAAAAGGCCGGTGGGTGTAACAAGATGTCTGCTTGCCCCCTTCTCACTCTATCATCACTGTGCATGAGTGTGGGGTGTAGCAAGATGGCGGCGATGGAACCTCACTTCCGGAGTGATCTGTGCTGGGGAGCCGAATGTGACAAGACACCGGGATGGGTTTTGTCATCCTTTGGGGCCCCTCTGGCGTGCCGGGGATGGGTTTTGTCATCCTTTGGGGCCCCTCTGGCGTGCCGGGGATGGGTTTTGTCATCCTTTGGGGGCCCCTCTGGCGTGCCGGGGATGGGCTTTTGTCATCCTTTGGGGCCCCTCTGGCGTGCCGGGATGGGTTTTTGTCATCCTTTGGGGGCCCCTCTGGCGTGCCGGGATGGGTTTTGTCATCCTTTGGGGCCCCTCTGGCGTGCCGGGGTGGTTTTTTGTCATCCTTTGGGGGCCCCTCTGGCGTGCCGGGATGGGTTTTTGTCATCCTTTGGGGCCCCTCTGGCGTGCCGGGATGGGTTTTTGTCATCCTTTGGGGCCCCTCTGGCGTGCCGGGATGGGTTTTTGTCATCCTTTGGGGCCCCTCTGGCGTGCCGGGATGGGTTTTTGTCATCCTTTAGGGCCCCTCTGGCGTGCCGGGATGGGTTTTTGTCATCCTTTGGGGCCCCTCTGGCGTGCCGGGATGGTTTTTTGTCATCCTTTGGGGGCCCCTCTGGCGTGCCGGGATGGGTTTTTGTCATCCTTTGGGGCCCCTCTGACGTGCCGGGATGGGTTTTTGTCATCCTTTGGGGCCCCTCTGGCGTGCCGGGATGGGTTTTTGTCATCCTTTGGGGGCCCCTCTGGCGTGCCGGGATGGGTTTTTGTCATCCTTTGGGGCCCCTCTGGCGTGCCGGGATGGGTTTTTGTCATCCTTTGGGGCCCCTCTGGCGTGCCGGGATGGGTTTTTGTCATCCTTTAGGGCCCCTCTGGCGTGCCGGGATGGGTTTTTGTCATCCTTTGGGGCCCCTCTGGCGTGCCGGGATGGGTTTTTGTCATCCTTTGGGGCCCCTCTGAATCTGAATCACCATTTTCCAAAACCTCCATGTAGACGGCCCCCATCCCAGTAGTGAGCCTCAGTTGGTGCTCTTTCAGCCCCTCCCCCAGTGACATCTGATCGTTATGGTCCTGGTAACAGAGTGCAACCCCAGAGATACAGCGCTATGAGGCATAGTGGGGTTTTATTATTATATAGTAGAAGTAAAGAATATTTTTTTTTTTTTATAGCATGTTGGATGGAGTAAGTGAGGGTTATAACCCCTGTGAGGTTTTTTTTGGCCATCTCTGTCCCATTGGGGGGATTTTCCTTCACTTCCTGTCCCATAGCCAAAACAGGAAATACCTGGTTGTCCCCATTGGGGAGATTTCCCCTCTATTCCTGTTGTGGGGGTCAACCTACTATTTGGGATTTCTTTTGATGATAATGATAAACAGGACCTGTACGGCATGAATCCCTCTCATGGGGACACAAACAGAAATCAAACCTGACAGGCAGTCTAATCCCTCTCCACCCCAACAATAAGAAGTTCCCCCCTAACTCTCTTCTCATTATTTTATGTATTTCTGCGACTTTGAAGCCTCCTGAATAATGAATTGTGTGGGCGTGGTGTCTGCTGCGTTCCACCCGAGCTGGGCACGTCATTTCCTATCCTCTCTCTGACGTCATCCGTCTGCGACCCAACCCGGAAGTGCTGCTAGGAGACGCCATGCATCGCGTCCCTTTCCCCAAACCCGGGAGCCTCATCGTCCCCGACTGGCAGCAGAGCGAGGAGGGGAGAGACTACCTGAGCTGCGTCCTACGGAAGAGGAAACGGCGGCTGTTCGGTGAGCCACGTGTCCGCGAGAGCGGCGAGAATACCGGACCGACCGAACTGCCACCTCCACCGCGCCACCTGCCGGCCACTACGCTGTCATTACACCTGCCGAGCACACCGCTGTTATTACAACTCTGAATATACACAGCGCCACCTGCCGGCCACTACGCTGTCATTACACCTATATATACACAGCGCCACCTGCCGGCCACACAGCTGTCATTACACTTCTGAATATACACAGCGCCACCTGCCGGCCACTGAGCTGTCATTACACTTATATATACACAGCGCCATCTGCCGGCCACTAAGCTGTCATTACACATATAATATATATATATACATACATACATACACAGCGCCACCTGCTGGCCACTAGCCTGTCATTACACCTATATATACACAGCGCCACCTGCTGAGCACACCGCTGTAATTACACCTCTGAATATACACAGCGCCACCTGCTGGCCACTTTGCTGTCATTACACTTATATATATATACACAGCGCCATCTGCCTGTGTCCTGTCGGGATGGGTCACCCGTCGGATAATTATTTGGTTGTCTGCGAGCTGGTCGGTAAGTAGGCTTGGTTTTTCCTGGGCATTCCCCAGGCTTTGTTGTCACCCGTCGGATAATGCCTGCTCTTTACTGCGCAGGCGCAGCACAACGGAGCCGCCGAACATGAACAGCTGTGAATCGGCTGTACACGGCGCCTGCGCAATGAACACGACATTGAGCCAGACGCTGCCGCACGCTCCCGATGCTCGTAAAACTCTGCAAGGGGCGGGTGTATTACTGTTATCTCGTGTAAGGGGCGGATGGCTAAAGAAGAGGCCGAATTTAACATTGCAAAACCCGCTCTTCAGTTGTTTAAACACGCCCTGCAAAGACGTGTAGTTAAGGCTACTTTCACACTGAGGCGCTGGATGCGCTGGCGGTATAGCGGCGCTATTTTTAGCGCCGCTATACCGTTTTTTTTCCACGATTTGCGGGCGCTAGCGGGGGGATTTTAACCCCCGCTAGCGGCCGAAAAAGGGTTAAAAACGCCAACAATAACGCCTCTTTGCGGCGTATTGGAGGCGATACCCCATTGATTTCAATGGGCAGGGGCGCTATAGGAGCAGTATTTTTACCACTCCTATTGCGCCTCAAAGATGCGGCTTGCAGGAGTTTTTTGACCCTCCTGCAAGCGCAACGCTCCAGTGTGAAAGCCCTCGGGCTTTCACATTGGATACAATTGAGCGGCTTTTTTTGGGGCGCATTGCAGGCGCTATTTTTAGCGCAATAGCGCCTGCAAAGCACCTCAGTGTGAAAGGGGCCTTATTGATAAACCCCCCCCCCCCAACTTAGCTCTGCCCATCAATTTTTAATTCAGCCTCTTCTGTAGCCATCCGCCCCTTACACGATATAATAGTAATACACCCGCCCCTTACACAATATAACAGTAATACACCCGCCCCTTACACGATATAACAGTAATACACCCGCCCCTTACACGATATTATAGTAATACACCCGCCCCTTACACGATATAACAGTAATACACCCGCCCCTTACACGATATAACAGTAATACACCCGCCCCTTACACGATATAACAGTAATACACCCGCCCCTTACACGATATAACAGTAATACACCCGCCCCTTACACGATATAATAGTAATACACCCGCCCCTTACACGATATAATAGTAATACACCCGCCCCTTACACGATATAACAGTAATACACCCGCCCCTTACACGATATAATAGTAATACACCCGCCCCTTACACGATATAATAGTAATACACCCGCCCCTTACACGATATAACAGTAATACACCCGCCCCTTACACGATATAATAGTAATACACCCGCCCCTTACACGATATAACAGTAATACACCCGCCCCTTACACGATATAACAGTAATACACCCGCCCCTTACACGATATAACAGTAATACACCCGCCCCTTACACGATATAACAGTAATACACCCGCCCCTTACACGATATAACAGTAATACACCCGCCCCTTACACGATATAACAGTAATACACCCGCCCCTTACACGATATAACAGTAATACACCCGCCCCTTACACGATATAATAGTAATACACCCGCCCCTTGCAGAGTTGCACGAGCATCGGGAGCGTGCGGCAGCGTCTGGCACAATGTCTTGTTCATTGCGCAGGCGCCGTCTACAGCTGATTCACAGCTGTTCATGTTTGGCAATCTTCGACGGCTCCGTTTGCTAAAGCGCTGCGCCTGCATAGTCCAGGGCGGGCATTATCCGCCAGGGGGACCCATCTCGGCAAAACGCCGGCCACACCGCTGTAATTACACCTCTGTATATACACAGCGCCACCTGCTGGCCACACCGCTGTCATTACAACTTTGAATATACACAGCGCCACCTGCCGGCCACACCGCTGTCATTGCACCTCTGTATATACACAGCGCCACCTGCTGGCCACACTGCTGTCATTACAACTTTGAATATACACAGCGCCACCTGCCGGCCACTACACTGTCATTACACTTATATATACACAGCGCCATCTGACGGCCGCTCCGCTGTAATTGCACTTCTGAATATGCACAGCGCCACCTGCTGTCATTACGGCGCAATCTGGTGGCCACTCAGCTGTCATTACACCTCCGAAAATAAACATCGACACCTTACGGCCGCTCCGCTGTGTGTACACCTCTGAATATACACAGCGCCACCAACTCGTCAGAAACTCCAACCACGTCACTTCCGGTTTCTTTAAATCATCATTAATTGGAGATTTTGACGAATTGCTGTTTGGATACAACACCGGCAACCGAATACAGTCCGGTACAGGAAGATTTTGCTGTTTTGACAGCACAGCGGCTAACGAGGAAAAAGTTGTTGCCGTCTCAAAGGCGGCCATTTTGTTGGTTAGTATCGGCGCAGAGTAACAATCTCCGCTCATAATAGTGTGCACCGGACTGTATTCGGTTGCCGGCGTTCTATCGAGATATGCCTCCGATGGGTCTGCGCATGATCAGCTAACGTGACGTCAACACAGCACATGCGCAGATCGTCAGAGGCATTATCCGAGGCTACGTAGATGGGGGAGGGAGAACGTACTTGCTGTTGCCGGGCGGGTTTTGCCTGTATCGAACGGCGTGTTTTCTGTCTGTTGCATAGCGTGTTTTGGCTGTGTCTAAGGGCGGGTTCAAACACACACACAAAACCCGCCCCTTCAAGACACCCACAACCCGCCCCGCAATAGCGAGGCAGAATCTGACAATTACATTCTCCCTCGGCGCTTAGCAGATCGTCGGATACGGCCTCCAAATGCGCATACCCATCGGGGGCCTTTTTCGACGGAATGGCATTTCTCGCTAGAACACCAGTGTTGTGTCCAAACAGCGATTCGTCAAAATCTCCAATTTCTGATGGTTTAAAGCAGGGGTCTCCAAACTTTTTAAACATAGGGCCAGTTTATTGTTCTTCAGACTTTAGGAGGGCCGGATTGTGGCCGGCGGGGGTGGGGGGGTTAGGAATAAAATGTCCGGGGACCAGCATCAGTGAGAATAAATATGGCCTCAGGGTTGGTGGTAAGTAGGAGGAGGAGTATGACCCCTATCAGTAGGAGGAATAGTATCCCATCATTGGTATCAGTAGAAGAATTAGTGGCCCCTTGTTGGTGTCAGTGGGAGGAATAGTGCCTCATATCAGTTGGAGGAATAGTGTCCCAAGGGCTGGATAAAGGCTAGCAGAGGGCCACTTCTGGCCCTCGGGCCACAGTTTGGAGACCCCTGGTTTAAAGAAACCGGAAGTTGGGGGTTTCTGACGAGTTGGCTATCTTGACAGAACAACCACTACACCACTGTTATTATGGTGCCATCTGGTGGCCGCTCACTGTCATTACACCTCTGTATATACTCTGCGTCCCCTATCAACAATTTCGCTGTCATTACAATTGTTTTGTGTACACAGCGCCATCCTGGTGGCCGCTCTGCTGTCATTACACCTAGAAATAATGTATTAGGGCACTCTTGGTCAAATCATAAAGCACCACATCCCATTTTAATTGAATACTAAAAAAAGGGGGGGGGACAATGGGTATACTCAATACCCTGGGATTTTTTGAAAAGACGGTGCTGAGTGGAGATAAACACAGAAATCAAATCTTAAAAAAGGTTGTATTTTATTACATAACATTGAAAGACAATACATAAAAGTAACCATCCTCGTAGATATGTGGTTCAATTTTAAAAGATGCAATTCGCTACTTGGTTGCCGCTCAACTAGTTTCGCTCCAAACGGAGCTTCCTCAGGAGTAATTGGAACAATAGCAGATTATACTGAAAACACAGGGTACATATAATTAGCACATAGAATGGTTAAAGATTACATACAGTAGTAATGAACATTAATAAAGCATTATTGACGTGTGTCACCATGTTGTTAATCACATTGTTTATAGGGGAGAAACATTAGACAATCATATTTGATCATGGCCCATGCTGAGCATCATGCATACGTTAACATACATATGCACTCACCAATTTGCAACAAAACCACAGATTTAAAGGAAAAATTGCATTTTCCACTGGTCTGCTCAACCGATTGACAGAATCCGATGACCCACCCAATAGTATTTGCAACCATAGGGGTAAAGAACTAGGTGAGGTAAGTACCTGTTGAAACATGAAATATAGAATATATATGATATATATATTCACATATTTACACACATGTATTGTAATGGGAACTTAATAGAATTCAATGAATAGGTAAAGATACAGCCTCTTACCTTAGAAGATTTTTCCTACATGTCAAGAATAAAAATAATAATATGCCAATGGGAGATTGGAAACATTGAAAAACCAAACGTTGCTCAAAAAGAGAAGACACTTAAGCTGGAATGTTCAAAATAGGGGATGGAGAAGCTTGAATAAATGAACTTCACCCTGAATGGCTGGATAAGGTCAGTAACTCACTGTTGACTGTAAGCAAAAAAATAACAAAAAAAGAAAGAGATATGATGAGCAACCACGACCGCTGCGAGGACAGAAATCATCACAGCGAGGGGAAAGTTGTCCATATGACATCCTACCTTGATGAGTGTAAAAGATGGAGATGATCCGACTAATGCGGACCCGTCCCACCTACCAAAACGGCGAGGGAGGAGGAGGAGGAAGAGGAAAGGAGGAGGAAGAGGAGGAGGAGGAAGAAGGAAGAGGAGGAAGAAGGAGGAGGAGTAAGGAGGAGGAAGAAAGGGAGGAGGAGGAAGAGAAGAAGGAGGAGGAGGAGGAAGAAAGAGGAGGAGGAAGGAGGAAAAGGAGGAGGAGAGAGGAGGAAGAAGGAGGAGGAGGAAGGAAGAGGAGGAGGGGGAGCGGTAGGAGGGGGAGGAAGAGGAGGAAGGGGGAGGAGGAAGAGGAGGAGGAAGAGAAAGAGGAGGAGGGTGAGGAAGGGGAGGAGGAGGAAGAGGAGGAAGGAGGAGGAGGAAGAGGGGGAAGGAGGAGGAGGAGGAAGAAGGAGGGGGAAGGAGGAAGAGGGGGAAGGAGGGAGGAAGAAGGAGGAGGAGGAGGAAGGGGAGGAGGGGGGGAGGGGGAAAGAGGAGGAGGGGGAGAAGAGGAGGAGGAAGAAGAGGGTGAGGAAGAGGAGGGGAAGGAGGAGGAGGAAGTGGAGGAGGAAGAGGAGGATGGGGAGGAGGAAGAAGGAGGAGGGAGGAAGAGGGGGGGAAGAAGGAGGAGGAGAGGAAGGAGGAGGGGGAAGGAGGAAGAGGAGGAGGAAGAAGAGGGGGAGGAGGAGGAGGAAGAGAAGGAGGAGGAAGAGGAGGGGGAGGAGGAGAAGGGGGAAAGAGGAGGAGGAAGGAGGAGGAGGGGGAAGGAGGAGGAGGAAGAAGGAGGAGGGAGGGGGAAGGAGGAAGAGGAGGAGGAGCAAGAGGAGGAAGAGAAGGAGGAAGAGGAGGAGGAAGAAGCAGGAGGAGAAAGAAGAAGGAGGAGGAAGAGGGAGGAGGAAGGAGGAGGAAGAAGAAGGAGGAGGGAGGAAGGAGGAGGAGGAAGAAGGAGGAGGAAGAAGGAGGAGGAGGGAGGAAGAGGAGGAGGGGGAAGGAGGAGGTGGAGGAGGAGGAAGAAGGAGGAGGAGGAGGAGGAAGAGGAGGAAGGAGGGGGAAGAGGAGGAAGGAGGGGGAAGAGGAGGAGGAGGGGGAGGAAGAAGAGGGGGAGGAGGAGGTTGTTGTTGTTCCAGCAACCATCGCCAGCGTCTGATATACATGGTGCAGGAATACCTAGGGGCAAGGTCAGACTTGGACACCTTCCCCACCGAAAATCCTCTGGCTTACTGGGTCTTGAGGATGGATCACTGGCCAGAGCTTGCACAGTATGCAATTGAGCTACTGGCCTGTCCTGCATCCAGCGTTCTTTCAGAACGCACATTCAGTGCTGCTGGAGGATTTGTCACGGATCACAGGGTGCGCCTGTCCACCGACTCGGTTGATCGACTGACTTTCATCAAGATGAACCAGTCTTGGATCACCACCAGCTAACACACACCAGATGCTGATATAACAGACTAATTGATTTTAAAATGTCACATCCCTTCAAGACTGATGCTGATGCTGAGTGCCTGTGCTGTTATGTTGACTGGCTATCCTCCTCCTCCTCAATGATACGATTGATGATGACAGCTTGGAAGATCATTTTTGTTTATGGGTGCCGCCACCAGTGCCTAAGGCCCAATTTTTCAGCCCCTGTTTAACAGGGGCGTGTAATTACAATTTTTGATGCAATACTTTGCAACAGGGCTCATTGCTGTGCTCCAAGTACAGTATCTGTGAGGGGTTGCAGTGTTGTGCCACCAGTGCCTAAGGCCCAATTTTTCAGCCCCTGTTCAACAGGGGCATGCAATTATAATTATTGATCTAATAATTCACAGCAGGGCCCATTGCTGCGCCCACCAAGAGTAACTGTCAGGCCTTACAGTGTTGTGTCAACACCACCACCACCACCAAAGGCCCAATTTTTCAGCCCCTGTTCAACAGGGGCATGCAATTATAATTATTGATCTAATAATTCACAGCAGGGCCCATTGCTGAGCCCACCAAGAGTAACTGTCAGGCCTTACAGTGTTGTGGCACCAGCACCACCATCAAAGGCCCAATTTTTACTACCACTGTTCAACAATTATATGTAATTACAATTCCTGATATAATAGTTGACAGCAGGGCGTTCCAGCACCAACCAAGAGTAACTGTGAGTGCTTACAGTGTTGTGCCAACACCAACACCTAAGGGGCCAATTTCTGCAGAGTATATACGGCAGGTCCCTACTTTCAAACATCCAACTTACAAACGACTCCTACTTGCAAACGGAAGAAGACAACAGGAAGTGAGAGGAAATCTACCCCTAGGAAGGAAAATTCTCTCCTGTAAGAATTAATATTGGAGAAAGGTGTCTCCTCTCTACTGATGCTTTATCACCAATCCTTGTTTCAATAAAAACACCACATTTCAAAAACAGTTGTCATTGGGACGCAAAGTGAGGTGAAATGTTCTGAACAGGGGCACAGACAGCAAAACAAATGTTACAGGGGTGATAACCCTTCCCTATGTTTTCCAAAAAGCTTAAAAATAGATTTTTGGGCTGGAGCTACACTTAAACAATGTACGTGTTCAAAATTACAAACAGATTCTACTTAAGAACAAACCTACAGTCCCTGTCTTGTATGCACCACCTGTATACTGCTGTTCAGAGTATATAGGGCCTTTTTTATTTTGTGTGCGGGGTTCCCCTTAATATCCAAACAAGACCCAAAGGGGCTGGGGTAGGGGGGGGGTGATGGGGTAGCTATGCCATTTTTCTTAAAGATTTTCATCCATATTACCGGGACCAGACATTACATTAAAGCCGCAAGCAGTTTTAAATGGCTTTTTTTTCCTTTAGAAATGTCATTTTGTGCAGGGACAGTTCTAAACACGGGAAACACGTGGCACTTCGCAGGCATACTTTAGACCAGTGTTTCTCAACTCCAGTCCTCAAGGCGCCCCAACAGGTCATGTTTTCAGGCTCTCCATTGTTTTGCACAGGTTATTTGATCAGTTTAACTGCTTTAGTAATTCCCACAGCTGTTTCATCTGAGGGAAATCCTGAAAACATGACCTGTTGGGGCGCCTTGAGGACTGGAGTTGAGAAACACTGCTTTAGACACCCCCCAGGTACGATATTTAAAGGAATATTTGACTTTTTTTTTTTCACTTTATGCATCATTAAAATGACTGCTCCCGAAAAACGTCCGTTTTTAAAACTTCTTTTTGCATTGATACATGTCCCCTGGTGCAGAATCCGGGTTCCCAAACCCTTTTTAGGACAATAACATGCATAATAGTCGTTATAATTAGCACTTTAGAATTCGAACGTTCGCATCCATTGTATTTAATAGGGTTCTAATGTTCATGCGAACTTTCGGTCCGTTCGCGGGTTCTGGTGCGAACCGAACGCGGGGGTGTTCGGCTCATCACTGGTCTCGACGCACTATTGCCAGATGGCTCAGAACAGCCATAGGACAGGCATATTCCTTAGCGGGTAAAGAGGTCCCTACAGGAATAAAGGCACACTCCACCAGATCTCTGGCAGCCTCTCAGGCAGAAAGGGCTGGAGCAACGCCAGAACAAATATGCAAGGCAGCAACTTGGTCCAGCTACGCTACCTTTGTTAACCACTTAAGCCCCGGACCATTTGGTAGCTAGAGGACCAGAGGTGAATTCAGAATTTTGCACTGCGCTGCTTTAACTGTAAATTGTGCGGACATGCAATGTTGTACCCAAACGAAATTTGCGTCCTTTTCTTCCCACAAATAGAGCTTTCTTTTAATGGTATTTGATTGCCTCTGCGATTTTTATTTTTTGCGATATAAACGGAAAAAGACCGAAAATTTTGAAAAAAAATGATATTTTCTACTTTTTGTTATAAGAAAAATCGAATAAACTCAATTGTAGTCATACATTTAGGCCAAAATGTATTCAGCCACATGTTTTTAGTAAAAAAAAATGTCAATAAGCGTATATTTATTGGTTTGCGCAAAAGTTATAGAGTTTACAAACTAGGGTACATTTTCTGAAATTTACACAGCTTTAAATTTATGACTGCCTATCTCATTTCTTGAGGTGCTAAAATGACAGGGCAGTACAAAACCCCCCCAAATGACCCCATTTTGGAAAGTAGACACCCCAAGGAAATTGATGAGAGGCATGTTGAGCCCATTGAATTTTTTATTTTTTTGTCCCAAGTGATTGAATAATGACTAAAAAAAAAAAAATTACAAAAAGTTGTCACTAAATGATATATTGCTCACACATGCCATGGTTATATGTGGAATTTCACCCCAAAATACATTTTGCTGCTTCTCCTGAGTACGGGGATACCACATGTGTGGGACTTTTTGGGAGCCTAGCCGCGTACGGGACCCCGGAAACCAAGCACCGCCTTCAGGATTTCTAAGGGTGCAAATTTTTGATTTCACTCCTCACTACCTATCACAGTTTCGAAGGCCATAAAATGCCAAAATAGCACAAAACCCCCCCAAATGACCCCATTTTAGAAAGTAGACACCCCAAGGAAATTGCTGAGAGGCCTGTTGAGCCCATTGAATATAATTTTTTTTGTCCCAAGTGATTGAATAATGACAAAAAAAAAATTACAAAAAGTTGTCACTAAATGATATATTGCTCACACATGCCATGGTTATATGTGGAATTACACCCCAAAATACATTTTTCTGCTTCTCCTGAGTACGGGGATACCACATGTGTGGGACTTTTTAGGAGCCTAGCCGCGTACGGGACCCCGAAAACCAAGCACCGCCTTCAGGATTTCTAGGCACAAATTTTTGATTTCACTCCTCACTACCTATCACAGTTTCGAAGGCCATAAAATGCCAAAATCGCACAAAACCCCCCCCCAAATGACCCCATTTTGGAATATAGACACCCCAAGCTATTTGCTGAGAGGAATGGCGAGTATTTTACAGCTCTCATTTGTTTTTGAAAATGAAGAAAGAAAATATATATATATATATATTTTTTTTTTTTTTCAATTTTCAAAACTTTGTGACAAAAAGCGAGATCTGCAAAATACTCACAATACCTCTCAGCAAATAGCTTGGGGTGTCTACTTTCCAAAATGGGGTCATGGGGGGGTTTTGTGCTATCTGGGCATTCCATGGCCTCCGAAACTGTGATAGGCAGTGAGAAGTGAAATCAAAAATTTACACCATTAGAAAGCCTGAAGGCGGTGCTTGGTTTTTGGGGTCCCGTACATGGCTAGGCTCCCAAAAAGTCTCACACATGTGGTATCCCCGTACTCAGGAGAAGCAACAGAATGTATTTTGGGGTGTAATTCCACATATGCCCATGGCATGTTTGAGCAATATATCATTTAGTGACAACTTTGTGCAAAAAAAAAAAAAAAATTGTCGTTTTTCCGCAACTTGTGTCAACATATAAAATATTCCATGGACTCGACATGCCTCTCAGTATATAGCTTGGGGTGTCTACTTTCCAAAATGGGGTCATTTGGGGGGATTTTGAACTGTTCTGGCATTTTATACACAACATTAGGAAGCTTACATCCACTCTTCTAACCACTTGAAGACAAAACCCTTTTTGACACTTTTTGTTTACATGAAAACATTTTTTTTTTGCAAGAAAATTATGTTGAACCCCCAAACATTATATATATTTTTAAAGCAAAGGCCCTACAGATTAAAATGGTGGGTGTTGCATTTTTTTTTTCTACACAGTATTTGCGCAGCGATTTTTCAAACGCATTTTTTGGGTTAAAAAATACACTTTTTTTAATTTTAATGCACTAAAACACACTATATTGCCCAAATGTTTGATGAAATAAAAAAGATGATCTTAGGCCGAGTACATAGATACCAAACACGACATGCTTTAAAATTTCGCACAAACGCGCATTGGCGACAAACTACATACATTTTTAAAAGCCTTTAAAAGCCTTTACAGGTTACCCCAGTAGATTTACAGAGGAGGTCTACTGCTAAAATGATTGCCCTCGATCTGACCTTCGCGGTGATACCTCACATGCATGGTGCAATTGCTGTTTACATATGACGCCAGACCGACGCTTGCGTTCGCCATTGGGCAAGAGCAGGGCAGGACAAGGGTGCTTTTTTTTTTTTTTATTATTAATTTTGCTTTTTTATTTTATTTTTATTTGCAATATTTTTTTTTATTAAGCAGTTACAAAACAGGAGAATAACAAAACGGGAATAAAAAAGAGACAAAAAGAAAAAAAAAAAAAGGGGGGGGGAAGGAACAGGGGAACAAATAGCCAGGTTACATTCGGCCAACAATTGAACGTTCTGACAACATGGTATGTATCATTCCATCTAGAACCTGTCAGGAGGTATGAGGCATATGCATAATGTTATCCTAAGGATTATTAGGGTCCTCATGTAGGACCTGTTATGTGTGCAAGTGCCCAAACTAGTAGTTCCAGACTATACCAGCACTAGGGGGGGGGGGGGTAGGGATGGTCCAGGGTTTCAGTAGACCCTGAGCATAAATTTAAGGTTAGCCGCGGACCCCTACTATGATAACGTTTCCGGCCTCATTAGTAACGTTCCAACACCATATATCGATAACCAAGGTATATTTTAAAAAAAATATATTGCCAAGAATAAAAGGAAAGAGAACAAGGGAGAGAGGAAAAGCGCAGAGGAGAGAAAGGAGAAAAGAAAAGGGAGAGAGAGAGGAGAGAGAAAGAGAGAGAGAGGGTCACCTGGATTTCCTCATCAAGCGGAGATATATTCGATCCATGGATCCCAGATCTTGTTAAACATTTCCGCTTTATTGTGAAGAGTGTAAGTGAGCTTATCATTAATCATAATCCAGTTGAGTTTATCCTTAACTTGTTCTAGGGGTATTCTTGAGCATTTCCAGTTCCTAGCAATTGTTATTCTCGCTGCCAACAAGATATAGGTTATGAGGCGTATTGATTTTTTGGGGGTCCCGTCGGGTAGTCTATGAAAAAGTGCGCTCTCTGGGGACGACGGATGTTGAAATATGTCACTGAGTGAATCAGATTAAAGATCCTTATCCAGAATCTGATTACTAGTGGACATTGCCACCAAATATGGTGCATGGTACCCAACTGCCCACATTGTCGGAAACAATGAGGCGAGGAGGAAGGATGCATTTTAGCTATTCTCGTGGGGACTAAATACCAGCGTAAAAGCGTTTTGTAGTTGGCTTCAATAAGGGTAGTGTTAATAGAGATTTTTGAGAGTTGGTAGGCAATACCTTGCCATTCTGACAGTTCTAGGGAGAGGTTTAAGTCCTTCTCCCATTGGGTCATAAAGGTGAGTTTAGTGTCTGGTTTAGTCATAGACGAATATATGGTAGAGATCCAACCCCTCTGTGTGTCTCTGTTTTGGCAAATTAGTTCAAATGCGGTAAGTGTTATGGGGCCCCCCACTTGTCTAATTTTGGAAGTAATGAATGAAGAAATTTGGTTATATCGGAATACCTCAATGGGAGGTATTGAGAAGTTGTCTTTGAAATATTTTAACGTATGCACTTGGTTTCCATTAAGGAAATCCCCAATTCTCATGAATCCTTTGTTGAGCCACCATTGGAATTGTTGTGGAACAAGGCCAGGAGGAAACTCCGGGTTGCAAAAAATGGGCGCTAGAGGTGTGTGGAGCGACATAAGGGACGCTCGGTGTCTTGTTCTATCCCATACCGCTAGAGAATGTGATAAGGTAGGACATAAAATAGATGGGCGTTTACGACTAGGAAGCCACATCAAGGCTCCTATTGCCAGTGGGTGGCACGCAAGTGATTCTATGTGAACCCAAAGAGGGGCCGCCCCCCCAACTGTTGTGTGACTCAATTGGGCTATCTGAGCCGAGTTATAGTAAGCTTGGAGGTTGGGAAGACCAAGTCCTCCCATGGGTCTAGGTGTATAAAGTGTTTTTTTTTTGTATCCGTGGCTTCTTATTACCCCATATAAAGCGTAAAACTTCAGTTTGTAGATGTTGCATGTCTCCCTTCGGAATTGCTATCGGTAGTGTTCGGAAATAATATAGGAGCCTGGGCAAAAAAGTCATTTTTATCGAATTGATTCTACCAAACCAAGAGAGAGAGTATTCTGCCCAGGAGCGAAGATCTTCCTTGAGTTTCTTAAATAAAGGAGGATAATTTGCTTTATATAACGTACCTATCGACGAGGTCAGATGGACTCCCAAGTATGGAAGGGAGTGGGAAGCCCATTTAAAACCGTATGCGTTTTGGAGGAGCTGCACCTCCGCGGGAGGCAGTGAGATATTAAGTGCCAGGGTTTTTTGCGAATTTAGGGTCAAACCCGAAATTAGCGAGAAACGATCTAGCAAAGACAAGAGTTCTGGGAGTGAGGTTTGGGGTTTGGTGATGTACATAAGGACATCATCGGCAAATAGTGCACATTTGTGTTCTTGTTGGCCACAATAAACACCGTGGATATTGGGATGGGAGCGGATAGCCATTGCAAGGGGTTCTATTGCCAGAGCAAATAGTAGGGGAGATAGCGGGCATCCCTGTCTAGTACCTCGCTGGACTGGGAAAATGGATGATTTATGTCCTCTGATAGAAATTTGAGCTGTTGGGGAACTATAAAGTGTTTTCATCAGTGAGATAAACACAGAGCCGAATCCCATAGTCTCAAGGGTAATAAAAAGATAGTCCCAGTTCAAGCTATCGAATGCTTTATTGAGATCTAATGACAAGAGCAAGAGTTCCCGAGTTGGGAGGTCGTCCCAATTGGAGCGTACTGCTGAGATCAGAGCGATAGATCTGCGAATTTGATCTAAGGTCTGACGTCCTGCAATAAATCCCGATTGGTCTTTATGTATATAATGTTCTAGAAAGGAATTGATTCGGACTGCTAGAATTTTGGTTAAAATTTTAAGGTCACAATTAATTAAAGAGATTGGGCGATAATTGCGAACATCAGTGGAATCCCTGCCAGGTTTGGGGACAACGCTGATGTAGGCTTTATTGTCGTCAGATGGGACCATTCCCCCGTCCCTCAGGGAGTTAAAATAGAGAGCCAAGTGTGGGACCAGATGTGTAGCAAATTTTTTGTAGTAGATGTTAGGAAGCCCATCCGGGCCCGGAGATTTATGATGCAAGAGAGATTTGATAGCATCAGTAACCTCTTCGGTTGAGAATGGTTGGTCCACTAATTCTCTGTGATCATCAGTAATAATTGGAAGGGGAAGAGCCCCCAGGAATTCCCTGATGGATGGGGGAGCTACAGCTTGGGGCTTCTTGTATAGGTCAGCGTAGAAGTTATGGAATTCATCGAGGATTTTATGGGGATCCTGGGAGAGATGGCCCCCGGATAGCTTTATTTTAGGAAGTGTACGATGGGAATGTCTAGGAGTGAGTTTGTGCGCCAGTAGGGATCCTGGACGGTCCCGCCAAGTGAAAAATTTATGATTCGTCCACCGCAATTGTTTCCCGGCCCTTGTAGTAAGGCAGATATTTAATTCTAGTCGGGATTGTTCTAGCTTCTTAAACAAGTTGGGAGAAGGGGAGCGTTTATGTTGTTTGGATAGAAACTCAAACTCCTTGGCCTTTGCAGAAATCAGCTCAGTGCGAGCCTTTTTCAGTCTGGAGGCTAGTTGAATGAAGGAACCCCTAATAGTGGCCTTGTGTGCTGCCCAGTTAATGGCAGGGGATGTATCCCCTGGAATATTGTTTTCAAAGTAGGCTTGTATATGGTTGGAAATCTCTATGCAGTGAGATTCGTCGCTGAGGAGAGATTCATTCAGCCGCCAATGGAATCCCATATTCTTATTAGTAAGATCAGTTAGTTGAATCGTAACAGGATCATGGTCTGACCAAGGTGTTGACAAAATTTTTGCAGATTTCAATTTTGGTATCACCCCCGAGGGGAGAAACACGTGGTCTATGCGGGAGTAGTGCCCATGTGCCCTTGAATAGTGGGAGTAGTCCCTAGCATTAGGATTGGCCTCACGCCAAGCGTCCACCAGATCATATTTATATAGCAGTTGTGCGAATTTATAACTTTGCCTGGGGGGAGCCCGAAGTCCTGAAGTGTGTGATCTATCTTTAGCTAAATCTAGAGCTAGGTTAGAGTCACCTGCCATGATTACAACACCCTCAAATTCGGGTTCTAAGAGTGCTAGAAGAGCGTGAAAAAAAGCGGTTTGATTAGTATTGGGGGCATAGTAGACAAGTACGGTGATTAAGGTTTCCCTAGGTTTATTTTATTTTTAAATTGTTCCTTCCAAGTATTTTTTTTTTTTTATCATTTTTATTGTTATCTCAGTGAATGTAAATATCCCCTATGATAGCAATAGGTAGTGACAGGTACTCTTTTTTTGAAAAAACTGGGGTCTTCTAGACCCTAGATTTTTCCTCTGCCCTCAAAGCATCTGACCACACCAAGATCGGTGTGATAAAATGCTTTCCCAATTTCCCAATGGCGCTTTTTATATCCGGGGGGGGGCATTCCCTCCCACTGCTTGTAAAAGCAGTCCAGAGGCTAATTAGCCGCTAGGATTGCTTTTACATGAAAGCCGGCCGCAGGCTGAAAAGAATGATACCAAGATGATACCTAAACCCGCAGGCATCATTCTGGTATAAACATTCAAAGTCCAGCAACATACCAGTACGTTGCTGGTCCCTGTTGGACATGTATTGTAATCTTTTTTTTTTCATGCAGCCAGGTGGCTGAACGAAAAAAGAGATTGATCGGTGGGTATGCCCACCATTAGAATACCGCCCTTCATCCACCCACTTCCAATGATGGGCATACACGCACCATTTATATATGCCGAAGCATGGGGGCATCCTCCCGCAAAAAAGTTATGCCGCACACACATGGTCGGACTTTTCCACGGGCAAGCCTCCGTTCGAATTTCGACCGTATGTACGCGGCATTAGGAGCAAAATCGCTCCTCCGCCCCTGCTGCCCCAATGCTTTGGCATATTTGCTTTTTTTTTTTAACTGTGGTGGTGAAATCACCTCCTACAGCACTGGAGTCGCAGGGATCAGGCCTGTCTCTGCAAACGCTGCAGTTATGTGTGTTTTTGTTTTGTAAGTGACAGTGATCGATCGATACTGCACTTGGGTGGCCTGGGCTGGACGGAGGGGCAAAACGCAGGTGCCAGCAGGTATCTGGGCTGATCCCGCTAACACTGCATTTTTGGGAACCCTAAACTGCTGGGGACGCTAGTATAGATCTGATCAGATCAGATATTGATCTGTTCAGATACTATACCACTAAGGGGGGTGTATGCTTCACGCGTGGGTGTTAGCGTTACTGGCACTAACCTGACGCTGCCTGGGGTGTGACTCAGACCCTCTCTGACGCTAAAACCTAATTGATATCACCCGCCGGGCGATCAGGGGGTTAAACCTTTATTGGGTTATATACACGGCGGGTGCCCTGACACTATAAAAAGCAAACTAACTAACCAGCGTCACCCGTAACACTTATATGGTGATCACTGGTGAAAGGGTTAACTAGGTGCAATCAGGGGGTTAAAACCTTTATTAGATAATATATGGGGGTACCTGACGCTATAAAAACCTGTGGCGAACCTAAAAAAAATTACCAGCTACCGATCTGCATCACCGACACTAAGACAGCGTTTAGAAAAACGATTGCTTAGCGACAGTGGTGATGGGGGTGAAAGGGTTACCTGGGGGGGCGATCAAGGGGGTTAAACCTTTATTAGATAATATATTGGGGTACCTGACGCTATAAAAACATGCGGCGAACCTAAAAAAAATTACTGGCTACGATCTGCATCACCGACACTAAGACAGCGTTTAGAAAAACAATTGCTTAGCGACAGTGGTGATAGGGGGTGAAAGGGTTACCTGGGGGGCGATCAAGGGGGTTAAACCTTTATTAGATAATATATTGGGGTACCTGACGCTATAAAAACCTGCGGCGAACCTAAAAAAAATTACCGGCTACCGATCTGCATCACAGACACTAAGACAGCGTTTAGAAAAACGATCGCTTAGTGACAGTGGTGATAGGGGGTGAAAGGGTTACCTGGGGGGCGATCAAGGGGGTTAAACCTTTATTAGATAATATATTGGGGTACCTGACGCTATAAAAACATGCGGCGAACCTAAAAAAAATTACTGGCTACGATCTGCATCACCGACACTAAGACAGCGTTTAGAAAAACAATTGCTTAGCGACAGTGGTGATAGGGGGTGAAAGGGTTACCTGGGGGGCGATCAAGGGGGTTAAACCTTTATTAGATAATATATTGGGGTACCTGACGCTATAAAAACCTGTGGCGAACCTAAAAAAAATTACCGGCTACCGATCTGCATCACAGACACTAAGACAGCGTTTAGAAAAACGATCGCTTAGTGATAGTGGTGATAGGGGGTGAAAGGGTTACCTGGGGGGCGATCAAGGGGGTTAAACCTTTATTAGATAATATATTGGGGTACCTGACGCTATAAAAACCTGCGGCGAACCTAAAAAAAATTACTGGCTGCCGATCGGCATCACTGACGCTAAGACAGCGTTTAGAAAAACAATTGCTTAGCGACAGTGGTGATAGGGGGTGAAAGGGTTACCTGGGGGGCTATCAAGGGGGTTAAACCTTTATTAGATAATATATTGGGGTACCTGACGCTATAAAAACCTGCGGCGAACCTAAAAAAAATTACCGGCTACCGATCTGCATCACAGACACTAAGACAGCGTTTAGAAAAACGATTGCTTAGTGATAGTGGTGATAGGGGGTGAAAGGGTTATCTGGGGGGTGATCAGGGGGTTAAACCTTTATTAGGGGGGGTTAGGGGGCTACACTGGACCTAAGACTAAACTTTGGTGACACTTTTACAGTCACAAATGTCACTGATTGCAGTGATCACTAAATAAATGGTCACTGCAATCAGTGACACTGGGGCTGGGGGGGTGATCTGGGGGGTGATCTGGGGTGTCTGGGGGGGCCTGGGGGGCGATTTATGTCCCTATGTGTCCTGGTGTCAGTGTAGTGTTGTGTGCACTGACCTGATATCTTCTCTTGTACGGCGCTCGGTATATGTGAGCGCCGCACCAGAGATGACATCACTTCCTCCTGCTCCCTCTGTCTGACACAGACAGAGGGGGCATTTCCATTCGCCGGGAGCGATCGCGAGGGGGTGGCCAGAAACGAATGGCTGCCCCCTCATCCCGGAACGCTCCCGGACACTTAGCCACCGCTCACTGTATAGGAGGGGGGTCCGATTGGACCCCCCAACTGTACAAAGGCAATCACGTACACTCTACGTGATTGTGCCTGTCGGTGCCATTCTGCCGACGTATATATACAGTGAGCGGTCGTTAAGTGGTTAAGCATTACAGAGTGGATCTGGTGTCGGCAGGTGAGCAAGCCTTTGGGCGAAAGGTTTTGCAAGCTGTAGTCCCACCCTAGTTGGTAAGTGCTCGTCTATCCTCTCATTGTGGCTGTCCTGAAAGACGAATAGGGAAAATTAGAGTTACGCTTACCGGTAACGTCTTTTCCAGTAGTCTTTCAGGACAGCCCTAGTACCCACCCTAAAAAATTGGGGGGTCTTACTAAAGACCGGAACGCAGCATGATAGAGATAATAATAGTATGCTATTAATGTGTTCTTGTGTCTCCCCAGCTGTCCGGAGGTGATCTCAGAAAAACTGAAGGCCGGCAGGGGAAGTAAGAATTTATATGTACTGGCGCAGTGTTTCCTGTGGAAAGGGAGGAGCCTAGGTCTCTCATTGTGGCTGTCCTGAAAGACTACTGGAAAAGACGTTACCGGTAAGCGTAACTCTAATTTTTTTTTTTTTTAATAAAAGCACTGATCACTGTATTTAGTGTCTGTCTGTTTTGTCCGCCGCAATCCCTGCTAAAAATCACTGATCGTGGCCATTACTTGTAAAAAAAAAATAATAAATATTCCATAACTATATCCCATTGGTTTGTGCAAATGTTATAGCGTCCACAAACTATCAATAAACAGTTATTGGGATTTTTTTTTTTTTACCAAAAATATGTAGCAGAATACATATTGGCCGCCCTAAACTGATGAAGAAATATGATTTATTTTTTCTTATTTTTTAATTTGTCGGTCTTTTTTTTGTTTATAGCGCAAAAAAAATAAAAAATTGCAGTGGTGATTAAATACCACCAAAATAAATCTCTCTTTTATTTTTATACAATGTCACATGACTGCGCAATTGTCAGTAAAAGTAACGCAGTGCGAAAATGGCCTGGTCAGGAATGGGAAGGTACATCTTCTGGGGCTGATGGTTTGCAACACTTCCTTTCCTGAATATGCAGCCGGTGAAGAACACCTCGGCCAGGTTCATACTGATGAGGGTTTCTTCGCATCCAATTCGCATGACAGGGGAGTGTGACCGGCTCTCAGGCTGGGTTCCCACTGCTGTGTGACATCCCATGTGATTCGCAATCCACTGCTGTGCAAATAACCTGTGATGCAAATACAGGTTGTATAACTGGATTTGCATTACCTTCGGACTAAAGTCGCGCTGGACCCCCCCCCTTTTTTTTTTGGGTTTCACATCAGAATCGGATCGCATGTTTACACCTAAGCGATCCGATTCCTGTCCGAATTAACAGTTTGCATTGCGATATGATCTTGGGGGTGTCATTGACTTTGTAGTGACACTCCCAGTGGTTCGAATAGCGCAGTGTGAGCTGCCTGTGGTGCGGGAACCCACAATGTATTTACAGGGTTTCCCCGCATCACACCAATGTGAACGGAGCCTCAATGAAGCCGGTTCTCACAGCTCCGGGGCGGCCGCGGTCTGCATTTAAAAAGGGTCCTGTGCGTCTTTTGGTTTCCGATTCAGGAAAAACTTTGGACCTGAATCCATGAACAGGGACGCACTGTGAACCCGGCCCTTGTGATGATCCAGAAGCAGCAGAAGGCTTATTTCTGGAATGAGAACTCTGGAGGGAAAAAGCTCCTCCCACTTTCATTCTAGTCCTCCTTTAATTCCATAAAGTCTTTTTAATGTCTTTAGGGCCCCTCTGGCGTGCCGGGGATGGGTTTTGTCATCCTTAAGGGCCCCTCTGGTGTGCCGGTGTCTTGTCACATTCGGCTCCCCATCACAGATTGCTCCGGAAGTGAGGTTTCGTCGCCGCCATCTTGCTACACCCCACACTCCTGCACAGTAATGATGGAGTGAGAAGGGGGCAAGTGAACATCTTGTTATACCCACCGGAGTTTTAGATTTCACAGTTATTTTCAACCCAACTCCGGTGGGTGTAACAAGATGTCCGCTTGCCCCCTTCTCACTCTATCATTACTGTACATAAACCTGCTGACCTTACATGATTGCTAATGTGACAGAACACCTCTGATTTTCACATTTAACATCTAAACAGTCCGTCCGGATTTACAAATCCTGTATTTAAGCAAATAAGCTCAGTTTTGTGTTGCATATAACTGTGAAATCTAAAAGGCCGGTGGGTGTAACAAGATGTCTGCTTGCCCCCTTCTCACTCTATCATCACTGTGCATGAGTGTGGGGTGTAGCAAGATGGTGGCGATGGAACCTCACTTCCGGAGTGATCTGTGCTGGGGAGCCGAATGTGACAAGACACCGGGATGGGTTTTGTCATCCTTTGGGGCCCCTTTGGCGTGCCGGGGATGGGTTTTGTCATCCTTTGGGGCCCCTCTGGCGTGCCGGGGATGGGTTTTGTCATCCTTTGGGGGCCCCTCTGGCGTGCCGGGATGGTTTTTTGTCATCCTTTGGGGGCCCCTCTGGCGTGCCGGGATGGGTTTTTGTCATCCTTTGGGGCCCCTCTGGCGTGCCGGGATGGGTTTTTGTCATCCTTTGGGGCCCCTCTGGCGTGCCGGGATGGGTTTTTGTCATCCTTTGGGGCCCCTCTGGCGTGCCGGGATGGGTTTTTGTCATCCTTTGGGGCCCCTCTGGCGTGCCGGGATGGGTTTTTGTCATCCTTTGGGGCCCCTCTGGCGTGCCGGGATGGGTTTTTGTCATCCTTTGGGGCCCCTCTGGCGTGCCGGGATGGTTTTTTGTCATCCTTTGGGGCCCCTCTGGCGTGCCGGGATGGGTTTTTGTCATCCTTTGGGGCCCCTCTGACGTGCCGGGATGGGTTTTTGTCATCCTTTGGGGCCCCTCTGGCGTGCCGGGATGGGTTTTTGTCATCCTTTGGGGCCCCTCTGACGTGCCGGGATGGGTTTTTGTCATCCTTTGGGACCCCTCTGGCGTGCCGAGATGGGTTTTTGTCATCCTTTGGGGGCCCCTCTGGCGTGCCGGGATGGGTTTTTGTCATCCTTTGGGGCCCCTCTGGCGTGCCGGGATGGGTTTTTGTCATCCTTTGGGGCCCCTCTGGCGTGCCGGGATGGGTTTTTGTCATCCTTTGGGGCCCCTCTGAATCTGAATCACCATTTTCCAAAACCTCCATGTAGACGGCCCCCATCCCAGTAGTGAGCCTCAGTTGGTGCTCTTTCAGCCCCTCCCCCAGTGACATCTGATCGTTATGGTCCTGGTAACAGAGTGCAACCCCAGAGATACAGCGCTATGAGGCATAGTGGGGTTTTATTATTATATAGTAGAAGTAAAGAATATTTTTTTTTTTTTATAGCATGTTGGATGGAGTAAGTGAGGGTTATAACCCCTGTGAGTTTTTTTTTGGCCATCTCTGTCCCATTGGGGGGGATTTTCCTTCACTTCCTGTCCCATAGCCAAAACAGGAAATACCTGGTTGTCCCCATTGGGGAGATTTCCCCTCTATTCCTGTTGTGGGGGTCAACCTACTATTTGGGATTTCTTTTGATGATAATGATAAACAGGACCTGTACGGCATGAATCCCTCTCATGGGGACACAAACAGAAATCAAACCTGACAGGCAGTCTAATCCCTCTCCACCCCAACAATAAGAAGTTCCCCCCTAACTCTCTTCTCATTATTTTATGTATTTCTGCGACTTTGAAGCCTCCTGAATAATGAATTGTGTGGGCGTGGTGTCTGCTGCGTTCCACCCGAGCTGGGCACGTCATTTCCTATCCTCTCTCTGACGTCATCCGTCTGCGACCCAACCCGGAAGTGCTGCTAGGAGACGCCATGCATCGCGTCCCTTTCCCCAAACCCGGGAGCCTCATCGTCCCCGACTGGCAGCAGAGCGAGGAGGGGAGAGACTACCTGAGCTGCGTCCTACGGAAGAGGAAACGGCGGCTGTTCGGTGAGCCACGTGTCCGCGAGAGCGGCGAGAATACCGGACCGACCGAACTGCCACCTCCACCGCGCCACCTGCCGGCCACTACGCTGTCATTACACCTGCCGAGCACACCGCTGTTATTACAACTCTGAATATACACAGCGCCACCTGCCGGCCACTACGCTGTCATTACACCTATATATACACAGCGCCACCTGCCGGCCACACAGCTGTCATTACACTTCTGAATATACACAGCGCCACCTGCCGGCCACTGAGCTGTCATTACACTTATATATACACAGCGCCATCTGCCGGCCACTAAGCTGTCATTACACATATAATATATATATATATACATACATACATACACACATACACAGCGCCACCTGCTGGCCACTAGCCTGTCATTACACCTATATATACACAGCGCCACCTGCTGAGCACACCGCTGTAATTACACCTCTGAATATACACAGCGCCACCTGCTGGCCACTTTGCTGTCATTACACTTATATATATATACACAGCGCCATCTGCCTGTGTCCTGTCGGGATGGGTCACCCGTCGGATAATTATTTGGTTGTCTGCGAGCTGGTCGGTAAGTAGGCTTGGTTTTTCCTGGGCATTCCCCAGGCTTTGTTGTCACCCGTCGGATAATGCCTGCTCTTTACTGCGCAGGCGCAGCACAACGGAGCCGCCGAACATGAACAGCTGTGAATCGGCTGTACACGGCGCCTGCGCAATGAACACGACATTGAGCCAGACGCTGCCGCACGCTCCCGATGCTCGTAAAACTCTGCAAGGGGCGGGTGTATTACTGTTATCTCGTGTAAGGGGCGGATGGCTAAAGAAGAGGCCGAATTTAACATTGCAAAACCCGCTCTTCAGTTGTTTAAACACGCCCTGCAAAGACGTGTAGTTAAGGCTACTTTCACACTGATGCGCTGGATGCGCTGGCGGTATAGCGGCGCTATTTTTAGCGCCGCTATACCGTTTTTTTTCCACGATTTGCGGGCGCTAGCGGGGGGATTTTAACCCCCGCTAGCGGCCGAAAAAGGGTTAAAAACGCCCACAATAACGCCTCTGCGGCGTATTGGAGGCGATACCCCATTGATTTCAATGGGCAGGGGCGCTATAGGAGCAGTATTTTTACCACTCCTATTGCGCCTCAAAGATGCGGCTTGCAGGAGTTTTTTGACCCTCCTGCAAGCGCAACGCTCCAGTGTGAAAGCCCTCGGGCTTTCACATTGGATACAATTGAGCGGCTTTTTTTGGGGCGCATTGCGGGCGCTATTTTTAGCGCAATAGCGCCTGCAAAGCACCTCAGTGTGAAAGGGGCCTTATTGATAAACCCCCCCCCCCCAACTTAGCTCTGCCCATCAATTTTTAATTCAGCCTCTTCTGTAGCCATCCGCCCCTTACACGATATAATAGTAATACACCCGCCCCTTACACAATATAACAGTAATACACCCGCCCCTTACACGATATAACAGTAATACACCCGCCCCTTACACGATATTATAGTAATACACCCGCCCCTTACACGATATAACAGTAATACACCCGCCCCTTACACGATATAACAGTAATACACCCGCCCCTTACACGATATAACAGTAATACACCCGCCCCTTACACGATATAACAGTAATACACCCGCCCCTTACACGATATAATAGTAATACACCCGCCCCTTACACGATATAACAGTAATACACCCGCCCCTTACACGATATAACAGTAATACACCCGCCCCTTACACGATATTATAGTAATACACCCGCCCCTTACACGATATAACAGTAATACACCCGCCCCTTACACGATATAATAGTAATACACCCGCCCCTTACACGATATAACAGTAATACACCCGCCCCTTACACGATATAACAGTAATACACCCGCCCCTTACACGATATAATAGTAATACACCCGCCCCTTACACGATATAATAGTAATACACCCGCCCCTTACACGATATAACAGTAATACACCCGCCCCTTACACGATATAATAGTAATACACCCGCCCCTTACACGATATAATAGTAATACACCCGCCCCTTACACGATATAACAGTAATACACCCGCCCCTTACACGATATAATAGTAATACACCCGCCCCTTACACGATATAACAGTAATACACCCGCCCCTTACACGATATAACAGTAATACACCCGCCCCTTACACGATATAACAGTAATACACCCGCCCCTTACACGATATAACAGTAATACACCCGCCCCTTACACGATATAACAGTAATACACCCGCCCCTTACACGATATAATAGTAATACACCCGCCCCTTGCAGAGTTGCACGAGCATCGGGAGCGTGCGGCAGCGTCTGGCACAATGTCTTGTTCATTGCGCAGGCGCCGTCTACAGCTGATTCACAGCTGTTCATGTTTGGCAATCTTCGACGGCTCTGTTTGCTAAAGCGCTGCGCCTGCATAGTCCAGGGCGGGCATTATCCGCCAGGGGGACCCATCTCGGCAAAACGCCGGCCACACCGCTGTAATTACACCTCTGTATATGCACAGCGCCACCTGCTGGCCACACCGCTGTCATTACAACTTTGAATATACACAGCGCCACCTGCCGGCCACACCGCTGTCATTGCACCTCTGTATATACACAGCGCCACCTGCTGGCCACACTGCTGTCATTACAACTTTGAATATACACAGCGCCACCTGCCGGCCACTACACTGTCATTACACTTATATATACACAGCGCCATCTGACGGCCGCTCCGCTGTAATTGCACTTCTGAATATGCACAGCGCCACCTGCTGTCATTACGGCGCAATCTGGTGGCCACTCAGCTGTCATTACACCTCCGAAAATAAACATCGACACCTTACGGCCGCTCCGCTGTGTGTACACCTCTGAATATACACAGCGCCACCAACTCGTCAGAAACTCCAACCACGTCACTTCCGGTTTCTTTAAATCATCATTAATTGGAGATTTTGACGAATTGCTGTTTGGATACAACACCGGCAACCGAATACAGTCCGGTACAGGAAGATTTTGCTGTTTTGACAGCACAGCGGCTAACGAGGAAAAAGTTGTTGCCGTCTCAAAGGCGGCCATTTTGTTGGTTAGTATCGGCGCAGAGTAACAATCTCCGCTCATAATAGTGTGCACCGGACTGTATTCGGTTGCCGGCGTTCTATCGAGATATGCCTCCGATGGGTCTGCGCATGATCAGCTAACGTGACGTCAACACAGCACATGCGCAGATCGTCAGAGGCATTATCCGAGGCTACGTAGATGGGGGAGGGAGAACGTACTTGCTGTTGCCGGGCGGGTTTTGCCTGTATCGAACGGCGTGTTTTCTGTCTGTTGCATAGCGTGTTTTGGCTGTGTCTAAGGGCGGGTTCAAACACACACACAAAACCCGCCCCTTCAAGACACCCACAACCCGCCCCGCAATAGCGAGGCAGAATCTGACAATTACATTCTCCCTCGGCGCTTAGCAGATCGTCGGATACGGCCTCCAAATGCGCATACCCATCGGGGGCCTTTTTCGACGGAATGGCATTTCTCGCTAGAACACCAGTGTTGTGTCCAAACAGCGATTCGTCAAAATCTCCAATTTCTGATGGTTTAAAGCAGGGGTCTCCAAACTTTTTAAACATAGGGCCAGTTTATTGTTCTTCAGACTTTAGGAGGGCCGGATTGTGGCCGGCGGGGGTGGGGGGGTTAGGAATAAAATGTCCGGGGACCAGCATCAGTGAGAATAAATATGGCCTCAGGGTTGGTGGTAAGTAGGAGGAGGAGTATGACCCCTATCAGTAGGAGGAATAGTATCCCATCATTGGTATCAGTAGAAGAATTAGTGGCCCCTTGTTGGTGTCAGTGGGAGGAATAGTGCCTCATATCAGTTGGAGGAATAGTGTCCCAAGGGCTGGATAAAGGCTAGCAGAGGGCCACTTCTGGCCCTCGGGCCACAGTTTGGAGACCCCTGGTTTAAAGAAACCGGAAGTTGGGGGTTTCTGACGAGTTGGCTATCTTGACAGAACAACCACTACACCACTGTTATTATGGTGCCATCTGGTGGCCGCTCACTGTCATTACACCTCTGTATATACTCTGCGTCCCCTATCAACAATTTCGCTGTCATTACAATTGTTTTGTGTACACAGCGCCATCCTGGTGGCCGCTCTGCTGTCATTACACCTAGAAATAATGTATTAGGGCACTCTTGGTCAAATCATAAAGCACCACATCCCATTTTAATTGAATACTAAAAAAAGGGGGGGGGGACAATGGGTATACTCAATACCCTGGGATTTTTTGAAAAGACGGTGCTGAGTGGAGATAAACACAGAAATCAAATCTTAAAAAAGGTTGTATTTTATTACATAACATTGAAAGACAATACATAAAAGTAACCATCCTCGTAGATATGTGGTTCAATTTTAAAAGATGCAATTCGCTACTTGGTTGCCGCTCAACTAGTTTCGCTCCAAATGGAGCTTCCTCAGGAGTAATTGGAACAATAGCAGATTATACTGAAAACACAGGGTACATATAATTAGCACATAGAATGGTTAAAGATTACATACAGTAGTAATGAACATTAATAAAGCATTATTGACATGTGTCACCATGTTGTTAATCACATTGTTTATAGGGGAGAAACATTAGACAATCATATTTGATCATGGCCCATGCTGAGCATCATGCATACGTTAACATACATATGCACTCACCAATTTGCAACAAAACCACAGATTTAAAGGAAAAATTGCATTTTCCACTGGTCTGCTCAACCGATTGACAGAATCCGATGACCCACCCAATAGTATTTGCAACCATAGGGGTAAAGAACTAGGTGAGGTAAGTACCTGTTGAAACATGAAATATAGAATATATATGATATATATATTCACATATTTACACACATGTATTGTAATGGGAACTTAATAGAATTCAATGAATAGGTAAAGATACAGCCTCTTACCTTAGAAGATTTTTCCTACATGTCAAGAATAAAAATAATAATATGCCAATGGGAGATTGGAAACATTGAAAAACCAAACGTTGCTCAAAAAGAGAAGACACTTAAGCTGGAATGTTCAAAATAGGGGATGGAGAAGCTTGAATAAATGAACTTCACCCTGAATGGCTGGATAAGGTCAGTAACTCACTGTTGACTGTAAGCAAAAAAATAACAAAAAAAGAAAGAGATATGATGAGCAACCACGACCGCTGCGAGGACAGAAATCATCACAGCGAGGGGAAAGTTGTCCATATGACATCCTACCTTGATGAGTGTAAAAGACGGAGATGATCCGACTAATGCGGACCCGTCCCACCTACCAAAACGGCGAGGGAACCCGGCAGACTTTCTGCTTCAGAAAGAGGCCAGGTGGATTCATAGACTGTCGGCCCTCAGGCATCCGGGCTTAAATGATGCCTTCAGTTTTAAGCCTTTTCTATAGAGCGCCGTTGTAAATCAATGCTCCCACGCGTTGATTTATTATTTTTTCTTCTTTTATTTTATTTCTATTCATTTTTATTTTTATTCATATATATATATATATATTTTTGATTTCACCTTGCAGTTCTCAGATACTAATGTATATTTCATTTATGTTGTATAATACTATTCATAATTTAATCTATATGAATGGTGTACGTCACAGGTTCCTGTGACGCCACAGCCAATATATGTCTCCATATATTGTGTTTTCATGACCCATCCTGTGCTTCCCCAATTTCGCCAATTTGCATTTACTATTCAGTATTGTTAAAAATCGTACAAAGTTTTGAACAACATCAATTTTACTCATATTTCTGTTGGATACCACTTGACTTTAAGGAATGGCAATTGGATTATGATATAATATGTTTATTAGATAATATATACTTCATATATATATATTTTTTGACTAGATTCCGCCTGGCACTCTGACTATCAGGTTCATTCCGTGACCCACCATAGTGCAACCATACGGACACCCGGGGGGCCCCCATGTTGACTTGACTCGCTATGCCAATCGAGTGTCTAACAGGGTGCCCCTTAATGGCTGATCAATGCTCCAGTCACCCCTCAGTTCCATCTGCGCTGTTCATTACCTTTTTGTAACATCTTTTTCCCACATTAGCTCTGTAATTTTGGGTTTGTTTTTCCCACTTTCAAGATGGCGCGGCTGACTTCAGCAGCGCGGAGTTGGCTAGTACACACGCCTCCGGACGTGTGACGCGCCACGCCGTCTGCTGCTCCAATGACGCCTGCGCTAGTCCAATCAATGGACGGCGAGCGTCATCATTGATCGACCAATAGACGTCCGCATTGCGGCGATGAGGTCAGACGCCGCCGCGATGGGGGTATTTGAAATGCGGCTCCAGCCGCCGACAGTCTGCCGGGTTCCCTCGCCGTTTTGGTAGGTGGGACGGGTCCGCATTAGTCGGATCATCTCCATCTTTTACACTCATCAAGGTAGGATGTCATATGGACAACTTTCCCCTCGCTGTGATGATTTCTGTCCTCGCAGCGGTCGTGGTTGCTCATCATATCTCTTTCTTTTTTTGTTATTTTTTTGCTTACAGTCAACAGTGAGTTACTGACCTTATCCAGCCATTCAGGGTGAAGTTCATTTATTCAAGCTTCTCCATCCCCTATTTTGAACATTCCAGCTTAAAGTGGAGCTCCACCCTAAATAGCAACTTTTGCTATTTGGAACCCTCCCCCCCTCCGGTGTCACAATTGACACCTTTCAGGGGGGAGGGGGGTGAAAATACCTGTCTAAGACAGGTATTTTCACCCACATCCGGGAGTCCTGTCTCCGGGAATCTGCGGGAGTTACGTCACTTCCCGCAGACTTCCCTTGGTGTTCTGGGAGACACTCGGCTCCCAGAACACAGGAGCACCAATCAGAACGGCGCAGCGCGACTCGCGCATGCGCCGTAGGGAACCGGGCATGAAGCCGCAGGGCTTCACTTCCTGGTTCCCTCAGCGAGGATGGCGGAGGGAGCAGCAGAGCGACGAGCGGTCGCTCGTCCTCTGCTGCGGACGTCGCTGGACTCCAGGACAGGTAAGTGTCCAAATATTAAAAGCCAGCTGTAGCTGTAGCTGATGGCTTTGAATTTTTTTTTTTCCGGCGGAGCAACCCCTTTAAGTGTCTTCTCTTTTTGAGCAACATTTGGTTTTTCAATATGTTTCCAATCTCCCATTGGCATATTATTATTTTTATTCTTGACACGTAGGAAAAATGTTCTAAGGTAAGAGGCTGTATCCTTACCTATTCATTGAATTCTATTAAGTTCCCATTACAATACATGTGTGTAAATATGTGAATATATATATCATATATATTCTATATTTCATGTTTCAACAGGTACTTACCTCACCTAGTTCTTTACCCCTATGGTTGCAAATACTATTGGGTGGGTCATCGGATTCTGTCAATCGGTTGAGCAGACCAGTGGAAAATGCCATTTTTCCTTTAAATCTGTGGTTTTGTTGCAAATTGGTGAGTGCATATGTATGTTAACGTATGCATGATGCTCAGCATGGGCCATGATCAAATATGATTGTCTAATGTTTCTCCCCTATAAACAATGTGATTAACAACGTGGTGACACACGTCAATAATGCTTTATTTTATTTTTTTTCAAATATAATTTTTATTGATTTTTTTTTTTTTTTTTTAAAAAGAGCCGGGGTAAAGCCCCACAAGATACAATAAAGACACAAAAAACAGCGAAGGTTGCAGCCTCCAGAATCTACAGTACAGTAGGTTATGTTGAATAAGATTGCATTTCAGGTGTTCCTATCGTTAATACAGTTTTGCCTTGGTCTGGTAGGGCCTCCACCCATTATCAGAGAGTATTCTGTCTCATACACCCTCAAGTATACACCCTACTGAAAGCTCGTGTTAGATACGTTTGAGTCTACTGACAAGAGTAGAGAAAAAGAAAGTAGGAAAAGTAAGACAAGAAGAAGAGAGAAGTGGGATGAGGGGGGGGGAGGGGAATGGAGGGGGGGTGGGTGACAGGTTGGGGAAAGGAGGGGGGGAGGGGGTGGCATCTCTGGTATGTTAGTCTGTATTCTAACTTAGAGGTTGCTCAGGTTCCGAGAAGGGTTGTACCCTCGTCCGAGTAAATAAACATGTTCCACATAGTCCAAGTCTCTTTGTAAACTTCATGTCTGTCTTGGGCTGTCAGTATCAGATCCTCCAGTCTGTTTATATCTTCCACTTTCCGCAGCCACATTGCTATGGTCGGTGGAGTTTGTTGTTTCCATAGTATGGGAATACAAGACTTAGCTGCGTTTGTCAGGTGACGTAGTAGGGACTTTTTGTATGTTCTGTGGGAAAGGTTCGATACATGCAGCAGGAAGAAAGCTGGGTCATGTGGGATCTGGTATTCTGTGAATTTTTGGGATATAGTTCGGACCCCCGTCCAGAATGCTGCTAGCTTGGGGCAGGACCAAAATACATGCAGGAGTGTTCCCTTCTCTGTCCCGCACCGCCAACAGTATTCTGAGGTGTCTGGGAAAATCACATGTAGGCGGCTGGGTGTTAAATACCATCTCGTGAGAATTTTGTAATTTGTCTCCTGTATTTTCGTACATAGGGAGGACTTGAAAGAGAATTGTATTATACTTTGTACTTGGGGCGCCGTAAAGGTGCGGTTTAGGTCTGTCTCCCACTTTGTAATACCCGGAAGTTGTGGTTGCTGGGTTGGTGTATTGAGGAGAGAATACATTTTGGAGAGGACCCGGGGCAAAGGCTCCATCCCCAAGCAGTATTCCTCGAGCGTGGTCATGGGTCTGGAGTATTCTTGTGGGTGTAGGATTGTCTGAAGGAAGTGGTGTAGTTGAACCGCGTTCCAAAAGGGGAGTTGGAATGGGCCTGTTGCGTCCGTCAGTTCAAGAATGGAGGGCCATCTATCCCCTATCACATATTGAGATGCTGTAGTATGGCCCGCGGCTCGTAGTATCTGAAATTGTGTGGCTACAATTCCTGGGGAAAACCTGGGGTTTCCCAAGATCGGTGTTAATGGTGACAATTTGGTTGTCAGGGCAGTTTGTAAAGCTGCTTGTAGACCTTGGCGAATAGTATTGCCTATCAGCGGGTGCAATTTTGTCTCTGATGTCAATGCTTCGCTACACCACATCGCTGTTCTTAATGGAATGTCAGCCTGGTGTTGTTCTATCTGTACCCACAACTTAAATTCTTGGTGGCGGCTCCAGTCTATAACCCTGCCTAAGTGTATTGCCTGGTAGTATCGCTTTATGTCTGGCAGTGCTAACCCTCCACATTGTTTTGGCATTGACAGCTGAGTACGTGAGATCCGTGGTTTTTTATGTGCCCAGACAAAGCGGGTAAACAAGGCCTGTACCCGCTTAAAGTATGAGGGTGGTATCTTAATGGGTAAGGCCTGGAAGAGGTATAAGAACTTAGGCAGTATGCACATTTTCAGTAAGTTACATCTTCCAAACCAGGAGTGAATTCCCTTGTGCCACGAGTCTAGGAGAAGTTTTACCTTTGACAGTAGAGGAGGGAAGTTCCGTTCATAAATTCCGGAAAATTCGGGTGTGATATTGGTCCCCAGATAAGTCAGGGAGGAGGATGTCCATTTAAATTGGAAATTTGATCGTACCGTAGGGATCATATGCAGTGGTATAGATATTGCCATTGCCTCTGACTTGGAAAAGTTTATCTTTAAATTTGAAATTTTCCCATATGTATCGAATTCTCTAAGCAGATTCGGGAGGGACACCCCTGGATTGGTAAGTGAAAAGAGCATGTCATCTGCGTATGCTGATATCTTGTGTTGCGTTTGCCCTACAGTCACGCCTTGTATGTCGGGGTTCCGTCTGATTGTGGCCAGGAAGGGTTCCAGTGAGAGGGCAAACAAAAGAGGGGATAAGGGACATCCCTGTCTTGTCCCATTCAATATTGGGAAGGGGTCCGATAGTACCCCATTTGCCTTCACCTGTGCTGTTGGACTGGTGTATATTCCTGTTATCCTATTTAACATTACCTCTCCCAGGCCTACGTGTCGAAGGACTGTAAGCATGAACGACCAATTCACCCGGTCGAAGGCCTTTTCGGCGTCGGTGTTCAGTAGTACGCACGGGGTTTTTGTGATCTTCACTCTATGTAATAAGTTCAGCACCTTAATGGTGCTGTCCCTTGCCTCCCTAGATGGGATAAAGCCTACCTGGTCTAGATGAATTAGATGGTGAAGGTGTCTCGCAAGTCTGGTGGCAATGATCTTGGTATAAATTTTTAAATCAACATTTAGGAGCGATATCGGTCTATAGCTACTGCATGCTGTCGGGTCCTTTCCTTCCTTATGTATTACTGAGATGTGGGCACTTAAGCTATCCCTGGCAAATACTTTGCCGGATCCTATGGCGTTAAACAGCCCAAGCATGCGCGGCCCCAGTATCGCTGTGAGTTTCTTGTAGTATTGTAGGGTGTACCCGTCGGGTCCTGGGGCCTTACCCGGTTTCATTGTTTTGATAGCTTGTTGAAGTTCTAATAATGTTATCGGGATTCTAGTTCTTCTCGGGACTCTAGTGTAAGTGAGGGCATTGCGGACGAAATAATGTAGTGTGCCATGTCTGCTTGGGATGGCGAAGCCGCTGGGAGGTTATATAATTTGGAGTAAAAATCTTTAAATTCTTGTGTGATCTGTGAGGGTAAAGTTGCTTTCTGACCTCCTGCCTTGGTGATATGGGGAATGTATGTAGATAATTTATGTTCCCTGACTGTTTTTGCTAATAGCTTCCCACATTTATCCCCTGATTCGTACGCCAATTTCCGACACGACTGTATGGCTGCCTTGGCTCTGTATTGTAGAATGTAGGGTTGTCCCGATACCGATACTCGTATCGGTATCGGGACCGATACCAAGCATTTGCGCGAGTACTTGTACTCGCGCAAATGCTCCCGACGCTTCACCCGATACTTTTTTTTTTTTTTTTTTTTGTGGCCGGAGAGGGCGGGAGGAGTCAGTGGCTGGGGAGGGCAGGAGAGAGGGCTGGGGAGGGCAGGAGAGAGGGCGGGGGAGTGCGGGCGGAGTCTGGCCGGAGAGGGCGGGAGGAGTCAGTGGCTGGGGAGGGCGGGGGAGTGCGGGCGGAGTCTGGCCGGAGAGGGCGGGAGGAGTCAGTGGCTGGGGAGGGCGGGAGAGGAAAGTGCGGGCGGAGTCTGGCTGAAGAGGGCGGGCACAGTCGGTGGACGGAGTCCGCGGGCGGAGAGCGAGTCCCTCACCTGCAGTTGAACCTGGTAAGCTGGCAGGGGTTCAGGGCGCAGCCGCATCAGGATCGGTGACCGGTGCTGTCACATTCGGTCGCCGTCAGCGGCTGAACGTCCCCACGCCCATCTTGGTACACCCTGCACTCGGTTGCAGTAAGCAGCAGCAGACATCTTGTTACACCCAGCCTGAGCTATATGGGCTGGGTGTAACAAGATGTCTGCTGTTGCTTACTGCAGCCGAGTGCAGGGTGTACCAAGATGGGCGTTGCAGCAGTTTTTTTTTTTTTTCTTAAATCCTGTGTCATTTCCCCCCCCCCCACCCCCCGCAGCATTTCAGTGCCAGCCACCTATCAGTACCCACAAGTGCTACCTATCAGTGGAATCAGTGCCATCTACCAGTGCCACCTATCAGGTGGCACTGGTAGATGCCACTGATTGCACTGATAGGTGGCACTTATGGGCACTGATAGGTGGCACTTGTGGACACTGATAGATGGCACTGATTGCACTGATAGTGCAATCAGTGCCATCTATCAGTGCCCACAAGTGCCACCTATCAGTGCCACCTATCAGTGCCCACAAGTGCCACCTTTCAGTGCCCACAAGTGCCACCTATCACTGCCCACAAGTGCCACCTATCACTGCCCACAAGTGCCACCTTTCAGTGCAATCAGTGCCACCTATCACTGCCCACAAGTGCCACCTATCACTGCCCACAAGTGCCACCTATCACTGCCCACAAGTGCCACCTATCAGTGCCCATAAATGCCACCTATCAGTGCCCCCAAGTGCCACCTATCACTGCCCACAAGTGCCATCTATCAGTGCCCATAAATGCCACCTATCAGTGCCCCCAAGTGCCACCTATCAGTGCCCATAAGTGCCACCTATCAGTGCCCATAAGTGCCATCGATCCGTGCCCATAAGTGCCACCTATCAGTCCCCATCTTTTAAACTGTCACATGACATTGAAAAAAAGTATCGGTAATCGGTATCGGCGAGTACTTTAAAAAAAGTATCGGTACTTGTACTCGGTCTTAAAAAAGTGGTATCGGGACAACCCTAGTAGAATGTCAGTAATCTGTTTCCTGATAATTGTCAACTCCGCCTCAGAGGTTTGTGTGGGGGCGTGCTTATGTCTGGATTCAGTGATGTTTAATTTTTTCAGTAGCTGGGTAAGCTCTGCAGTGCGTTCCCGTTTAATACGGGCTCCGTGCTTAACCACTTAACGACCGCCCACTGTAAATATACGTCAGCAGAATGGCACCGACAGGCAGAATCAAGTACATATACGTGATTGCCTTTGTATAGTTGGGGGGTCCGATCGGACCCCCCTTCTTTACAGTGGGTGGTCGTTTTACCTTCGGGAGCGATCCGGCATGAGGGGACGGCCGTTCGATTCCGGCCACCCCCTCTCGATCGCTCCCGGCGAATGAGAGCGCTTCCCCTGCCTGCCAGGAAGGAGGAAGTGATGTCATCTCTCCTGGGGCGCTCACATATACCGAGCGCCGTACAGGAGAAGATGCAGGTTAGTACACAAAACAGCACACTGACAGCAGGACACATAGGCACATAAATCGCCCCCCCAGACACCCCCAGATCACCCCCCAGCCCCCAGTCACAGTGTCACTGATTGCAGTGACCATTTATTTAGTGATCACTGCAATCAGTGACATTTGTGACTGTAAAAGTGTCACTACATTTAGTTTTAGGTCCAGTGTAGCCCCCTAACCCCCCCCCTAATAAAGGTTTAACCCCCTGATCACCCCCCAGATAACCCTTTCACCCCTAGTACCGCCGTCGCTAAGCAATCATTTTTCTGATCAATGTCTTAGCGTCGGTGATGCTGATCGGTAGTCAGTAATTTTTTTTAGGTTCGCCGCAGGTTTTTATAGCGTCGGGTACCCCCATATATTACCTAATGAAGGTTTAACCCCCTTGATCGCCCCCCAGGTAACCCTTTCACCCCCTATCACCACTGTCACTAAGTTATAATTTTTCTGATCGATGTCTTAGCGTCGGCGATGCTGATCGGTAGCCAGTAATTTTTTTTAGGTTCGCCGCAGGTTTTTATAGCGTCGGGTACCCCCATATATTACCTAATAAAGGTTTAACCCCCTTGATCACCCCCCAGGTAACCCTTTCACCCCCTAGCACCGCCGTCGCTATGCGATCATTTTTCTGATCGATGTCTTAGCGTCGGTGATGCTGATCGGTAGCCAGTAATTTTTTTTAGGTTCGCCGCAGGTTTTTATAGCGTCAGGTACCCCCATATATTATCTAATAAAGGTTTAACCCCCTGATCGCCCCCCAGGTAACCCTTTCACCCCCTATCACCACTGTCGCTAAGCAATCGTTTTTATGATCGTTGTCTTAGTGTCGGTGATGCCGATAGGTAGCCAGTAATTTTTTTTTAGGTTCGCCGTCAGGTTTTTATATAGCGTCAGGTACCCCCATATATTACCTAATAAAGGTTTTAACCCCCTAATTGCCCCTAGTTAACCCTTTCACCAGTGATCATCATATAAGTGTTACGGGTGACGCTGGTTAGTTAGTTTGCTTTTTATAGTGTCAGGGCACCCGCTGTATATAACCCAATAAAGGTTTAACCCCCTGATCGCCCGGCGGGTGATATCAATTAGGTTTTAGCGTCAGAGAGGGTCTGCGTCACACCCCAGGCAGCGTCAGGTTAGTGCCAGTAGCGCTAACACCCACACGTGAAGCATACACCCCCCTTAGTGGTATAGTATCTGATCAGCTCAATATCTGATCTGATCAGATCTATACTAGCGTCCCCAGCAGTTTAGGGTTCCCAAAAACGCACTGTTAGTGGATCAGTCCAGATACCTGCTAGCACCTGCGTTTTGCCCCTCCGTCCAGCCCAGGCCACCGAAGTGCAGTATCGATCGATCACTGTCACTTGCAAAACACAACACACATAACTGCAGCGTTCGCAGAGACAGGCCTGATCCCTGCGACTCCAGTGCTGTAGGAGGTGATTTCACCACCACAGTTAAAAAAAAAAAGCATATATGCCGAAGCATTGGGGCAGCAGGAGCGGAGGAGCGATTTTGCTCCTAATGCGTACATACGGTCGAAATTCCGACGGAGGCTTGCCCGTGGAAAAGTCTGACCATGTGTACGCGGCATAACTTTTTTGCGGGAGGATGCCCCCATGTTTCGGCATATATAAATGGTGCATGTATGCCCATCATTAGAAGTGGGTGGATGAATGGCGGTATTCTAATGGTGGGCATACCCACCGATCAATCTTTTTTTTTCGTTCAGCCAACAGGCTGCATGAAAAAAAAGATTACAATACATGTCCAACAAGGACCAGCAACGTACTGGTATGTTGCTGGACTTTGAATGTTTATACCAGAATGATGCCTGCGGGTTTAGGTATCATCTTGGTATCATTCTTTTCAGCCAGCGGCCGGCTTTCATGTAAAAGCAATCCTAGTGGCTAATTAGCCTCTGGACTGCTTTTACAAGCAGTGGGAGGGAATGTCCCCCCCCCCCCGGATATAAAAGCGCCATTGGGAAATTGGGAAAGCATTTTATCACACCGATCTTGGTGTGGTCAGATGCTTTGAGGGCAGAGGAAAGATCTAGGGTCCAAAAGACCCCAGTTTTTTCAAAAAAGAGTACCTGTCATTACCTATTGCTATCATAGGGGATATTTACATTCCCTGAGATAACAATAAAAGTGATAAAAATAAATAAATCTGGAAGCAACAGTTTAAAAATAAAATAAAAAAGCAAAATTTATAATAAAAAAAAAAAAAAGCACCCCTGTCCTGCCCTGCTCTTGCCCAATGGCGAACGCAAGCGTCGGTCTGGCGTCATATGTAAACAGCAATTGCACCATGCATGTGAGGTATCACCGCGAAGGTCAGATCGAGGGCAGTAATTTTAGCAGTAGACCTCCTCTGTAAATCTAACGGGGTAACCTGTAAATGCTTTTAAAGGCTTTTAAAAATGTATGTAGTTTGTCGCCAATGCGCGTTTGTGCGAAATTTTAAAGCATGTCGTGTTTGGTATCTATGTACTCGGCCTAAGATCATCTTTTTTATTTCATCAAACATTTGGGCAATATAGTGTGTTTTAGTGCATTAAAATTAAAAAAAGTGTATTTTTTCCCAAAAAAATGCGTTTGAAAAATCGCTGCGCAAATACTGTGTAGAAAAAAAAAATGCAACACCCACCATTTTATTCTGTAGGGCCTTTGCTTTAAAAATATATATAATGTTTGGGGGTTCAACATAATTTTCTTGCAAAAAAAAATATGTTTTCATGTAAACAAAAAAAGTGTCAAAAAGGGCTTTGTCTTCAAGTGGTTAGAAGAGTGGATGTAAGCTTCCTAATGTTGTGTATAAAATGCCAGAACAGTTCAAAACCCCCCCAAATGACCCCATTTTGGAAAGTAGACACCCCAAGCTATATACTGAGAGGCATGTCGAGTCCATGGAATATTTTATATGTTGACACAAGTTGCGGAAAAAATAATTTTTTTTTTTTTTTTTTTTTTGCACAAAGTTGTGACTAAATGATATATTGCTCAAACATGCCATGGGCATATGTGGAATTACACCCCAAAATACATTCTGTTGCTTCTCCTGAGTACGGGGATACCACATGTGTGAGACTTTTTGGGAGCCTAGCCGCGTACGGGACCCCAAAAACCAAGCACCGCCTTCAGGCTTTCTAAGGGTGTCAATTTTTGATTTCACTTCTCACTGCCTATCACAGTTTCGGAGGCCATGGAATGGCCAGATAGCACAAAACCCCCCCAAATGACCCCATTTTGGAAAGTAGACACCCCAAGCTATTTGCTGAGAGGTATTGTGAGTATTTTGCAGATCTCGCTTTTTGTCACAAAGTTTAGAAAATTGAAAAAAAAAAGAAAAAAAAAATGTTCTTTCTTCATTTTCAAAAACAAATGAGAGCTGTAAAATACTCACCATGCCTCTCAGCAAACAGCTTGGGGTGTCTACTTTCCAAAATGGGGTCATTTGGGGGGGTTTTGTGCTATTTTGGCATTTTATGGCCTTCAAAACTGTGATAGGTAGTGAGGAGTGAAATCAAAAATTTGCGCCCTTAGAAATCCTGGAGGCGGTGCTTGGTTTCCGGGGTCCCGTACGTGGCTAGGCTCCTAAAAAGTCCCACACATGTGGTATCCCCGTACTCGGGAGAAGCAGCAGAATGTATTTTGGGGTGCAATTCCACATATGCCCATGGCATGTGTGAGCAATATATCATTTAGTGACAACTTTTTGTAATTTTTTTTTTTTTGTCATTATTCAATCACTTGGGACAAAAAAAAAATATTCAATGGGCTCAACAGGCCTCTCAGCAATTTCCTTGGGGTGTCTACTTTCTAAAATGGGGTCATTTGGGGGGGTTTTGTGCTATTTTGGCATTTTATGGCCTTCAAAACTGTGATAGGTAGTGAGGAGTGAAATCAAAAATTTGCGCCCTTAGAAATCCTGAAGGCGGTGCTTGGTTTCCGGGGTCCCGTACGTGGCTAGGCTCCTAAAAAGTCCCACACATGTGGTATCCCCGTACTCAGGAGAAGCAGCAAAATGTATTTTGGGGTGCAATTCCACATATAACCATGGCATGTGTGAGCAATATATCATTTAGTGACAACTTTTTGTAATTTTTTTTTTTTTTGTCATTATTCAATCACTTGGGACAAAAAAAAAATATTCAATGGGCTCAACATGCCTCTCAGCAATTTCCTTGGGGTGTCTACTTTCTAAAATGGGGTCATTTGGGGGGGTTTTGTACTGCCCTGTCATTTTAGCACCTCAAGAAATGAGATAGGCAGTCATAAATTAAAAGCTGTGTAAATTCCAGAAAATGTACCCTAGTTTGTAAACGCTATAACTTTTGCGCAAACCGATAAATATACGCTTATTGACATTTTTTTTACTAAAGACATGTGGCTGAATACATTTTGGCCTAAATGTATGACTAAAATTGAGTTTATTCGATTTTTCTTATAACAAAAAGTAGAAAATATCATTTTTTTTCAAAATTTTCGGTCTTTTTCCGTTTATATCGCAAAAAATAAAAATCCCAGAGGCAATCAAATACCATTAAAAGAAAGCTCTATTTGTGGGAAGAAAAGGACGCAAATTTCGTTTGGGTACAACATTGCATGTCCGCACAATTTACAGTTAAAGCAGCGCAGTGCAAAATTCTGAATTCACCTCTGGTCCTTTAGCTACCAAATGGTCCGGGGCTTAAGTGGTTAATGAAAATCCCTCTCATGACTGATTTGTGTGCCTCCCACAATATCCTCGGGTCACACTCTGGCTGGTCGTTTTCCTGAAAGTAGTGATTTAAAGCCGAGGTTATCTCCGCTAGCACCTCCTGGTGTTTGCAGTAGGCTTTCATTAAGTCTCCAGAATTTATGTCTAGGTGAGGATACGTCAGAAAGCTTGTAAATCGGACAGATTGGTGCATGGTCAGACCATGTCCTGTTTCCTATGGATGTGCTTTCTACTGCGTGAAGTTGTGTATGAGGGATCATAAAGTAATCTATTCTGCTGTATACCTGATGTACAGGAGAATAAAACGTATAGTCACGGTCTCCCGTATGTTGTAGTCGCCAGATATCAATGAGTTGTGATTTATGTAGTGCCTTTGCTATGCGTTTGAGTTGATTCACTGGCATAGAAGATTTGCCTGCTGAAGTGTCTACCAAAGGAATCAATGGAGCGTTAAAGTCTCCACCAAACAGTAATTGTCCTGCCCTAAAGTCCTGGAGTTTCTCCAAAGTATGCTCCAAGAATGTCGCCTGCAGGTCGTTGGGGGCATATAATGTTGCAATCGTAACTTGCACGTTGCCTATGAGTCCCTTGAGGAAAATGTATCTTCCAGAGGGATCGATTAGTGAGTCCTGACATTGCCATGGGACTTTGCTGGAAATTAATATGGAGACTCCCTTAGATTTGGCTGTGGGGTTAACAGAGTGGTATGTCATCGGGTAATGTCTGTTGCGTAAATACGGTAGTCTATTGTGCTTAAAGTGTGTCTCTTGGATCAGAGCCACATCCGTCTGGGATCTTTTCAGGTCGTCCAGCAGTATGCGCCTTTTTTCTGGCGTGTTAAGGCCTTTCACATTAAGTGACTGAATTTTGAGATGGTGTAATGCCATAATTGGGGAGGAGGTAAGGGGAAGGAAGTGGAGACTGGATTCTGGGTAGGGAGGGGGAGGGCAAGGGTGCTAGTCCAAGATAGGGGTGACGTAAAGGGCGACGGGAGGGGGATAGAGAGGGGGGGGGGTAGCAGGTGAAAGAGAAAGTAAGAAAGAAGAGAGTAAGAATAAAAGAGTGAAAGAGCAAATGTAGAGGACTGGGCCTAGTGCCCTTAGTCCTCTAAGTAACTTATTTGTATATAATGCCTGAGGGCCAACGTTGTACCCCCCCGACAAAACACACCAGCCTATTTGGGGTGCGGGTAAGACAAGGCTCGAGAAAGAACGAGCTCCCGACTCTTGTCTCCCAATCCAACGAAACTCTGCTGTAACGTGCAGTCTTCAATAATACACCATTGTAACATAAGGAACCAAAAAGAATATATAAAAAAAGAAATAAATAAGGAAAATGAAATGAGCGAGGAGGACCTTACATGGAACAGAAAGAAGTGCATACATAAAATAACGGATACCAATCCTGCGGTCAACCTTAAACTAAGGAAATATATTTCCCCCTCAACCATGCCTGCCTCTATAGGTCGCCTCCTCAGCCCCAGGCCCCCTACCCCCCCTCCCCACCGCACGCAGGCGGACATCCCCCCCAAAAACTCCACAGGGACGTGGGTCCCGCGCACGGCCGGCTGCCCGCGCCCGTATACTTTCCGCCCCACATCCCCACTGTATCCCCCTATTCCTCCATCCCCCAGGGTCTCCCCCTTCAACCTATCTGGATTTCACATGAGGTATAGCCGGACTATCCCCCGTGTTCTGGTCTGGACAGTATGTCCTTGCTGCTCTAGATTGCATGCCCCCCCTTATGTAATTTAAAATCGATACATTCAAATTCCCCCCACAGATCTGGTTGGTCTGCTCACTCTGGCTCCCAAAATGCTGACATAGCGGCGGCTATCTGAGTCTCAACATCTGAGGCTACCTTGGGTGGAGTAATAATGGGCATTGTATATCAAGAATCCACATAAATGCAATGAAAGTGGCAATAATGCTCAATGTCATAATAATTCAGATATACTTCCTTCCACTTTCCCAAGAATACCCTCCCCCCTCATCCCCAACCGGGTGCCCAGTACACCTGGTCCTTCTGTAAAAGTGTTATCTATTGCAGGGATTGCTAGGCTGCAGATGCAGCATGTACCTCTCTGGGATTCGTAAACTTCTGTGAATACAGGAGAGCCGCAGGGTGATCCGGGTCCGGCGCATCCCCATGGAGCCAGCTACTGTCAATATCCTGTAATGCAGGGGTCTCTGCGGGGGCTGCGCCATATATCATGGGTCCAGGCCAAGACGCCCAAACCCGGGGGCTGGAGTATCAGGGTCCTGCACCGGGCTGATGATGTCTAGTGATGCCGAAAAGACCGTCTCGGGTAAGGCCCGCAAACGGAAGCAGCAAATGTTCCCCTCCATCCAGGTGGGTCTCCAGCTGTCTTGGCTATAAGGGAGAGCCCTGTTGATCTAGCGCTGGTGAGCATGGGGGGGGAGGGGGGAGCGTCAGCGCCGCTCCAGCGCCAACAGGTGACGGAGAGAGAGAGAGAGAGAAAAAAAAGGGGGGGGACAGGCAGGGGACAAGGGTGTCAACAGGTCAGGCAGGCATAATTACCGGTGTCCATCCCGCTCCGTCACAGCTCCCGTTCTCCTTCCTGGGACGTCGCTCTAGGTCTCCTCCGGCCCCGTTGCTGTCTGGGCGGTGGATCCCCACGCACTCTCTGGAAGTTGCCATGGTCTTGAGCTCTAGGTATGAGGGCAAGCCAGTCTGGGACCACAATAGGTTCTGCGTCGAGGAAGATGAAAAGATCCGGCAGTGCCTCTGGCTTTCTGAGCGTGAAGAATCTGTGGTCTCTCCGGAACGTGATGGACATCGGTGTATCCCCAGCGGTACGTTGCTCCTCTACTGCGGGCCAGCTCCAGGAGAGGTTTCAGAATCGCCCGTCTCTGTAGCGTGGGGCGAGATAGATCTGGAAGTATTTTGATCGCCACACCGTCGAATTCCGGGCTGTCCGCTTCCCAAGACCTCCGGATAATTTCTTCTCTGTGCTTGTAATGGTGCAACCTACACACCACATCTCTGGGCCTGGCTGGGTCAGATGATTTTGGCCCCAGCGCTCTGTGAATTCTGTCGAATTCCAGGCGGGGTGGCAATTCAATCCCCTCTATAGTACGGAAAATAGCCGTTACCGTGTCCGCTAGGTCTTCAGGACCAGTTGCTTCTGGGAGTCCCCGTATACGCAGGTTGTTCCTGCGACTGCGGTCCTCCATTTCCTCGAGTCGCAGCTGCTGTTCTGTGAGAGCTTCCATCTGACTGTCCTGGGTCTCCTCCATCGCCTCCACCCGGCGCTCCAGGGCTGTTAGTGAGGACTCTCTATTAGTGAGTCTGGTGGACAGGTCTTTCACCTCCGTCTTCACCACCGCCAGTTCTTTACGGTGTGCAGCTTCCACCATTCCCATAAGGGCTGTAATGTCTGCCTTAGTGGGAAGTGCTTGCAGTAGCAAACGCAGCTCTGGGTCCATCGTGACCGATTGAGAGGCTGTTCTCGGGGTATCTCCTGGGTCGGTTTGAAGGACCGGGGGGACTCCAAGGTATTGGCTAGTAAGTGGAGCGTCCATACTTAAGTCCGGAGAGCCGCAGGCTTCTCGGTCCCCCTCCGTGTCCCCTCGTGGCGACGCCATCTTGGATCCCGGCGAGTGTAGCTGGGAGAGTTGGAAAAGTCTCTCTATCTCACCCGGCTGTGGAATCTGGGCCGTGGATCTGGTAGATCTATTGTTCCTCTTTGCAGATCTCTTTTTAGAAGTGTACATATTGCGCTGACTTATTGTAGATCATCAGATAGGATGGGAGACGGCCGGGAGCTCTGCAAATGCACGTCTCTATCCGTCCATGTCCAGGCCACGCCCCCAATAATGCTTTATTAATGTTCATTACTACTGTATGTAATCTTTAACCATTCTATGTGCTAATTATATGTACCCTGTGTTTTCAGTATAATCTGCTATTGTTCCAATTACTCCTGAGGAAGCTCCGTTTGGAGCGAAACTAGTTGAGCGGCAACCAAGTAGCGAATTGCATCTTTTGACAATTGAACCACATATCTACGAGGATGGTTACTTTTATGTATTGTCTTTCAATGTTATGTAATAAAATACAACCTTTTTTAAGATTTGATTTCTGTGTTTATCTCCACTCAGCACCAAAAAATCCTAGGGTATTGAGTATACCCATTGTCCCCCCTTTTTTTAGTATGTCATTACACTTGTTTGTATTTCTGTGTGTAAATAGCGTTATCTGGTGGCCGCTTTTCTGTCATTACACCTCCTATATATATTTTTTTTGTGTGAGCACAATGCCCTCTGGTGGCTATTTCATCACTTTGCATTTCTGTATGTACACAGCACCACCTTGTGGCCGCTTTGCTATATTTCCTAATGCGGACACTGCCTTTTGTGGTCATGTGCTGTAATTGCAGCTTGCTATGTGCCTTGTGGTTACGTCTTCTGGTAGTTTTATTATGTTATTCCTTTTGCTTTCACTTGTTAGATGCCGCCGCTAAGCTCACACATTTCTACGGTTAACTTCTAAGCCCCTCCCAGCTTTATACCGGCACTCTTGATATGTTGTGTCTGTATGACATCGGATGATGTATTTAGGATGTCATTGATGGGACTCTTTCCCCCCCCCCCCCCCCCCCGCAGGTCTCATAGAGCAGCCGGTGTTGCCTCCGCAGCTTCCCTCTGACATCGCCAGCTACAAAATTTTTGTTTGTGGAAAAAGTGGAGTTGGGAAAACGGCTCTGATCGCCAAACTGTGCGGACTGGAGGTTCCCGGCATGCACCACGAGACAACAGGTGAGATGGAGACAGCTCCTCCCTTCCGTTTCCAAATGTGTCTTTTCACTGGAAATTATCATAAAATATTCGTAAATGTTCCCTCCCCCTCCTCCTACTTATCCCTCACGCCCTGTGTGAAAAAGATCAAAGTACTTACCTTTTTTTTTAATTTTCTGTCCGGTCACATGATCCCACAGCTCTGGCTTCCCCGTGTCGGTGAGCGGGCGGCTGACAGCGGGAGTGCCAACAACGGCTGGACCATGAGAACCTATGAGTGATGTCACAGCTCCGGGAATGCTGGCCACACATTATGCAATTGTTGTTGTTCAGCTTCCATTAGATTTACCTTTAACCATGAAGTGCAAGGACCGGCCTGACTGCATACAAATTAATAGTGTTTAGGTTTGACCTCATATTATATGGTTTTGGTTAATCTAAAGTAAAGTTGTACATGAAAATTGTAGAAAAATTGTATAGTGTGTAGCCAGCTTTACACAGGGGAGACACGGCTGCTGGATCACGTGACCGGACCAGATTTAAAAAAAAATAGGATAAGTAGGCAGAGGGGTTATTTGGCTGATTTCTAGCAGCAGATTCCGTACTTTGCTGCTATTTAATGCACACAATGTGCTTGAATTGTGTTGAATTTCGTGTTTCCCACCAGGAATCCAGACCTCTCGTGTGTACTGGCCCATCCGTCCCCGGGACAGCCAGCGCCCCATCATCTTCTGCTTCCAGTTTTGGGATTGTGGTGAATCCTCGTTAAAGAAGTTTGATCACATTTTGCTGGTACGTATTTTGTCTCCTTTCATCTCTCCCCAGATTGTCAACAAACCCCTCCCACTCCGGCTGGCTCCACCCGTGGAGCTCCTAATCTGGGAAGGCTGGGACTCTGCAGGGGTGGGATGAAGGAGGGGCTTGGAAATGAGGTCAAAATATCTTTACTTTGTATGTATCCTTTCCTTCTGTCCCTCTTCATTCCCTTTTCTTTCCATTTTCCTTCTCTTTTCTTCCCTCTTTCTTCCCTTCTTTCTTCCCTTCTTTCTTCCCTTCTTTCTTCCCTTCTTTTTCCTCTCCCGTCTCATTTTCTCCACCTTTTTACCCCTTCTTTTCCCTCTTTCTTCCCTACTTTTCCCTCCCTCATCTCTTCTATTTCCTTACCTTCACTTCTCCTACCATTTCCTTCCCTCTCCTTTCCCTTCTCATCCCTTTTCCTTCATTTTCTCGCTCCCTTTTCTTTACTCCTATTCCCTCTCCCTTCCCTTTTCATCATCTTCCCTCTCCCTGCCCTTCTCTTCCCCCTCCTTTCACTCCTCTTCCCTCTCCCTTCACTCATCTTCCCCCTCCTTTCACTCCTCTTCCCTCTCCCTGCCCTTCTTTTCCATCTCCCTGCCCTTCTCTTTCCCTTCCCTCTCCTTACCCTTCTCTTCCCTCTCCTTACCCTTCTCTTCCCTCTCCCTGCCCTTTCCCTTCTCTTCCCTTTCCCTTCTCTTGTGTTCCCTCTCCTTGCCCTTCTCTCCCCTCTCCTTGCCCTTCTCTCCCCTCTCCCTGCCCTTTTCTTCTCTTCCCTCTCCCTGCCCTTTTCTTCTCTTCCCTCTCCCTGCCCTTTTCTTCTCTTCCCTCTCCCTGCCCTTTTCTTCTCTTCCCTCTCCCTGCCCTTTTCTTCTCTTCCCTCTCCCTGCCCTTTTCTTCTCTTCCCTCTCCCTGCCCTTTTCTTCTCTTCCCTCTCCCTGCCCTTTTCTTCTCTTCCCTCTCCCTGCCCTTTTCTTCTCTTCCCTCTCCCTGCCCTTTTCTTCTCTTCCCTCTCCCTGCCCTTTTCTTCTCTTCCCTCTCCCTGCCCTTTTCTTCTCTTCCCTCTCCCTGCCCTTTTCTTCTCTTCCCTCTCCCTGCCCTTTTCTTCTCTTCCCTCTCCCTGCCCTTTTCTTCTCTTCCCTCTCCCTTCCCTTCTCTTCTCTTCCCTCTCCCTTCCCTTCCTGCTCCTTTCTCCTCCTTCTACCTTCCCTTCTCCTTCCTCTCCCTGCCCCTTCTCTTTCCTCTCCCTTTCCCTTCCCTTCTCTTTCCTCTCCCTTTCCCTTCCCCTCTCTTTCCTCTCCCTTTCCCTTCCCTTCTCTTTCCTCTCCCTTTCCCTTCCCTTCTCTTTCCTCTCCCTTTCCCTTCCCTTCTCTTTCCTCTCCCTTCCCTTTCTCCTCCCTCTCCATGCCCTTCTCTTCCAGCAGGACTGGTTTCTATGTAAATAGTTGCATTCCTCCTCCCGCCACCCTCCTCTGTGGTATATTGGACCTCATTTCTCTCCTACTTACTGATTTGTGATTGGCCGCCTCAGTTCCTGTCTTAGATCAGCGATTGGTCGGAGGTCAGATCTGATATAACACAGAGGAGGACTTTCACTTGTTTCCAGAGATAACTTCACTGAAATGGAGGAAATCTGCAGCAGGTTTCAGGAAATTCTTTTTTTTTTCTGCTCAGCGGCTGTCACTGCTCTGCATTGTGTGGATAGAGATCCAGCTCAGGAAAGGTTCCTTGTTGCGGGGGATGGGGCGTGCCGCTAATTTCAGATATCCGAGTCACGGCACCAGCTGTTGTGAAGTAATGGCTGGGGGTGCGCGGCCCGGGACAAGTCCTGGAATGCCGAACGTAAGAGAGTAACAAAACCGGAGAGGGCGAAGGTCACCCTGCCGCCATTCTTATTGGAGAATTTTTAGGTGCCGTTTTGAGTATTTTGTATATTTTGCTATTTTTTAAAAAGCGTTTTAATACGTAAAAAAAATAAAGAATAAAACTTGCACATGAAATGAGTAAATCCGCACGGCGGGACGGGCTGCTGGGGCAGCGCAGTGACTGCAGATGAACAGATTGGGTTCCAGTGAATCTGATTCTCCTAATACAGAGGCGGAGTCCGACAATCCAACCAGACCGAATAATCTGCGAAACGCGTTACCCAGATTCTGTCATGTGACATGGCTCCTCCCTCTAAGGGCGGCCATGGGGGGGATAAATGGTGTCACATGACAGAATACGGGTCACACCGTGGCCGTGGAATGCGATTCGCAGATTGTTTGTTTGTTTTTTAGACTCTGCCTCTTACGGATTTAATAACTTGACCTCTTCTCTTCCCCCGCAGGCCTGTAAGGAGAAGGCCGATGCCGTCCTCTTCCTCTTCTCCTTCACCGATCGCTCGTCATTTGAGGACGTCCCGGCGCTGATTTCCCGCACGCTGAGCCAGGAGGAGGACGCGGCACGGGTGGTGATCGGCACCAAGTATCCTCTTCAGGGAATGTTTCCTGGAATGTTCCGCCATTCCTTTAAAACGCGATGAAATCATCCGATTCAGACCCGCACTCTCCTAACCTTTGCTTGCATTTCATTGGTTGGTGGGGACCCATAAAGAGGACCTGTCAGAATGGTTGTCACCTCCCGAGGCTCCCGTCCTGTTCTGGGGGGGGGGAGGGGGCCGTGGTGGTTCCTCGCTGTGCCGCATCCTCATCCCAGAACTAGCACTGAATCCCACAGCCAAAAATGTCCGACCTCCAGCGTCCAATGGGGAGTCTCCACTGTGTCCGCTCTGACCGGTCCTCTTTGGGTGACATCGCGGGGGGGTTTAATGGCATCACACAGGAGCTTTATCACCTCCCCATCCAGCATTTCTGTGACCTGTTGCGGGAGGAGGCGGAACCTAGCACTGATTACACCAATCACAAGCAGTTCTCTATTTCGAGGGTTCCTAATGGACGTTCTGCTCCTGGCTCCCTCCAGTGCTGGTCACATGACCAAGGAACGCGGTCACATGATCTCTGCTGCAGGAGGTCTGATCTGAGGTCTCCCCACATGTGGCCGGCACTGGAGGGAATCCGGAGCAGCACTTTCTCCATTGTGCTGTAAACATCGGAGATCAGCTCCCGATCAGTCTGCAGAGTTTTACCCCCCCCGCTCCTGTGCCTGATGTCATGTGACGCCATGTTTGTCTGACCCTCCCCCCATGGGGGGGGGGCTCTCTGTTCCGTCCTTAACTCCCGAGCAGATTCGATCAGTTCATGCACACGGACGTCACCGATCAGGACATCAGCGACTTCCAGCAGACGTGGCAGCTGCCGGTGATGCGGGTGAGGAGCGTGAACGGGCCGCGGCTCGGTGACGGGATCAGTCTGGACGGTCGGGCGGAATTGTTGGACGCGGCTCCGGTGCTGAACGGCCTGGCGGAGATCCTGTGGCACCGCGACCAATTAATGGCAGGACTGATCGCCATCGAAGTCTGATCGCCGCGCACCGGTGGATTGGACGCCATAACTTATATATTTATTAATATTTATTACTGAAATATCATCTTCATTTCTTCCGCCAGCCGAGGGAGACTTCCGGGCTGGTCGGGTATTTCTGCGTCGCTCTGAAGCCTCCTCTCCAGTATTTGGAAGGAAGAAATATTTACCGGGGAGGAATGTCATTGACTGGTATGGAGCAGCACAGACAGTTCTCATTTCAGATATCATCTCTGTGATTGGTGGGGACTGATGTCACTACAAGTCCAGCTGAGCCACAAATTTGTAGCAATAAACAGATATTACTTGTGACTTGGACCTCACTTCCTGTGCCAGTGACACCACGTTTCCTGTCCCAGTGAGACCCCATTTCCTGTCCCAGTGACACCACACTTCCTGTCCCAGTGAGACCCCGTTTCCTGTCCCAGTGCCACCACACTCTCTGTCCCAGTGACACCCCGTTTCCTGTCCCAGTGACACCCCGTTTCCTGTCCCAGTGACACCCCGTTTCCTGTCCCAGTGACACCCCGTTTCCTGTCCCAGTGACACCCCATTTCCTGTCCCAGTGACACCACACTTCCTGTCCCAGTGAGACCCCGTTTCCTGTCCCAGTGCCACCACACTCTCTGTCCCAATGACACCCCGTTTCCTGTCCCAGTGACACCACGTTTCCTGTCCCAGTGAGACCCCGTTTCCTGTCCCAGTGCCACCACACTCTCTGTCCCAATGACGCCCCGTTTCCTGTCCCAGTGACGCCCCGTTTCCTGTCCCAGTGACGCCCCGTTTCCTGTCCCAGTGACGCCCCGTTTCCTGTCCCAGTGACGCCCCGTTTCCTGTCCCAGTGACGCCCCGTTTCCTGTCCCAGTGACGCCCCGTTTCCTGTCCCAGTGACGCCCCGTTTCCTGTACCAGAGACACCACACTTCCTGTCCCAGTGACCCCCCGTTTCCTGTCCCAGTGACCCCCCGTTTCCTGTCCCAGTGACCCCCCGTTTCCTGTCCCAGTGACCCCCCGTTTCCTGTCCCAGTGATCCCCCGTTTCCTGTCCCAGTGATCCCCCGTTTCCTGTCCCAGTGACCCCCCGTTTCCTGTCCCAGTGACCCCCCATTTCCTGTACCAGAGACACCACACTTCCTGTACCAGAGACACTCCGTTTCCTGTCCCAGTGACACCACACTTCCTGTCCCAGTGACACCCCGTTTCCTGTCCCAGTGACACCCCGTTTCCTGTCCCAGTGACACCCCGCTTCCTGTCCCAGTGACACCCCGCTTCCTGTCCCAGTGACACCCCGCTTCCTGTCCCAGTGACAGCACACTTCCTGTCCCAGTGCCACCACACTTCCTGTCCCAGTGCCACCACACTTCCTGTCCCAGTGACACCCCGTTTCCTGTCCCAGTGACACCCCGTTTCCTGTCCCAGTGACACCACACTTCCTGTCCCAGTGACACCACACTTCCTGTCCCAGTGACACCCCGTTTCCTGTCCCAGTGACAGCACACTTCCTGTCCCAGTGACAGCACACTTCCTGTCCCAGTGCCACCACACTTCCTGTCCCAGTGACACCCCGTTTCCTGTCCCAGTGACACCCCATTTCCTGTCCCAGTGACACCCCGTTTCCTGTCCCAGTGACACCACACTTCCTGTCCCAGTGACACCCTGTTTCCTGTCCCAGTGACACCACACTTCCTGTCCCAGTGACACCACACTTCCTGTCCCAGTGACACAGGACACCTCTCCTATGCTATGGTGATGGAGAGAGGGGGCGGTGTTCTGTAGTCCAAGGATGACAACGCTGCACCTCCATAGATACAGTACAGTGAATGAGCGTTGTCATCCTAGGATAGGAAATCTGGTCCTGGCAGGATCACCAGATGAAAGGAAAGGGGAAAATCCTACAACAAAGAAAACGAATGCAGCCGCCACATCTGAGGATTGGAAAGCTGAATTATAAGATGTTTTTGTTCCTCAGTCAACAACAGCCAATGAAATTGGCCCTATACCATTTGATCTCTGTGACCAATCACATCAACCACACATGTAAACAAAGGTTTGCTGCCAGCTCTCTGTTTCCTCTCTTACCAACTGGCTGTGTGACAGTACAGTGTCCCTGATCACCGCCACACCAGTCCCAGTGTCACCAGACCAGTGCAGCCAGCCAGTGTCCCTGATCACCGCCACACCAGTCCCAGTGTCACCAGACCAGTGCAGCCAGCCAGTGTCCCTGATCACCGCCACACCAGTCCCAGTGTCACCAGAGCAGCCAGTGTCCCTGATCACCACCACACCAGTCCCAATGTCACCAGAGCAGCCAGCCAGTGTCCCTGATCACCGCCACACCAGTCCCAGTGTCACCAGAGCAGCCAGTGTCCCTGATCACCACCACACCAGTCCCAATGTCACCAGAGCAGCCAGCCGGTGTCCCTGATCACCGCCACACCAGTCCCAGTGTCACCAGACCAGTGCAGCCAGCCAGTGTCCCTGATCACCGCCACACCAGTCCCAGTGTCACCAGACCAGTGCAGCCAGCCAGTGTCCCTGATCACCGCCACACCAGTCCCAGTGTCACCAGACCAGTGCAGCCAGCCAGTGTCCCTGATCACCGCCACACCAGTCCCAGTGTCACCAGACCAGTGCAGCCAGCCAGTGTCCCTGATCACCGCCACACCAGTCCCAGTGTCACCAGAGCAGCCAGTGTCCCTGATCACCACCACACCAGTCCCAATGTCACCAGAGCAGCCAGCCAGTGTCCCTGATCACCGCCACACCAGTCCCAGTGTCACCAGAGCAGCCAGTGTCCCTGATCACCACCACACCAGTCCCAATGTCACCAGAGCAGCCAGCTGGTGTCCCTGATCACCGCCACACCAGTCCCAGTGTCACCAGACCAGTGCAGCCAGCCAGTGTCCCTGATCACCGCCACACCAGTCCCAGTGTCACCAGACCAGTGCAGCCAGCCAGTGTCCCTGATCACCGCCACACCAGTCCCAGTGTCACCAGAGCAGCCAGTGTCCCTGATCACCACCACACCAGTCCCAATGTCACCAGACCAGTGCAGCCAGCCGGTGTCCCTGATCACCGCCACACCAGTCCCAGTGTCACCAGACCAGTGCAGCCAGCCAGTGTCCCTGATCACCACCACACCAGTCCCAGTGTCACCAGACCAGTGCAGCCAGTGTCCCTGATCACCGCCACACCAGACTCAGTGTGACCAGAGCAGCCAGCCAGTGTCCCTGATCACCACCACACCAGTCCCAGTGTCACCAGACCAGAGCAGCCAGTGTCCCTGATCACCACCAGACCAGTGCAGTCAGCCAGTGTCCCTGATCACCGCCACACCAGTCTCAGTGTGACCAGAGCAGCCAGCCAGTGTCCCTGATCACCACCACACCAGTCCCAGTGTCACCAGACCAGAGCAGCCAGTGTCCCTGATCACCACCAGACCAGTGCAGTCAGCCAGTGTCCCTGATCACCGCCACACCAGTCCCAGTGTCACCAGACCAGAGCAGCCAGTGTCCCTGATCACCACCAGAGCAGTGCAGTCAGCCAGTGTCCCTGATCACCGTCACATCAGTGTCACCAGAGCAGCCAGTGTCCCTGATTACCACCAGAGCAGTGCAGTTAGCCAGTGTCCCTGATCACCGTCACATCAGTCCCAATGTGACCAGACCAGTGCAAGACTGGTAGAGGGATACCCCTGCGCTATCACTGGAAGTGGAAAAAAAAAACATGTATAGAACAACTGCTGCAAACACTGATAGGTGAATCCGTGACCAATGAGTGTGTGTGTATAATAAGTGATGCTGCGCTAATGTTTAAACTGAAGTGTAACCAATGGGGGTTTATTTACTAAAGGCAAATCCACTTTGCACTAGAAGTGCACTTGGAAGATCTGAGGGGGACCTGCAAGGAAAATAAAAAAAACTGCATTTTAGCTAGCACATGATTGAATAATAAAATCAGCAGAGCTTCCCCTCATTTCAGATCTTCCCCTCAGATCTGATTGCACTTCCAAGTGCACTTATTAAGAGAATAATAAAGGTGTCCACAAGGTGGCAGTGTAAACCAAACGTGCAAATAAACTCGTCAAATAACAGATTCCCAATTAGACAGGTAACAGGTGATTTGTAGAAGGAACCGGGGATTGTATAAAACAATCATCGTGCTCAGCAAGCTGACAAGCAGACACTGAACAGTGAAGTGAAGGTGAGACACATAAGATTCATGAAGTTTGAGCTGGGCTGATATATATCTGCAGTCAGGGCCACCATCATCAGGAATTTTGGGGCCCCTTACACAGCTTCAGGCATGGGCCCCCTGGAGGACCTAGGGGGGGGTGCTGCCGCCACAAATTGGGTAGTGGGGGCTGCTGCAAATTGAGAAGCGGGGAGGGGGCTGCCGCGAATTGAGAAGCAGGGGGTGCCACGATTTGAGAAGCGGGGGGGGGGGGGTGCTGTCGCCGCGAGTTGTTGTTGAGGTCGGGGGGCTTTGGGTGCTGATTGATCCACCCGGGGCCCTGGGGACCTATGGGCCCCTTTTTTTTAAAAAAGGTAAAAAGAAAATAGAAATTTATAATAAAAAAAAATAAAAAAATTATAAAAAAAAGGGGGGTTGCCATCCGGGCCCCTGGGGACCTCTGGGCCCCTTACAAAAAAAAGGGGGGTTGCCATCCGGGCCCCTTATAAAAAAATTAAAATAAATACATTTAAAAAAAAAAAGGGGGGGTTGCCACCCGGGCCCCTGGGGACCTCTGGGCCCCTTACAAAAAAAATGGGGGATTGCCATCCGGGCCCCTTACGGAAAAAAAATAATAAATAAATAAATTTTAAAAAAAGAAGGGGGGAGTGCGCATGCGCGGGGACTCGGAGAAAGACGTGCGCTGACCGAGCTCCCGGCACCCCGACCTACCGGAGCTAATAATAGCACAGGCAGCGAGGTCCGAGAGCCAGGACCGATCCCACACTAGCCCCGAGGCGGTGATGAACCAGAGAGCACAGGGGCAGCCGCGGAAAGGGCACCATAAACAAAATACAGCCCAGAGGAGAGCGGGACCTTCCCCTACAGCACGGCCGCGATCCAAGATGGCGCCCGGCAAGCCAGACACGCGGGGCAGCACTGCAGCAGCCAGATTTGACGGTGCTGCACAGAGGGGAGACAAGCAGCAAAATCCGGAGCCATCTAGGGATCCATTCTCCTCTTAATCCTCGGACAGCGGGTTGAGTCACTTTCACATCCCCCATCCCCAGTCCTATACATTGATGGACATGACTCTATAAACTCCCCTGCCTCCTCCATGGATAGGAACATGGCAGATCTAACAGAAGTCCTCATCAGCCAATCCAGCCAGGATATGTCACTTCCCCAGCTATCACATTATTCCCCTGATGCTGTACTGTTGGGCAGATTCTCCACCATGCTGCAGCAGGAGCTCTCTAAGGCCTGCACATTAATTACCATTGACCTTAAAAAAGATATCCACAGCTTGGGGGAGCGTTTTGAGCTAATTGAAACCAAAGTAGACGGTACCATCAAAAGGGTCAATCAGAACTCAGCCATGGTGACAGACCTCCAGGATAGATTGGAAGAGGCGTTCACAAAAATCGAAAATTTGGAGAATCGTTCACGTAGATACAATGTCCGCGTGCGTGGCCTCCCTGAAACTCACACTGATCTAGAAGGGGCTATAAAGGACCTGATGAAAACCCTTATCCCTGACATCGCTACCCACCAAATGGGAGTGGATCGCGTTCACCGAGCACTTACAGCCCCAAGGGCCGACGGCCTACCACGAGACATTATCGTTAAGCCACATCACTACCGCATTAAAGAAAAGATGATGCTTGCGGCCCGCAACAGGCCGGACTTGTCGCTATTTGGAGCACCAATACAGTTTTTCACAGATTTGGCGCCATCAACGGTCCAGAAACGCAGAAACCTACGACCATTACTCCAGCAACTCATGGCCAAACAGATTAAGTATCGATGGGCGTTCCCTTTTAAGATATCATTCACCTACAACGGAAAGTCCCACTCCTTTTCCATGTTCCAAGCAGGCGAAGACCTGCTACTTGGTCTCGGCATCATTGCGCAGGACTCTCCGACTTCGTCTCCCCCTCACCCGGATCATCGTCCCCTCTCCCTGTCATGGAGGTCCTGCCAGAAGCAGGCGTCCTGGTCTTCCTGATTCTCGGTTGCGCAAGCTCCGCCCTGCAGGTGGCGCCAGAGGGGCTATTTAAACCTGTCAATCGCAGACAGTCCCTGCTGTCTGCTCTACAGCGTTGAGTACCTGAAAACCTGATCTGAAGACTTACCTGTGTTTGACCCGGCCTGCCTGTGACTTCTCCAGTTTTCTGCCTGCATCCGACCCCTGGCTTGTTGTGACCTCTCCTCTGTCTGATCCCTCTGTACCTTGCTGCCAGCCAGTTAACCGACCCGGCTTGTCTGACCAAGCTCACTGTTCCTAGTTCCGGTCCAGTCTGCTAAGCTGATCCAGTCTGCTGAGTTCCTGTGTTCCTAGTTCCGGTCCAGTCTGCTAAGCTGATCCAGTTTGCTGAGTTCCTGTGTTCCTGGTTCCAGTCCAGTCTGCTAAGCTGATCCAGTCTGCTGAGTTCCTGTGTTCCTGGTTCTGGTCCAGTCTGCTAAGCTGATCCAGTTTGCTGAGTTCCTGTGTTCCTGGTTCCGGTCCCGTCTGCTGAACGATTCCAGTTTGCTGAGTGTTCCTGATTCCAGTTCGACCTGCTGTGTTCCAGTGTGCCTACCAAGTCTGCATACCTACCTTCACCTTGGTTGATCCTGCCAGGCACTCGTACCCCTCCTACCTCCGCGCCTGCTGTTACCTTACCAGGGGCCGCTGGTGGGAGCCGTAAGGGAGGCCTTCCTCTGCAAGTCCGGGCTCATCACCGCTAGGTACGTGACACTCCCCGATGTGGCAGGATCGCACACGCTCACAGGCCAGAAATGCTCGCCGGAATACCTTAGTATTATTGCTCTTTTCTCTTTTCTACCCCTTTTTGGGAATTGTTAGTGCTTTGTTGCACAGGTATGGCCCGGGCTCATGGTGGACTATGGGCCTGATGGGGCCATCGTTACCGTTCACGGGTTACAAAGTTACTTGAGTTCCTGGTTTTTCGGAATGGCTATTAGCCGACTATTTTACAACCCCGACTGGCCCCAACTTGGTCGAAGGAACTTTGCTATTTTGCAGTCTGGGGACCCTAGTCGGACCGCAATGTGGTTCCCCTGTTGGGCTGTGGCTCGGGGGCCGGAACGACCGATGGGGACCCTTCCGGCCCCGGCGTCACTGGCCTTGGGAACACATGTTACTATAGGTAGCCTGTTATGTTAAACTGTATTGATTGGTTTATGTCATTCCCGATATGACCTTGAATAGCCTGCTTGTATAGAGTGTATTCATATTTGGGTCAGGGTGGTCATACTTGCCCCCAACCGCGAGACTACCTATCCTCCGACGAGGATGGTACCCTTGCACCTAATTTGCCGGATGTTGTCTCCGGCAGGGGTTATTCCCCATGCCTTCGTTCATCTGTTAGGATTGACTTATATTGGTTGTTTGGGCCTATGGCCTATGCTTACATTTTTTTGTTTTTATTTTTGTTTTTCTGCTTCTCTAATGCCTTTTCTTTTTTTCCCTTCCCTCTTTCTCTTCGGAGCCTCGATTCGGCGCCCTTCCCTTATGTCATGGTCTGAGAGGTCACCCAGCCGAACAGTTTTCATTTTCGGGGCCCTTCCCGCTTCATTCACTTTGCGCAAGGTAAGAGTGCTCTGTCTACCACGATGGCTACCACATATAACACAGACTACTCGATAGTTAGCCATAATGTACATGGATTTAATTCCCCTGCTAAGAGAACTAAGGCTTTCCAGTTTTATTATAAACAGAAGGCTGAAGTCCTGCTATTACAGGAGACTCATTTTTCCAACGTCTCAGCGCCCCGTTACCTCAGTATGAAGTATCCACAGTTTTATTTAGCAGGGGGTCGGGAAAAGAAGGGCGGTGTAGCCATCTGCTTTTCGAAACGGACCCCCTTTACCCCCATCACTACTGTTAAGGACAAGGGCGGTAGGTATATTATGGCAGTGGGGCGGCTCCATGACCAGGAGGTGTCCTTTATATCATACTATGCCCCGAATACTGCGCAGCCGGAATTCTTTAGCAAAATGCTGAAGATTCTAATGCCCAAAGTCCAGGGTCAGGTCATTATGGGGGTGCGATAGTAATATTCCCTTGGACAGAATTATGGATAAATCGGACTCCTCTAAACCAATATTGAAGCGCCCACCGACTGGAAGCAGCAAGGTTGCACGTCTGTTTCATTTCCATGACCTCATTGACGCCTGGCGAGAAAATAACCCTACGGTCAGAGACTTTACACACTTTTCGCAGGTCCATCATACTTACTCTAGGATAGATCACGTTTTAGTACGCATGCCTTTGCTCCCATTTATTAAGTCAGTTAAGATCTTATCTACCCCTTGGTCTGATCATTCCCCGATCAAACTCTCTACTACAGGGCTGTGGACTAAATCTAGACCCTCCCCGTGGAGACTTAATGTGAGCCTGCTGAATGACCCTATAAACTTTTTAGAGATTCAAAAGGAAATACAGGAATACTTTAGACTTAATAAGGCATCAGACACGTCCCCCGCAATTAACTGGGTAGCCCATAAAGCAGCGATTCGGGGCATATTGTTACAAGTGGCGGCCAGGGTTAAACGCAATAGGGAACAGGCAAATAAGCGTCTTGAACAAACTAATCTAAGCAAACTTAGATGACTTACTTAGCGAACAGCATAGGAATCCCCTGGTAGATATAAGGCATAAAATTGACGAGGCTCGATTAGCACTCAATCTTAGCTTGACTACACAAGCGGAGAAACATATTAGCTGGTCTAAACCCAGGTTCTACACGATGGGGGATAAACCTACCACAATGTTAGCTAGAAAGCTGGTTCCTCGACCGTACACACCGACTTTGCCTAAACTAAGATTATCCACGGGCCTTACCTCCCAGAACCCTGAACGGATAATTGGAGAATTTCACAAATTTTACACTAAGCTGTATGGAGCGCAGGACAAATTCGATCCATCTGGAGCGAACACATTCTTTCACGACTTACAGCTGCCTAAATTGACGCAAACCCATGCGGAACTGATGGACGGTGCTCTTACAGAGCCTGAAATCAGGGCTGCAATCAAAACCTTGCACCCTACTAAGGCCCCTGGGCCAGATGGATTCCCGGGCCACTACTATAGGAAGTATCAAGATCTTCTGGCCCCACATCTCTGTACTTACTTTAATGATCTGAGAAGCGGTAGTGAGCTCCCCTGCCATGAAAATGTAGCCTATATAAGTGTTATCCCGAAGCCGGGGAAGGATCATGGAGACTGTACCAATTACCGCCCAATTTCCTTGATCAATACAGATCTAAAGATCCTGACCAAAATACTGGCCCAGAGACTTAATACTTTTTTTCAGTGTTATATTCATCCTGACCAAGCAGGTTTTGTCCCGACAAGACAGGCATCAGACCAAACCCGCCGGTTAATTAACCTTATCTCGGTGGTTCAGTCTGATTGGGACGGAAAGGGGACTAGGAGGGGGATGTTACTTTCATTGGATATCCAGAAGGCGTTTGATTCAATCTCCTGGGACTATCTATTTGATGTTCTCACTCGCTTTGGATTTGGGGGACGCTTTCTGGGTCTCCTCCATATATTATATGATTCCCCTAGTGCCTCGCTAATGCTCAGAGGATATACTTCCCAAACATTTCCAATCAGGAGAGGAACTAGACAGGGTTGCCCGTTGTCACCGTTATTATTCGCCCTGGCGATTGAGCCACCAGCGATCAAAATTTGCGCATGCAGAGATATTCAGGGCATTTATTGCGGAGACTATGAACACAAATGTTTACTCTTTGCGGATGACTTGTTGCTGACCTTGACCTCACCGATCACGTCCTTGCCTAATTTATATGCTATTTTGCAACCTTTTTCCAACATCTCTGGGTTGGCAATCAACCATAGTAAGTCAAGGGCACTGAACTTATCTTTGCTAAGCTCCACCCAGGCAACGCTTGAAAAATCATTTCAATTCCGATGGGAATCCACAGCTCTCCCTTATTTAGGCATACAACTAACCTCATCTGTCGGCAAGTTGTACAAAGGGAATTATCCAGCCCTTTTCAAACGGCTAACAGAAGACTTGGCTAAGTGGCAGGTTCACCCGCCATCGTGGTTTGGCAGACTTCACTCAATTAAAATGAATGTTCTACCCCGATTATTGTATTTCTTCCGCACCTTGCCAGTCTCATTGGCCCGTGAAGACCTTAAACGATTTCAGAATAAAGTTCTACAGTTTATTTGGGGTGACAAGAGACCCAGGGTGAATAGGAGCACTTTATACGCGTTGAAGCGGAGAGGAGGACTTGGTCTACCAGACTTATTAAAATATTTTTATGCTGCCCAGGTAGCACAACTCACAAGGTTTCACTCCCAACGGGCACAGGCCATTTGGAGGGCTATGGAATCTTATTCTTGCCGTCCCCAAACCTATTTCTCATATTTTATGGCTCCCTATTAAGGAGCGACCTCCTATACTTTGCCCTACTTTATCCATGTCATTGGAAATATGGGACAGACTCTCCAGATCTCACAAATTCAAGTCTCCTCATTCTCCACTGGCACCTCTGCTTCAAAATAATGCATTCACCCCGGGTCTCGCCCCACTAGCGTTCGAATGGTGGACTAATAAGGGTTTAATGCGTATTGCAGACCTTTGTGATCATAGAGGTATGCTGTCTGAACGGACTATGACTGACAGGTATCAAATGCCCCCAGCAGAGGGTTATAGGTTTGCCCAGATCTCACATTATGTACAAACCTTGGCTCATAAGAGCGACCTAGCAACCCAAACTCCCATGGAACATCTATGCAAAAATTATGATAAAATCAAGGGACATTTATCTGCTATATATTCAATATTGCTGAGCGCATCGACAAAGCTGAACTATATGATCCAATGGGAGACCGACTTGCAGGAAACCCTGAAGCTGGACGAATGGCATAAGATAGCCGAGACGGCATCTCGTTCGCTCATCAATACTTCAATAATTGAGGCCAATTATAAGGTTCTGCTGAGGTGGTATATGGTGCCGGTCAGACTGGCAACTTTTGTTTCAGGGGCTACCCCGCTGTGCTTTAGAGGATGTGGCCAGGTGGGCACCACCTATCATATTTGGTGGACGTGCCCAAAGGTTAGGAAGTTTTGGTTTAGGGTGTATAATTTCGTTTACTCCCTTACCCAACTAAACCTGACTAAATCAGCTAAGCAAGCACTACTGGGGGGTGGAGATGTGGAAGCCTCCAAGTCCTGCAAGAGGCTTTTGACATTTATATTTATTTCAGCCAAAATCACCATCGCTAGGAACTGGAAATCGGCAGCTCTACCATTCGAGCAGCTTAAAGGCAAATTGTCTTGGTTGATGCTAAACGAACGCTTGACCGCATTGGCCCAAGATAAAATGAAACTGTTTCATAAAGTGTGGGACCCATGGCTTTGTTACATAACAAATGACCCCAGGATGTTTGCAGCTTAACCTAAAGGGTTAGGTTGGGGTGTCCGGGTGCTGAATCGGGGCTCCTTCCCCCCCTCCCCCCTTCTCAACTGTTCTTTCCTCACTCTGTCTCCTCCCTTCTATTCTTTGTCTCTGTTCTCTTTTTTATTTGTTTATTTTTGGAGTCGGATCCAGACCTTAGAGGTTTGTGCGGCTCCCTGTTTTCTAAGCTCCTACGGGATCATTGTCAGTCTGATCTGGCCTCTGGGCTGCCCGCACGGCCAGCGGAGTTGCGCCCCCCCCCCGATAGGCGGATGGGGGGACGGCTCTTCTGGGCGGGCGGTTCAGATAGGATCTGGGATGTGAAGAGGGACCAACGGCTCTGCGGAGCATTGGATTTATGTGAGCTATTAAGTGGCGATAATTATTATTATTTTTTTTACTATTGCATGGAGATCTTCCCTGTGTTACCCTGAATGTTGATTGTGACTGTACAATGTTATGTTGCGACTTTTATACATTTTGTATGACAAAACTTGAATAAACATATTGAAACACAAAAAAAGAAGGGGGGGTTGCCATCCGGGCCCCTGGGGACCTCTGGGCCCCTTACAATAAAAAAGGGGGGTTGCCATCCGGGCCCCTTACGAAAAAAATGTAATTAATAAATAAATGTAAAAAAAAGAAGGGGGGGTTGCCATCTGGGCCCCTGGGTCCTCTGGGCCCCTTACAAAAAAAAGGGGGGCTTGCCATCCGGGCCCCTTACAAAATAAAAAAATAAATAAAAACATAATAAATTAATTAAAAAAACAAAAAAAGGGGGGTTGCCATCTGGGCCCCTGGGGACCTCTGGGCCCCTTACAAAAAAGGGGGGGTTGCCATCCAGGCCCCTTACAAATTTTTTTTATAAATAAATAAAAATAAATAAAAAAAGGGGGGGTTGCCATCTGGGCCCCTGGGTCCATTACAAAAAAAAGGGGGGGTTGCCATCCGGGCCCCTTACAAAAAAAATTAATAAATAAAAAAAAAGAAGGGGGTTGCCATCTGGGCCCCTGGGGACCTCCGGCCCCTTACAGTTGTACTGCCTGAACCCCCCTGATGACGGCCCTGTCTGCAGTGTTTTCTTATCTCTCTCCAAACAAAGCCCTGAGTCCCGTGTCTTTCTGCTGCTCGGTTCTTCTGTTATCAGCATAATAATTTCTGACAAGTTCTCGACAACCGAGATAAAACCAGCCTGAAATTTGTGTCGGGGTGGGTGCTATAAATAGATTAGCAGAGAGCTGGTCCCTTCATTCCATGCAATGGACACCTCTGTGGGAAGTGGCCTCTCACTTTACTGCTGTACGGTCACAACATTGGAAAATCGGTGATTGCAATATCTTCTGGGGGTCTTTACATGAAAAGCTGGTGGTTTGAAAAAGATCCCGATTTCCTTACAGTGTCCTCCTCTTGTTGTCCCTACAGTCAGTGCTGATTGGTGGACGGTGATACCTCTATAATGTAATCTCACCCAGAGGGGGAGGGGGATGTAGAGGGAAACATAAAAACATAAAAACAAACACTAATAAAACACTCACCTTTAGCAAGATGGAACACAATACATCATCCACGTCACTTCCGGTGTGCCTGTTAGGTAATCCCGACGCGTACCGTCATAGTCACGTGACTTAATCAGAGGATGGCTGACAGGCACACCGGACGTGTCGTGGGAACGAGCTTGACGCTCGTGGATGATGTATTGTGTTCCATCTTGCTATATGTGAGTGTTTTAGTGTTTGTTTGTTTTTTAGTACATTTTAGATGACAGGTGAGAGGGGGGTGGAGATAACAGGTGAGAGGGGGGTGGAGATGACAGGTGAGAGGGGGTAGAGATGACAGGTGAGGGGGGTGGAGATGACAGGTGAGGGGGGGAGTGGAGATGACAGGTGAGGGGGGGAGGAGGTGAGGGGGGAGGAGATGACAGGTGAGAGGGGAGTGGAGATGACAGGTGAGGGGGGAGTGGAGATGACAGGTGAGGGGGGGAGTGGAGATGACAGGTGAGGGGGGAGTGGAGATGACAGGTGAGGGGGAGTGGAGATGACAGGTGAGGGGGGAGTGGAGATGACAGGTGAGGGGGAGTGGAGATGACAGGTGAGAGGGGGGTGGAGATGACAGGTGAGGGGGGTGGAGATGGCAGGTGAGGGGGAGGGCGGAGATGACAGGTGAGGGGGAGGGCGGAGATGACAGGTGAGGGGGAGGGCGGAGATGACAGTTGAGAGAGGGGCGGAGATGACAGGTGAGAGGGGGGAGGAGATGACAGGTGAGAGGGGGAGATGACAGGTGAGGGGGAAGGCGGAGATGACAGGTGAGAGAGGGGCGGAGATGACAGGTGAGAGGGGGCGGAGATGACAGGTGAGGGGGGGAGATGACAGGTGAGGGAGGTGGGAGATGACAGGTGAGGGGGGGAGATGACAGGTGAGGGGGGATGACAGGTGAGGGGGGGAGATGACAGGTTAGGGGGGAGGAGATGACAGGTGAGAGGGCAGATATGAGAGGGGGAGGAGATGACAGGTGAGGGGGACGGCGGAGATGGCAGGTGAGGGGGACGGCGGAGATGACAGGTGAGGGGGGGAGATGACAGGTGAGGGGGACGGCGGAGATGACAGGTGAGGGGGGAGATGACAGGTGAGGGGGGCGGAAATGACAGGTGAGGGGAGCGGAGATGACAGGTGAGGGGAGCGGAGATGACAGGTGAGGGGGGAGGAGATGACAGGTGAGGGGGAGGAGATGACAGGTGAGGGGGCGGAGATGACAGGTGAGGGGAGCGGAGATGACAGGTGAGGGGGGCAGAGATGACAGGTGAGGGGGGAGGAGATGACAGGTGAGGGGGGCGGAGATGACAGGTGAGGGGGGACAGAGATGACAGGTGAGGGGGACAGAGATGACAGGTGAGGGGGCAGAGATGACAGGTGAGGGGGGCAGAGATGACAGGTGAGGGGGGAGGAGATGACAGGTGAGAGGGGGAGAAGATGACAGGTGAGGGGGGCGGAGATGACAGGTGAGGGGCCAAAATTACATCTCTATGCCAGGGAACTACCTTAATGTTGGGGGGAGGGTTCATATACAGAGTATTATTGGATAATACCCCCTCCTCCTGAGGACAGTAATACATGGGGGGGGGGGCATACAGAATATTATGAGGAATTAATCCCCACCCCCAGGGACAGTCATACATGAGGAGATGACAGGTGAGGGGGGAGGAGATGACAGGTGAGGGGGGGAATGACAGGTGAGGGGGAAGGCGGAGATGACAGGTGAGAGAGGGGCGGAGATGACAGGTGAGGGGGGGAGATGACAGGTGAGGGGGGGAGATGACAGGTGAGGGGGGGAGTTGACAAGTGAGGGGGGAGGAGATGACAGGTGAGGGGGAGGAGATAACAGGTGAGGGGGAAGGTGGAGATGACAGGTGAGAGAGGGGCGGAGATGACAGATGAGGGGGGGAGATGACAGATGAGGGGGGGAGATGACAGGTGAGGGGGGGTAGATGACAGGTGAGGGGGAGGGTGGAGATGACAGGTGAGAGGGGGGAGGAGATGACAGGTGGGAGGGGGGAGGAGATGACAGGTGAGGGGGAGGGCGGAGATGACAGGTGAGGGGGAAGGCGGAGATGACAGGTGAGAGAGGGGCGGAGATGACAGATGAGGGGGAGGGGAGATGACAGGTGAGGGGGGGAGATGACAGGTGAGGGGGGATGACAGGTGAGGGGGGGAGTTGACAGGTGAGGGGGAGGAGATGACAGGTGAGGGGGGGAGATGACAGGTGAGGGGGGGGAGTTGACAGGTGAGGGGGAGGAGATGACAGGTGAGGGGGGGAGATGACAGGTGAGGGGGAGGAGATGACAGGTGAGGGGGAAGGCGGAGATGACAGATGAGGGGGGGAGATGACAGATGAGGGGGGGAGATGACAGGTGAGGGGGGAGATGACAGGTGAGGGGGGGTGACAGGTGAGGGGGAGGGTGGAGATGACAGGTTAGAGGGGGGAGGAGATGACAGGTGGGAGGGGGGAGGAGATGACAGGTGAGGGGGAGGGCGGAGATGACAGGTATGGGGGAGAGCGGAGATGACAGGTGAAAGGGGGGAGGAGATGACAGGTGAGAGATGACAGGTGGGAGGAGATGACAGGTGAGGGGGAGGGCAGAGATGACAGGTGAGAGAGGGGCGGAGATGACAGATGAGGGGGGGAGATGACAGGTGAGGGGGAGGAGATGACAGGTGAGGGGGGAGGAGATGACAGGTGGGAGGGGGAGGAGATGACAGGTGAGAGGGGGGAGGAGATGACAGGTGAGAGGGGGGCAGAGATGACAGGTGAGGGGGAGGGCAGAGATGACAGGGGAGAGGGGGGAGGAGATGACAGGTGAGAGGGGGGAGATGACAGGTGAGGGGGAAGGCGGAGATGACAGGTGAGAGAGGGGCGGAGATGACAGATGAGGGGGGGTGACAGATGAGGGGGGGAGATGACAGGTGAGGGGGGAGATGACAGGTGAGGGGGAGGGTGGAGATGACAGGTGAGAGGGGGGAGGAGATGACAGGTGGGAGGGGGGAGGAGATGACAGGTGAGGGGGAGGGCGGAGATGACAGGTGAGGGGGAAGGCGGAGATGACAGGTGAGAGAGGGGTGGAGATGACAGATGAGGGGGGGAGATGACAGGTGAGGGGGGGGAGGAGATGACAGGTGGGAGGGGGGAGGAGATGACAGGTGAGAGGGGGGGGATGACAGCTGAGAGGGGGGAGGAGATGACAGCTGAGAGGGGGGAGGAGATGACAGCTGAGAGGGGGGAGGAGATGACAGGTGGGAGGAGATGACAGGTGGGAGGGGGGAGGAGATGACAGGTGAGAGGGGGGCGGAGATGACAGGTGAGAGGGGGGCAGAGATGACAGGTGAGGGGGAGGGAAGAGATGACAGGTGAGGGGGGGCAGAGATGACAGGTGAGAGGGGGGAGGAGATGACAGGTGAGAGGGGGGAGATGACAGGTGAGAGGGGGAGGAGATGACAGGTGGGAGGGGGGAGGAGATGACAGGTGAGAGGGGGGGAGATGACAGGTGAGGGGGGAGATGACAGGTGAGGGGGCGGGTGGAGATGACAGGTGAGAGGGGGGAGGAGATGACAGGTGGGAGGGGGAGGAGATGACAGGTGAGGGGGAGGGCGGAGATGACAGGTGAGGGGGAAGGCAGAGATGACAGGTGAGGGGGAAGGCGGAGATGACAGGTGAGAGAGGGGTGGAGATGACAGATGAGGGGGGGGAGATGACAGGTGAGGGGGGGAGGAGATGACAGGTGAGAGGGGGAAGAGATGACAAGTGGGAGGGGGGAAGAGATGACAGGTGGGAGGGGGGGAGGAGATGACAGGTGAGAGGGGGGAGATGACAGGTGAGAGGGGGGAGGAGATGACAGCTGAGAGGGGGGAGGAGATGACAGGTGGGAGGAGATGACAGGTGGGAGGGGGGAGGAGATGACAGGTGAGAGGGGGGCGGAGATGACAGGTGAGAGGGGGGCAGAGATGACAGGTGAGAGGGGGGAGGATATGACAGGTGAGAGGGGGGGAGATGACAGGTGAGAGGGGGGAGGAGATGACAGGTGGGAGGGGGGGAGGAGATGACAGGTGAGAGGGGGGGAGATGACAGGTGAGAGGGGGGAGGAGATGACAGGTGAGAGGGGGGGAGATGACAGGTGAGAGGGGGGAGGAGATGACAGGTGAGGGGGAGGGTGGAGATGACAGGTGAGAGGGGGGAGGAGATGACAGGTGAGAGGGGGGAGGAGATGGGAGGGGGGAGGAGATGACAGGTGAGAGGGGGGAGGAGATGACAGGTGGGAGGGGGGCAGAGATGACAGGTGAGGGGGAGGGCAGAGATGACAGGGGGGAGGAGATGACAGGTGAGAGGGGGGAGATGACAGGTGAGGGGGAAGGCGGAGATGACAGGTGAGAGAGGGGCGGAGATGACAGATGAGGGGGGGTGACAGATGAGGGGGGGAGATGACAGGTGAGGGGGGGGGAGATGACAGGTGAGGGGGAGGGTGGAGATGACAGGTGGGAGGGGGGAGGAGATGACAGGTGAGAGGGGGGAGATGACAGGTGAGAGGGGGGCGGAGATGACAGGTGAGGGGGAGGGCAGAGATGACAGATGAGAGGGGGGAGGAGATGACGGGGGAGGGCGGAGATGACAGGTGAGGGGGAGGGCGGAGATGACAGGTGAGAGGGGGGAGGAGATGACAGGTGAGGGGGAAGGCGGAGATGACAGGTGAGAGAGGGGCGGAGATGACAGATGAGGGGGGGGAGATGACAGGTGAGGGGGGGAGATGACAGGTGAGGGGGAGGAGATGACAGGTGAGGGGGGGGAGGAGATGACAGGTGAGAGGGGGGAGGAGATGACAGGTGAAGGGGAGGGCAGAGATGACAGGTGAGGGGGAAGGCGGAGATGACAGGTGAGAGAGGGGCGGAGATGACAGATGAGGGGGGGGAGATGACAGGTGAGGGGGGGAGATGACAGGTGAGGGGGGGGAGGAGATGACAGGTGGGAGGGGGGAGGAGATGACAGGTGAGAGGTGGGCAGAGATGACAGGTGAAGGGGAGGGCAGAGATGACAGGTGAGAGGGGGGAGGAGATGACAGGTGAGGGGGAGGGCGGAGATGACAGGTGAGGGGGAGGGCAGAGATGACCGGTGAGAGGGGGGAGGAGATGACAGGTGAGAGCGAGGAGATGACAGGTGGGAGGGGGGAGGAGATGACAGGTGAGAGGGGGGAGGAGATGACAGGTGAGAGGGGGGAGGAGATGACAGGTGAGAGGGGGGAGGAGATGACAGGTGAGAGGGGGGAGGAGATGACAGGTGAGAGGGGGGCAGAGATAACAGGTGAGGGGGAGGGCAGAGATGACAGGTGAGGGGGGGGAGGAGATGACAGGTAAGAGGGGGGAGGAGATGACAGGTGAGAGGGGGGAGGAGATGACAGGTGAGAGGGGGGAGGAGATGACAGGTGAGGGGGAGGGCGGAGATGACAGGTGAGGGGGAGGGCAGAGATGACAGGTGAGAGGGGGGAGGAGATGACAGGTGAGAGCGAGGAGGAGATGACAGGTGGGAGGGGGGAGGAGATGACAGGTGGGAGGGGGGAGGAGATGACAGGTGGGAGGGGGGAGGAGATGACAGGTGGGAGGGGGGAGGAGATGACAGGTGGGAGGGGGGAGGAGATGACAGGTGGGAGGGGGGAGGAGATGACAGGTGAGAGGGGGGAGGAGATGACAGATGAGAGGGGGGAGGAGATGACAGGTGAGAGGGGGGAGGAGATGACAGGTGAGAGGGGGAAGGAGATGACAGGTGAGAGGGGGGAGGAGATGACAGGTGAGAGGGGGGCAGAGATAACAGGTGAGGGGGAGGGCAGAGATGACAGGTGAGGGGGGAGGAGATGACAGGTGAGAGGGGGGAGGAGATGACAGGTGAGGGGGAGGGCGGAGATGACAGGTGAGGGGGAGGGCAGAGATGACCGGTGAGAGGGGGGAGGAGATGACAGGTGAGAGCGAGGAGGAGATGACAGGTGGGAGGGGGGAGGAGATGACAGGTGGGAGGGGGGAGGAGATGACAGGTGAGAGGGGGGAGGAGATGACAGGTGGGAGGGGGGAGGAGATGACAGGTGGGAGGAGATGACAGGTGAGAGGGGGGAGGAGATGACAGGTGAGGGGGAGGGCAGAGATGACAGGTGAGGGGGGGAGGAGATGACAGGTGGGAGGGGGGAGATGACAGGTGGGAGGGGGGAGATGACAGGTGAGAGGGGGGAGATGACAGGTGAGGGGGAGGGGCCAAAATGACATCTCTATGCCAGGGAACTGCCTTAATGTTGGGGGAAGGGTTCATATACCGAGTATTATTGGATAATACCCCCTCCTCCTGAGGACAGTCATACCTTGGGAGGGCATATAACGTATTATGGGGTATTAACCCCCTCCCCCAGGCACAGTCATACATGGGGGGGGGTTACTATACACATATAGATAATACTGTGCCCCCATATTTGGGAGGGGGGGGTGTCAATAATAGTTTGTTGCCCCTTCATAGACTCCTCTGACCCTCCCCCCCTGGGACTTGTAGTTCCCGCCCCCTCCTTTGTGATCGGTGTATGGCTAGGGGGGCGGGGCAGGCTCAGGGATTATGGGCGGGGTTAGCAGTGTTTGGACCGCCTTTTTCTCCTCCCCTCTTCCGCCAGGTGTTCTGTCGAGAAATGCGAACACCGGTGATAACTCAGGGACAAGGGGCGGGCTCAGTGGTAGGTAGGCGGGGCTAGTATTGAGATATAACGGGTCGGCGCATGCGCGCTGCCGCCATGCTCTCACTGTCCCGGACTGCCGCGCGGCTTCTCGCCTCTCCTCTCCAGCAGTACCGGACCGTCATGTCTCGTTCTCCGGCCCCTCCGGGGCTCCCGCGCACCGTGCTGGGCACTATGGAGTTCGGGCGGAGGATGGACGCGGAGCAGAGCGGGGAGGCGGTGCGCGAGTTCCTGAGGCGCGGGCACGATGAGCTGGACACCGCTCACATGTACGCGGATGGGGAGACCGAGAGAGTGCTGGGGGGGCTGGGCCTGAGTGCCGGAGGTAAGAGGGGGCGGGGACAAGCCTGGCCAACCAGAGGCCGAGGGGGGGCGGGGTTACTGGAGAGCAGGAGTGTTGCTGTTGCCCATAGCAACCTATAAAATGGCTTTTCAACACACTCTGGTTACTGAGGGCAACATAGACTCCTCCCCCTCCTACATTCCACCCAGAATCAGGAAAAGTTCAGTGTGTATCTAGAATAAGAGGTCCTAGACCCCGGTGTATCCAGAATAAGAGATCCTAGACCCCGGTGTGTCCAGAATGAGAAGTCCTAGACCCCGGTGTGTCCAGAATGAGAAGTCCTAGACCCCGGTGTGTCCAGAATGAGAAGTCCTAGACCCCGGTGTGTCCAGAATGAGAAGTCCTAGACCCCGGTGTGTCCAGAATGAGAAGTCCTAGACCCCGGTGTGTCCAGAATGAGAAGTCCTAGACCCCGGTGTGTCCAGAATGAGAAGTCCTAGACCCCGGTGTATCCAGAATGAGAGGTCCTAGACCCTGGTGTATCCAGATTAAGAGATCCTAGACCCCGGTGTATCCAGAATGAGAAGTCCTAGACCCCGGTGTATCCAGAATAAGAAGTCCTAGACCCCGGTGTATCCAGAATAAGAAGTCCTAGACCCCGGTGTATCCAGAATAAGAGATCCTAGACCCCGGTGTGTCCAGAATGAGAAGTCCTAGACCCCGGTGTATCCAGAATAAGAGATCCTAGACCCCGGTGTGTCCAGAATGAGAAGTCCTAGACCCCGGTGTGTCCAGAATGAGAAGTCCTAGACCCCGGTGTGTCCAGAATGAGAAGTCCTAGACCCCGGTGTATCCAGAATGAGAGATCCTAGACCCCGGTGTATCCAGAATAAGAGATCCTAGACCCCGGTGTATCCAGAATAAGAGATCCTAGACCCCGGTGTATCCAGAATAAGAGGTCCTAGACCCCGGTGTATCCAGAATAAGAGATCCTAGACCCCGGTGTGTCCAGAATGAGAAGTCCTAGACCCCGGTGTGTCCAGAATGAGAAGTCCTAGACCCCGGTGTGTCCAGAATGAGAAGTCCTAGACCCCGGTGTGTCCAGAATGAGAAGTCCTAGACCCCGGTGTGTCCAGAATGAGAAGTCCTAGACCCCGGTGTGTCCAGAATGAGAAGTCCTAGACCCCGGTGTGTCCAGAATGAGAAGTCCTAGACCCCGGTGTATCCAGAATGAGAGGTCCTAGACCCCGGTGTATCCAGAATAAGAGATCCTAGACCCCGGTGTATCCAGAATGAGAAGTCCTAGACCCCGGTGTATCCAGAATAAGAAGTCCTAGACCCCGGTGTATCCAGAATAAGAAGTCCTAGACCCCGGTGTATCCAGAATAAGAAGTCCTAGACCCCGGTGTATCCAGAATAAGAGATCCTAGACCCCGGTGTGTCCAGAATGAGAAGTCCTAGACCCCGGTGTATCCAGAATAAGAGATCCTAGATCCCGGTGTGTCCAGAATGAGAAGTCCTAGACCCCGGTGTGTCCAGAATGAGAAGTCCTAGACCCCGGTGTATCCAGAATGAGAGATCCTAGACCCCGGTGTATCCAGAATGAGAGATCCTAGACCCCGGTGTATCCAGAATAAGAGATCCTAGACCCCGGTGTATCCAGAATAAGAGATCCTAGACCCCGGTGTATCCAGAATGAGAAGTAATAGACCCCAGTGTATCCAGAATAAGAAGTCCTAGACCCCGGTGTATCCAGAATAAGAAGTCCTAGACCCCAGTGTATCCAGAATAAGAGATCCTAGACCCCGGTGTGTCCAGAATGAGAAGTCCTAGACCCCGGTGTGTCCAGAATGAGAAGTCCTAGACCCCGGTGTATCCAGAATAAGAGATCCTAGACCCCGGTGTGTCCAGAATGAGAAGTCCTAGACCCCGGTGTATCCAGAATAAGAGATCCTAGACCCCGGTGTATCCAGAATAAGAAGTCCTAGACCCCGGTGTATCCAGAATAAGAAGTCCTAGACCCCAGTGTATCCAGAATAAGAGATCCTAGACCCCGGTGTGTCCAGAATGAGAAGTCCTAGACCCCGGTGTATCCAGAATAAGAGATCCTAGACCCCGGTGTGTCCAGAATGAGAAGTCCTAGACCCCGGTGTATCCAGAATAAGAAGTCCTAGACCCCAGTGTATCCCAGAATGAGAAGTCCTAGACCCCAGGTGTATCCAGAATGAGAGATCCTAGACCCCGGTGTGTCCAGAATGAGAAGTCCTAGACCCCGGTGTATCCAGAATAAGAAGGTCCTAGACCCCAGTGTATCCAGAATAAGAAGATCCTAGACCCCGGTGTGTCCAGATGAGAAGTCCTAGACCCCGGTGTATCCAGAATAAGAGATCCTAGACCCCGGGTGTGTCCAGAATGAGAAGTCCTAGACCCCGGTGTATCCAGAATAAGAAGTCCTAGACCCCAGTGTATCCAGAATGAGAAGTCCTAGACCCCGGTGTATCCAGAATGAGAGATCCTAGACCCCGGTGTGTCCAGAATGAGAAGTCCTAGACCCGGTGTGTCCAGAATGAGAAGTCCTAGACCCGGTGTGTCCAGAATGAGAAGTCCTAGACCCCGTGTGTCCAGAATGAGTAAGTCCTAGACCCCGGTGTGTCCAGAATGAGAAGTCCTAGACCCCGGTGTGTCCAGAATGAGAAGTCCTAGACCCCGGTGTGTCCAGAATGAGAAGTCCTAGACCCCGGTGTGTCCAGAATGAGAAGTCCTAGACCCCGGTGTGTCCAGAATGAGAAGTCCTAGACCCCGGTGTGTCCAGAATGAGAAGTCCTAGACCCCGGTGTGTCCAGAATGAGAAGTCCTAGACCCCGGTGTGTCCAGAATGAGAAGTCCTAGACCCCGGTGTGTCCCAGAATGAGAGATCCTAGACCCCGGTGTGTCCAGAATAAGAGATCCTAGACCCCGGTGTATCCAGAATAAGAGATCCTAGACCCCGGTGTATCCAGAATAAGAGATCCTAGACCCCGGTGTATCCAGAATGAGAAGTAATAGACCCCGGTGTATCCAGAATAAGAGATCCTAGACCCCGGTGTATCCAGAATAAGAAGTCCTAGACCCCGTGTATCCAGAATAAGAGATCCTAGACCCCGGTGTATCCAGAATAAGAGATCCTAGACCCCGGTGTATCCAGAATAAGAGATCCTAGACCCCGGTGTATCCAAGAATGAAAGTAATAGACCCCGGTGTATCCAGAATAAGAAGTCTAGACCCCGGTGTGTCCAGAATGAGAAGTCCTAGACCCCGGTGTGTCCAGAATGAGAAGTCCTAGACCCCGGTGTGTCCAGAATGAGAAGTCCTAGACCCCGGTGTGTCCAGAATGAGAGATCCTAGACCCCGGTGTGTCCAGAATGAGAGATCCTAGACCCCGGTGTGTCCAGAATAAGAGATCCTAGACCCCGGTGTATCCAGAATAAGAGATCCTAGACCCCGGTGTATCCAGAATGAGAAGTAATAGACCCCGGTGTATCCAGAATAAGAAGTCCTAGACCCCGGTGTATCCAGAATAAGAAGTCCTAGACCCCGGTGTATCCAGAATAAGAAGTCCTAGACCCCGGTGTATCCAGAATGAGAGATCCTAGACCCCGGTGTATCCAGAATGAGAGATCCTAGACCCCGGTGTATCCAGAATGAGAGATCCTAGACCCCGGTGTATCCAGAATGAGAGATCCTAGACCCCGGTTGTATCCAGAATAAGAGATCCTAGACCCCGGTGTATCCAGAATAAGAGATCCTAGACCCCGGTGTATCCAGAATAAGAGATCCTAGACCCCGGTGTATCCAGAATGAGAAGTAATAGACCCCGGTGTATCCAGAATAAGAAGTCCTAGACCCCGGTGTATCCAGAATAAGAAGTCCTAGACCCCAGTGTATCCAGAATAAGTGATCCTAGACCCCCGGTGTGTCCAGAATGAGAAGTCCTAGACCCCGGTTGTATCCAGAATAAGAGATCCTAGACCCCGGTGTGTCCAGAATGAGAAGTCCTAGACCCCGGTGTATCCAGAATAAGAAGTCCTAGACCCCGGTGTATCCAGAATGAGAAGTCCTAGACCCCGGTGTATCCAGAATGAGAGATCCTAGACCCCGGTGTGTCCAGAATGAGAAGTCCTAGACCCCGGTGTGTCCAGAATGAGAAGTCCTAGACCCCGGTGTGTCCAGAATGAGAAGTCCTAGACCCCGGATTGTGTCCAGAATGAGAAGTCCTAGACCCCGGTGTGTCCAGAATGAGAAGTCCTAGACCCCGATGTGTCCAGAATGAGAAGTCCTAGACCCCGGTGTGTCCAGAATGAGAAGTCCTAGACCCCGGTGTGTCCAGAATAAGAGATCCTAGACCCCGGTGTATCCAGAATAAGTAAAAAAAAAAAAAACAGTGTATCCAGAATAAGAAGTCATGTGATCACCTAGGTGGAGCCAGTAAGTTTTGTTGTATCCAGAATAAGAAGTCCTAGACCCGGTGTATCCAGAATAAGTAAAAAAAAAAAACTACGTATCCAGAATAAAAGGTCCTAGAATAAGTGATAGACCCGGTGTATCTGTGTATCCAGAACAAGAAGTCCTAAAACCGGTGGTGTCCAGAATAAGAAGTCCTAGAATTGGTGTATCCAGAATAAGAAGTCATCTGATCACCTGGGTGGAGCCAATAAGTTTTGGTGTAATCCAGAATAAGCCAGGAATGGGTTACATACACTGTATGGTGTATAGACTCGGCTGTAGTTTCCCGGATCTGATAACATTGTTACATCTGTGTATCCAGAATAAATCTGGTGAGCGGGTCACACGATCGAACCATTATGTACAAAGATTGGATCTGTTTATCCAGAATCAGTGTGGTTGTCAGGAATGGATGTCCTGCCATGTAGGTGACCCCGCCCCCCCGCCTGGTCCTGCCCTGTAGGTGACCCCCGCCCCCCTGCCCTGGTCCTGCCCTGTAGGTGACACCTCCCCCCGCCTGGTCCTGCCCTGTAGGTGACCCCGCCCCCCGCCTGTTCCTGCCCTGTAGGTGACCCCGCCCCCCCCGGCTGGTCCTGCCATGTAGGTGACAACGGCCCCCGCTTGGTCCTGCCATGTAGGTGACCCTGCCCCCCCCCCCCCCCCGCCTGGTCCTGCCCTGTAGGTGACCCCGCCGCCCCCGGCTGGTCCTGCCATGTAGGTGACCCCCGCCCCCGGCTGGTCCTGCCATGTAGGTGACCCCGCCCCCCCGGCTGGTCCTGCCCTGTAGGTGACCTCACCCCCCCACCCTCTGTACGGCTCGGTGTACTTTGTCCCGTCATTCACACTGAGACTTGAACCCGGTACTGCAATTATTGGATGAAGATTAGCCGAGTTTTGTAAATGATTCACCCCTCCCCCGTGACACTGGAGTCCTGCCAGGGGACACAGACAACACTCTGCTAAGCATCCAATCCAGAAATGTCCGGATTTATTCCTCCATAGATCTGGAAATGTCCAGTTTTATTCCTGACTATGACCCCATTGGGGAGAATATCGCTCACTTCCTGCTGAAGTGACACCGCTACAAGAAATGGGGGGGGGGGGAGTTATTACCAGGACAAGAAGGGTTCTCACCCCTCCCCCACTCTGCTACAAAGGTGGCTCGGTCTGTGTCCCTGCTGGACAGATTTCCCTTTATTTCCTGTCCTAACAGGAAGTGTGTGTGTGGGGGGAGGGGGGTCTCTTCATCAGGGACACTGGCTGTGTGATAACAGTACAAAGTGACTTGTACTGGAATTGGTTTTTGTTTCGGCGGAAGGCCAGCAAAGGGCTCCGATATCACCTGCCTGAGATAGAGCCGCCAGAGTCAGGATTTTACACCCTGGTAGAAAAGCATGAAATCTGGGGCCGCAAATGGGCAGCACTCTGGGGCCGGAGAGGAGCCGCAAAGGGGCAGCAATCTGGGGCCGGAAAGGGGCAGCAATCTGGGGCCGGAAAGGGGCAGCAATCTGGGGTCGCAAAGGGGCAGCAATATGGAAGAGCAATCTGGGGCTTCAAAGGGGGGCAGCAATCTGGGGCTTCAAAGGGGGGCAGCAATCTGGGGCCGGAAAAGGGGCAGCAATCTGGGGCCGGAAGGGCAGAAATATGGGAGAGCAATCTGGGGGGCGCAAAGGGGGCAGCAATATGGGAGAGCAATCTGGGGCAGCAATCTGGGGGCCGCAAAGGGGCAGCAATCTGGGGCCGCAAAGGGGCAGCAATATGGGAGAGCAATCTGGGGCTGGAAAGGGGCAGCACTCTGGGGCCGGAAAGGAGCTGCAAAGGGGCAGCAATCTGGGGCCGAAAGGGGCAGAAATCTGGGGTAGTAAAGGGGGCAGCAATCTGGGCCGGAAAGGGGCAGCAATCTGAACATCACACAGGAACTCTAACCCGGATCTTCTTTCTCTCTGGCAGTGAAATTGGCTACAAAGGCGAACCCCTGGGAGGGGAAGACGCTGAGAGCGGAGAGCGTGCGCCAGCAACTGGAGACCTCCCTCCAGAGGACTGCGGACCCCCAGCGTCCACCTCTTCTACCTGCACGCCCCGGACCACCAGACCCCGGTGGAGGAGACCCTGGCGGCCTGCCAGCAGCTGTACCAGGAGGTGAGAGGCATCATGGGTAACCAACCACTCCTCGGATCTGACATGTTTGGTATCCATTTACTCGCCACACAGTCTAAGACCCCCCAACTCCCATTCACACGTACTGGGGTAGAGCTGCACCATTCTGGCCAAAACGAGATCCACGATTGTTTTGCTTGGAATAAAGATTGCGATTCTCACGGCGTAAAATCTTTCACATTATACAAAAAAATTGGGCTAACTTTAGTGGTTATTTTTTTATTAATTAAAGTAATTTTTTCCCGAAAAATTGCATTGGAAAGGGCACTGCGCAAATGCAGTGTGACGTAAAATATTGCAACGACCGCCAATTTATTCTCTAGGGTCTCTACTAAAAAATATATATAAAATGTTTGGGGGTTCCAAGTAATTTTCTAGCAAAAAAAAATAAAATAAATGATTTTAACTTGAAACCAACAATTGTCAGAAAAAGGTTTTGGTGGTTAAACTTTCCTCATCTACAGACAGAAGTTCATTCCTTTGATGTAAAAGACAAATTGGTTACAATGTTTAGACTTCACGTTCCACCGATAAAGAATGTTCTGATACTCGGCAGACTGCCCGGATTTCTTTTTTTTCTTTTGAGGGCTTCTCTGCATAGAAAGATCGGGAAATACCTTTGTGAAGATCGCAACGGGGAACAAAATCCTGATAACGATTCTTGACGATTAATGGTGCGGCTCTATACTGGGGCCAGTTATCCTCCCAGCATGTCTGTGGAGTGTTGGAGGAAGCCGGAGGAATCCCGCACAGGCACAGGGAGGACATACACACTCCATGCAGGTGGTGCCGTGGTTGGGATGCAAACCGGTGCTGCCGGGGCGGAAGTGCTAACCACTCAGCCCCTGCACTGCCCATATTGTTCATTTCCCCAAAAGATTGCGGCTTTTCTGCGTCTCTCCTGTCCCCCGACATTCGTAGTGTCAGCAGAGCTTGCGCCGCGCCCCTCCCCCCCGGAGATGTTTTTTCTTCCTCTGAACTTTCCCTCCCTGAACTTTGTACTCCAGAAACCCGCCAATCCCAGACATCTGTCAGAGAACATTCACAGAATAATGAATCGCACCTCCACACGCCCGAATCTTCCTTAACCACTTCCCTACCGGGCACGAAAACCCCCTTCCTGCCCAAGCCATTTTTTCAGCTTTCAGCGCTGTCACATTTTGAATGACAATTTGCTGCGGTCGTGCGACGTGGCTCCAAACGAAATTTGCGTCCTTTTTTTTCCCACAAATAGAGCTTTCTTTTGGTGGTATTTGATCACCTCTGCGTTTTTAATTTTTGCGCTATAAACAAAAGAAGAGCGTCCAGTTTGGAAAAAAACACAATTTTTTACTTTTTGCTATAATAAATATCCATTTTTTTTTTTTTTTAAATAAAATTTTCCTCAGTTTAGTCCGATACGTATTCTTCTACATATTTTTGGTATAAAAAAAAAAAAATCGCAATAAGCGCGTATTGATTGGTTTGCGCAAAAGTTATAGCGTCTACAAAATAGGGGATAGATTTATAGCATTTTTATTTTTTATTAGTAATGGCGGCGATCTGCGATTTTTTTTTTTTATTGTGACTGCGATATTGCGGCGGACCACATCGGACACTTTTGACACATTTTTGGGACCCATTCACATTTATACAGCGATCCCTGCTATAAAAATGCACTGATTACTGTATAAATGTGATTGGCAGGGAAGGGGTTAACCACTAGGGGGGCGGGGAAGGGGTTAAATATGTTCCCTCATTGTGTTCTAACTGTGGGGGGAGGGGACTGACTGGGGGAGGTGACCGTTGGTTGTCCCTATGTACAAGGGACACACCATCGGTCCCCTCTCCCTCACAGGACGTAGATCTCTGTGTTTACACACCACAGATCCACTTTCCTGGGCAATCGGTTTTCCTGCTCGTTTTAAAGGGAGGACGTCATATGACGTCCTCCCAGAACGAGAGTGCCCTCCGCCCGCCGTCTATTGACAGTGGGCGGGGGGACAAGTGGATAAATAAATCCTGACCGCTCGCCATACACAGGAGCAGAAAATCTCCACCTGTTAGGCCTCATGCCCACCAACGGGCTGTAAAGCCAGGAAAAAGAGGCGGGCAATTAAAAACGCAATTTTTTTTTTTTATCCGCGTTTTGCATTGAATTCAATGTACGTTTCGCCACGCTAGCTTTCAGCCGAGTTTCTCTGTCTCTATTCAAAATCAATGGTTCCCTATGGGAGTCAATTGATTTGCATAGTCGCATCAAGATGATTCCCACTTGCGGTGCGACTTGTGTGCTGAGAATCTTGAAGGGGGAACCCCCGTTGCGTGAGGTCCTCCTCCCCCAAGACGATACCAGACCCTTCGGTCTGGTATGGATCTGAAGGGGAACCCCCACGCCACAAGAAAAATCCATACCAGACTCTTAGGAGGAGGCTTTCAGAATCCGATAAGTCTCCGCAGACCCCGACAACCACTGTGCAAGGGTTGTCAGGAAGAGGCCCTTGTCCTCATCAACATGGGGACAAGGTGCTTTGGGGTGGGGGGCGTGTTGAGGGCATGAGGCCTTATCGTTACAAAGCCGTCCTTCAGCTGCAGTCAGTGACTCTGCCTAGGCTGAGATGTCGTCAGTCTGCTGCAGGCAAGAGCAAGCATTTCCTCAGTCTCCCCTCCCCCAGTGATTAGACATGTACATTGTAACTTTGTAGAAGGGGGAGGAGTCATTTCCTCAGTCTCCCCCTCCCCCAGTGATCAGACTGTACATTGTAACTTTGTAGAATGAGGAGGCATTTCCTCAGTCTCCCTTCCCCCAGTGATCAGACTGTACATTGTAACTTTGAAGAAGGGAGGAGACATTTCCTCAGTCTCCCCTCCCCCAGTGATCAGACTGTACATTGTAACTTTGAAGAAGGCATTTCCTCAGTATCCCTTCCCCTAGTGATCAGACTGTACATTGTAACTTTGAAGAAGGGAGGAGACATTTCCTCAGTCTCCCCTCCCCCAGTGATCAGACTGTACATTGTAACTTTGAAGAAGGCATTTCCTCAGTATCCCTTCCCTAGTGATCAGACTGTACATTGTAACTTTGTAGAAGGCATTTCCTCAGTATCCCTTCCCCTAGTGATCAGACTGTACAATGTAAACTTTGTAGAAGGCATTTCCTCACGTCTCCCCTCCCCCAGTGATCAGACTGTACAATGTAACTTTGTAGAAGGCATTTCCTCAGTCTCCCCTCCCCCCAGTGATCAGACTGTACATTGTAATTTTGTTTTTTATCTTCAGGGCAAATTCAAAGAGCTGGGCCTTTCCAATTACACTCCTGGAGGTGATGGAGGTGTACTGCATTTGTAAGAAGAATAACTGGGGTGCTGCCGACCGTGTACCAGGTACCCCCCCTCCCCCCTCCATGTGGGACTTTGAGGACTTTTCCGGAAGGGTGTTCCTGTGGCTGGAAAGCTCTCCGGTTTCGTGTCATTCAATCCTCTGGATGGGGAAATCCGCCACGTTACTCCAAATACAAAGGGAGTGATGGGCGTGTCTGAATGACATCACATGTGGGCGGCTCTCCAGAATACTTGGCGGTCCCATTGGCTGGATGAGGAGGTCCCATCTATGGTGTAGATTGGCTGCGTGTCCTCCTCTGATCAAACATCAAGCGGCATTGAGAGGACGGAATCTTCAAAGGGGGGGGGCGCTTTTATGAATCTCTTAGGACCACAGAGGAGGAGCAAGAGGGGCCCCATAAAGCACCGGATTGACAGGCCGGGTCTAGATGGGGGAAGGGCAAACCCAACAAAGGATAGCACACGGGTCTCTCTTCTCAGAGATCCTCTGACTTATGATTGATGGGATGTTCTAGACCAGCTTCCCTCAAAGCTGTAGACATGGGTGAACCCTGGAAATAATCCCCTACTTAAAAAAAATTTAATACAGCTCATGGTGCATTAGCCACACCCCACTGGTGGTCATTGAGTGAAGGGCAGGGCTAGTACTGGAGGGGGGGGGATTGGCATTAGCCACACCCCACTGGTGGTCATGGAGCGAAGGGCAGGGCCAGTACTGGAGGGGGGGGGGATATTTGCATTAGCCACACCCCACTGGTGGTCATGGAGCGAAGGGCAGGGCCGGTACTGGAGGGTGGGAGATTAGCATTAGCCGCACCCCACTGGTGGTCATGGAGCGAAGGGCAGGGCCGGTACTGGAGGGGGGGGGAAATTTGCATTAGCCACACCCCACTGGTGGTCATGGAGCAAAGGGCAGGGCCGGGTACTGGAGGGGGGGGGAGATTTGCATTAGCAGCCACACCCCACTGGGTGGTCATGGAGCGAAGGGCAGGGCTAGTACTGGAGGGGGGGATTTGCATTAGCCACACCCCACTTGGTGGTCATGGAGCGAAGGGCAGGGCTAGTACTGGAGGAGGGGGATTTGCATTAGCCACACCCCACTTGGTGGTCATGGAGCAAAGGGCAGGGCCGGTACTGGAGGGGGGGGGAGATTTGCATTAGCCACACCCCACTGGTGGTCATGGAGCGAAGGGCAGGGCCAGTACTGGATGGGGGGGGAGATTTGGAAGGGCACCAGCTCTGGGCGCTGGTGTTGAGAGTGGGGTTGCTGTTGCTGAAGCTCATCTCCCCCCCCCCCCCCCTTTTTACTGACAGGAGTAGCTGCAGTGTCACTCCTGTCAAAAGGAGCAGTGGCAGATAGCTGCTGCTGGAGGGAGGATTCGGCTTTCTTCTACCTCCAGCCTGCATTGGGCGTAAAAGATCTGGTGCTGAGACCAGGAATTGTCCTCAGTCTCAGCGCCGCACTGCTGAGGAAGAAGGGCGGAATGTGTCCTTTTCACCCTCCCCGTCATGTGAGAGGAGACGCTCTGAGTACCGATCTCCCAGTACAAGGGGAAAAGGGGGCAACAACTCGGGAGCACCTGGTGTCATGGGAGACTCTACTGGGGACTCCACCTGGCGGGGGGGGGGTGGGATTTGCCATCTTCGCTTCCTTGCACTGGTAGTCAGTAGACGGAATGAACAGTGTTGCCAGAACATTGTGGGCACCCATCAGGCAGGAGATCAATCCATCACAGAGCTCGAGGAGCCCCTGGTAACTTCTGAAGGAACCCCCGGTTGAGAAGGGCTGTCCTAGATGATTGTAGTGTGTGTTTGTTATCGATAATTCACATTAAATACATAGTAGATAAAAGCCGGGTGATGAGGTCCATGTACCTGCCTGGTCACTGATGTCCATCTGACCTGGACCTCTGGGGGGGGGGGGGGGGTTCTTACACCAACCATGGTTGATTTCTGCTATCTTGGGTCCATCGTCCATTTACTGGACCTCTGGGGGGGGGCTTCTTACACCAACCATGGTTGATTTCTGCTATCTTGGGTCCATCGTCCATTTACTGGACCTATAGGGGGGGGTGGGGGGGGGCTGGCTTCTTACACCAACCATGGTTGATTTCTGCCATCTTGGGTCTTTCATTCCTTCATTGACATCTATATGTAGACATCCGACTCACGTGAACACTGTAATCCTGACAATTGCTCCCTCCTCAGGGTATGTACAACGCCACCACGCGCCAAGTAGAGACGGAGCTGCTCCCATGCCTGCGCCAGCTCGGAATCCGGTTCTACGCATACAACCCGCTGGCAGGTGAGATGGTGCGCGCTTTATAGTCTATCATGGCAACGACTACTCTACAATGTAAATATTATGGGGGGGGGGGGATTTCAGCCCCAAAGAGTTTATAAGAGCAGTTTGGGTCTGCAGAGTTAAACTTTCACCTGTCTTCACCCGGCGCTTTAGTTGAAGACTCTAAGGCCCCCTTTCACACTGGGGCGCCCATAGCGTCGGCGGGTAAAACGCCGCTATTTTTACCGCCGACGCTATGGGCAGATTTGCGGTGCATTTCGGCCGCTAGCGGGGGGAGGGTTAAAACTGCAGAGGCGCATTGCCGGCGGTATAGCCGCGCTGTCCCATTCATTTCAATGGGCAGCAGCAGTGGAGAAGCGGTAAACGCACCGCTCCTTCACCGCTGCAAAGATGCGGCTAGCAGGACTTTTTCTAATGTCCTGCTAGCGCACACCGCTCCAGTGTGAATGCCCTCGGGGCTTTCACACTGGAATGAATGGGGCAGCAGTTTAGCAGCGTTTTGCAGGCGCTATTTTTAGCGCTATAGCGCCTGCAAAACGCTCCAGTGTGAAAGGGGTCTAAATGTAGGGCGGCACAGTGGTGTAGTGGTTAGCACTTTCACCTAGCAGCAAAAGGGTCGCTGGTTTGAATCCCGACCATGACACCATCTGCCTGGAGTTTGCATGTTCTCCCTGTGTCTGTGTGGGTTTCCTCCGGGTGCTCCGGTTTCCTCCCACACTCCAAAGACATGCTGGTAGGTTAATTGGATCTTGTCCAAATTGGCCCAGTATATATATATATATATATATATATATATATATATATATATATATATAATGTGTACGAATGTGTGTCCCAAGCGTGTCGAGATCCTACGGGGTAAATGACTGCACCAGCCAAGCAAGACACTGGCTGCAAAAAGCGCCTAGAGGCGATTCAGTTCGCATTTGTAGCGCTATACAAGTCATTCATTCATTCATTCGTTATTTGGGAATCCTATTGGCCTAAACTTTATATCCAAAAAATGGTGTACCCCTGACCATCACACCTAATATGAGCATACTGGACACCTCATTTTCAATCCATGGCCATTTTTATGACGTTGACCATTAACTACGACCATTAACCACTTCAGCCCCGGGGGATTTGGCTGCCAAAAGACCGGGCCCTGTTTTGCGATTGGGCACAGCGTCGTTTTACCTGACAATTGCACGGTCGTGCGACGTGGCTCCCAAACAAAATTGACATCCTTTTTTTTTCTCGCACATAGAGCTTTCTTTTGGTGGTATTTGATCACCTCTGCGGTTTTTATTTTTTGCGCTATAAACAAAAATAGAGCGACAATTTTGGAAAAAAAAAGCAATATTTTTTACTTTTTGCTATAATAAATATCCCCAAAAAATATATAAAATAAATTTTTTTTTTCCTCAGTTTAGGCCGATACGTATTCTTCTACATATTTGTGTTAAAAAAATCGCAATAAGCGTTTGATTGGTTTGCGCAAAAGTTATAGCGTCTACAAAATAGGGGATAGATTTATGGCATTTTTATTATAATTTTTTTTTACTAGTTATGGCGGCGATCTGCGATTTTTATCGTGACTGCGACATTATGGCGGACACATCGGACACTTTTGGCGCTATTTTGGGACCATTGTAATTTTTACAGCGATCAGTGCTATAAAAATGCACTGATTACTGTTTAAATGTGACTGGCAGTGAAGGGGTTAACCACTAGGGGGCTAGGAAGGGGTTAAGTGTGTCCTAGGGAGTGATTCTAGCTGTGTGGGGGCGGGGCTTACTGTGACTTGACATTGATCACTGCTCCCGATGAGAGGGAGCAGACGATCAGTGTCCTGTCACTAGGCAGAATAGGGAGATACCTTGTTTACAAAGGCATCCCCCCCCCATTCTGCCGTTCCATGACCCGATCGCGGGACATCGAGTCCGTGGGTCTCGCGGTCACGGAGACCGCAGCAGACGTGCGCCCGCTAGGGGGCAGATTCAAAGCAACGTATATATGTGTTGCTTTGCCTGCCCGTGCCATTCTGCTGACGTATAAGTGTGTGAGGCAGTTGGCAAGCGGTTAATTTTGAGTTGCCCCCCCCTCTCCCTACGACCATTAATATGGAGTTGCCCCCCCCCCCGGTGGCTACAACATCATGCACTCTTCTAGGAAGTTTTTCAACAAGATTTTGGAGGGTATCTGTTTGGATTTTGTGCCCATTTGTGAGGTCAGGTACTGATGTTGGATGAGAAGACCAGACCTCACGTTGGGCGCCAAAAAAAAAAAAAAGACATGGCCTTCAGTCAATGTTTCAGTTCATCCCAGAGGTGTTCAGTAGGGTTGAGGTCGGGGCTCTGTGCAGGACACTGGAGTTCCTCTACCCATTACACCTATATGAGCTTGTTGGATATCCATTCCAAAACCATGGCCATTATGGAGTTGCTACCTCTCACCCCCCCCCCCCAAGGCCAGTAATATGGAGTTTACCCCAAACTGGTCACACCATGTCTTTTATGGAGCGGGGCCCAAACTGGTCACACCATGTTTTTATGGAGCAGGGCCCAAACTGGTCAACCCGCTCAGTCATGGTGGAGCAGAAAAGGGTCTTCACCAAATTGCTTCCACGAGGTTTTGAAGAGCACAATTGTCTCCAATGTCTTTTTCTGTTGGAATATTACGAGGATATTTTAGTAGAAACCCCTGAACCATCATCATTTGGAAGGGGGAGGGGTGTTCATATACTTTTGGCCGTGTAATATATGTCACTTTATATCCATTCACTACAAATATTGATTTTCTAGTATCATATTTGCAGACTTGTAGATAAAAAGGTCCTAGGACTGGATGGTATTACTGAGGCAGATTATGAAATGTTCTCTTGTTTTTGTCTTCTGTCACCAGGGGGGCTTCTAACCGGGAAGTACCAGTATGAAGACCAGGACAAGACGCAGGAAGCTTCCAGATTTTTCGGGAACAGCTGGGCAGAAACCTACCGGAATAGGTGACTCTCACCCCCCTTTCCTGCCTGCCTGTCCTTGGCTCTGGACAGTGCTGAGGCGGGGTGCTATGATGGTTTCAGGAAGCTATGTACAGCCCCCTGCTGGCCCCTCCCACCAGTGATGACCTCATTGCGTCTAAAATTAGATACATAATAACAGTTTTTTTTTTAAAACAATGTCATGTTAATGAGGGGGAGGAGATCAGGGAGGGCAGATTAAACTTCAGCTTTAACTCCAATGTGTGTTGTATATAGATAACTATGAGGGTATAAGATGAGTCACTGTGCTGTTTTGTTTATTGCCCCGTGTTATGTTGGTGGTGTAAAGCGCAGAGGTGTGGGAGAAGCAGAGGAATTATTAATGGAGGGGTGGGGTGAGCGGAGGTATGAATGACGTAGGGGGCGGAGGGATGATTGATAGGCAGGGTGAGCGGAGGGATGATTGATGGGAGGGGCGGGGTGAGCGGAGGGATGATTGATGGGAGGGGTGGGGTGAGCAGAGGGATGATTGATGGGAGGGGCGGGGTGAGCGGAGGGATGATTGATGGGTGGGGTGAGCGGAGGGATGATTGATGGGAGGGGCGGGGTGAGCGGAGGGATGATTGATGGAAGGGGCGGGGTGAGCGGAGGGATGATTGATGGAAGGGGCGGGGTGAGCGGAGGGATAAATGATTGAAGGGGCGGGGTGAGCGGAGGGATGAATGATGGGAGGGGCGGGGCGAGCGGAGGGATGATTGATGGGCGGGGCGAGCGGAGGGATGATTGGGAGGGGCGGGGCGAGCGGAGGGATGATTGATGGGAGGGGCAGGGTGAGCGGAGGGATGATGGATGGAGGGGTGGGGTGAGCGGAGGGATAAATGATGGAGGGGTGGGGTGAGCGGTGGAATGATTGATGGAAGGGGCGGGTGAGCGGAGGAATGATTGATGGGTGGGGTGAGCAGAGGGATGATTGATAGGGGAGGGTGTGTGTGAGACCGGAGGGATTTATAATGGTGTGTGTCTGGCCTGGCAGGTATTGGAAGAAGCATCACTTCGAAGCCATCGATTTGGTACGCCGATCTCTGGAGGAGATGTACAGCACCGATGTCAGACCGAGTCTGACCGCAGCCGCACTACGTTGGATGTACCACCACTCCAAGCTCCAGGTTGGTTCAATAAAGAGATGTAATGAAAAAAGGGATTTTTATAACAGCTTACCTGTAAAATCCTTTTCTTGGAGTACATCACGGGACACAGAGCGACTTAGTCATTACTAATGGGTTATATAGATTACCTTCAGGTGCTGGCACTGGCAACTTCCAAACCGGAAGTACCCTCCCCTATATAAGCCCCTCCCATCCGGGAGCACCTCAGTTTTGTAGCAAAGCAATAAGTGTCCCTAAAAGAGGGGTGGGAGCTCTGTGTCCCGTGATGTACTCCAAGAAAAGGATTTTACAGGTAAGCTGTTATAAAAATCCCTTTTTCTTTTTCGTACATCACGGGACACAGAGCGACATAGTCATTACTAATGGGACATCCCAAAGCAATGCCAAATGAGGGGAGGGATACACTATACATAAGCTGGGCGCCATCAGGCATGAGGATCTTTTGCGGCCTGCAACACACTGCGCCCAAAGGCGACATCCTCCTGACTTCTAACGTCCACCTGGTAGAACCTAGTGAATGTGTGTACTGAAGACCATGTTGCGGCCTTACAGACTTGAGCCAGGGAGGCCTGGTGATGCACTGCCCATGAAGTTCCAACTGCTCTTGTGGAGTGCGCCCTAACTTTGAACGGAGGCGGTCTCCTTTTCAAGCCATAGGCTTGCATTATGACCTGTCGAATCCACTTGGCTAAAGTAGATTTTGATGCTGCCTGACCCTTTCTGGGCCCTTCCGGCAGAACAAACAAAGAATCCGTTCTACGAATCTGAGCAGTGGCTTTTAGATAAGCTTTAACTGCTCTTACTACATCCAAAGATTGCAATAACTTTTCCTCTACCGAACTAGGTTTGGGGAAAAAAGAAGGAAGAACCACATCTTGGTTCAAATGAAACCTCGATTGCACCTTAGGAAGAAAGGCTGGATGAGGACGTAATACTACTCTGTCCTTATGGACAACCAGATATGGACAAGGCGGCTAATTCCGATACTCTTTTAGCCGAACAAATGGCTACTAAGAAAATCAATTTCCTGGTGAGAAGAACCAAGGAAATGTGCTGCAATGGTTCAAATGGTTGTTTCTGTAGAACCGACAGAACCAGGTTTAAGTCCCATGGACATATGGGAATACTAACCGGAGGGCTAATACGCATCACTCCTTGTATGAAAGCTTTGACTAATGAATGCAAAGCCAAGGGCCTTTGAAAAAATATTGACAAGGCCGAAATCTGACCCTTGATAGTACTCAAGGCAAGCTTCCTATCTACAGCCCACTGTAGGAAGTCCAGAATCCTACCTATTACGTACTTACGCGGATGCCATTTCCTGGCTTCACACCACGCGATGTACGCCTTCCAGATCCTATAATAGATCTGCCTGGATACCGGCTTCCTGGCATTGATCATGGTAGATACCACAGGATTAGAGAGCCCTCTCTTTTTTAGAATGTGGGCTTCAATAGCCAGGCCGTCAAACCTAGGGCTGGTAAGGAAGGGTAGTATATCGGTCCTTGCGAAAGCAGGTCCGGACGATGTGGGAGGGTCCCAGGACTTCCCACTGACATTTTTACAATCTCCGCGTACCATACCCTTCGGGGCCACGCTGGAGCCACCAGAATCACTGGTTTCTTTTCTACCCTGATTCTGCGGATTAATCGCGGTGGGAATGCATATATCAGCTTGAACTGATCCCAAGGGAACACTCGGGCATCCGAACCGCAAGCTAGGGGATCCCTTGTGCGAGACACAAATCTGTCCACCTTTGCGTTGAATCTGGATGCTAGCAGATCTACATCCGGTGTTCCCCACTGCTGGCATATTGCCTGGAAAACCTCGGGGTGAAGAGACCATTCCCCCGGGCATAATTGCTGGCGACTTAGAAAGTCCGCTCTCCAATTTTCCACTCCTGGGATGAAAACCGCGGATATGGCTGGGACATATCTTTCTGCCCATTCCAGGATGCAATTCGCTTCCCTCTGGGCTGCACGACTCCTGGTGCCCCCCTGATGATTGATATATGCCACTGCCGTGGCATTGTCTGATTGAATTCTGACAGGGGACCCTTGGAGTTTGGATGTCCATGCTACTAGGGCATACCGGGCTGCTCATATCTCTAAGAGATTGATGGGCAGGGCCTTCTCTGCTTCTGACCACTTGCCCTGGAGAGACCATTGCTCCAGTACTGCCCCCCAGCCTATAAGGCTGGCATCTGTAGTGACCACCTTCCAAGAAACTGGACTGAAGGGTTTCCCTTTTTCCAGATTCTGGGGCACCAACCACCAATGGAGGCTCTTGCGAACGGAAGGGGACAGGGACATTGGTAAGTCTAAAGCCTGAACTTTTTTGTTCCAGGCTGACAGTATGGCCCTCTGCAAGTTCCTTGAATGGAATTGACCGTAGGGTACTGCTTCGAATGAAGCCACCATTTTTCCCAGCAGCCTCATGCACAGGCGTATGGATGGTTTTCTTTTTGTACCCACTAAGTGGGTCAAATCTCTTAAAGACGACACCTTCTCTGGAGGTAAGAAAATCTTTCTCTGATTTGAATCCAGCCTTAGCCCTAAGTATTCCAGACTTTTGACTGGTCTTAGAGCTGACTTGTCTCGGTTGATAATCCAACCGTGATATTCCAGATACTTGATTGTCTCGTGAATAGCTACTTCCAGTTTTTCCACTGAGTGGTCTATTAGTAGCAGGTCGTCTAGATATGCCATTATCGTTACACCCCTTGTTCTTAGATTGGCCAATAGTGGGGCCAGAATCTTTGTGAACACTCGTGGTGCTGTGGCCAGACCGAAAGGTAAGGCTCTCAACTGAAAATGGCGCCCTTCTACTGCAAAGCGTAGAAATTTCTGGTGGGCCGGAAAGATGGGAATATGCAGATAAGCATCTTTTATGTCGATCGAAGCTAACCATTCCTGCCCTTGTAGGGCGGTGGCCACTGATCGGATCGACTCCATCCGAAAAAGTCCTGATATGTAGGAACTTGTTTAGCCCTTTTAGATTTAATATGGGCCTCACGTCCCCATTTGGCTTGGGGACTGTGAAGAGGTTCGAGTAAAACCCGAACCCGCTTTCTTCCAAGGGAACCTTCATGATAACACCTTGGAGCAATAGTTGTTCTAGTGCCAGAAGGAGGGATCCTCTCTTCTGGGGATCGCTTGGCACGTTTGACCTCATAAAATGGGCAGGAGGAGTGTCTTTTAACTCCAGCTTGTATCCCAGACTTACTGCGGAGATCACCCATTTGTCTCTGATGGTGTCCCGCCAGGTCTCTGTGAACAACTGAAGTCTTCCCCCCACCCGATTGAGTGGGGGCAAGCCTTCATGACTTGGGGGGAGGTTTTGTACCTCTCTTGACCCAGGGTTTCTTGTTACCCTGTGATTGTCCCTGATTTCTGCCCCCTGGATTTGACCGCGGAGGCCGTCGGAACTGTTTCACAGCCGATGTGCCAGGGACTGGAGAAGTAGGCCTCTTAAAAGAAGGACTTCTACCCTTGTTCTTAACCGGCAAGAGTGTACTTTTACCGGCAGAAATTTTCTGGATATACTTGTCCAGATCTTCTCCAAATAAGCGTTCTCCATGAAATGGGAAGCTAATCAGCAATTTCTTTCAGGGAGCTTCAGCAGACCAGTTTTTGAGCCATAGAAGCCTACGCATATGTACTACAGACAGCGTACAGCGGGAGGCCTGTTGGATTGTATCCTTTATGGCGTCTACCGCAAAACACAAGGCTCTAGGTAGGTCAGCTAGGGCAAGAGCATGCTGATCTGGTAAGTCTCTTAAGACTTGTTTCAACTGATCTTTCACTGCTTGGCAGACTCCAATCGCTGCTACTGCAGGTTGTGTCACCATGCTTGCTGTAGAGAAAGCAGATTTTAGTAAAGACTCCAATTTTTTTATCTATTGGGTCTTTGAACATTGGAACATTATCTACTGGACATGTCAGTGATTTTTTCACACAAGAGATGGCTGCGTCCACTGTAGGGACCCTCCATTTTTTTATGAACTTATCCTCCATGGGATAGATCACTGGAAATCTCTTGGGGGGAGTAAATATTTTATCAGGATGCTCCCAATCCTGGTAAATAAGCCCTTCCAATAAAGGGTGGATTGGGAAGGAACAGACAGCCTGGGGAGCCTTCAGCGCCCCCAGCGAGGAAACCGTAGTGGTTGATGGTTCCGCCAGAGGCATTTTAAATGCTGATCGGACCATGTTAGTCAGAGACTGAACCCATAATCTTTCAGCCTGAGATGCTGAGAAAGGTTCTTCCACTGTTGATTCCTCTATAACCGAATCAACCTCATCCTGATCCCCTTCAGGTAGGTTGATCTCTGTGTGGGACTGTTCCTCCACTAACAGGCACTCTGAAGGAGGAGACGGAGATCGGACGCGCTTTCCCTGTGACAGGGAAGCAGCGATCAATGCTGTTAATCTCTCTTCCAATCCTCCCAGAGTTGAGGATAAAACCTCCTCTGTTATATATACAGGAGCAGGTGGACTGGGGACAGCCGCAGCACCAGGTACTCCTGTGGGGTTCCTACGGCTACTGACCTCTGAATTTTCAGGGGAGATTGGTGCAGTACAAGCATGCCCAAAATCCTCAGAGCCCGATGGAGACCCCTTTGGCTTCCTGGAAGGCTTATTTCCGGAGCGTCTGGACGACATATCCTTTAAGCACAAAGCTGAGGTATTCCCGTCGTCATACACCAATTTTGCTGGTAATAGTCTAACACAGTTGCTGCTATATACCAGCTGGTGTCCACTAAAGTGCCTTTCTATGGGGATGCCTGCATCAACCGCCTCTGTGTGCCACCGTTTTGTTGCTAGCTCTGTTTGCATCCAGCTGACACTTGTACTGTGTCTTTTATCCATGCTGGGACGCCTGCACATGCGCAGAAGCGCTGCGCATCGAGCGTCATCCACCCGCCCCGCCCCTTTCCTTTCATAGGCGCGTGCCCGTGCGCCTTCGGCGCCCTTTTTTGAAACCAAGCAGGGACTAGGAGCCAGGCCGGAGGGCCTGTGCGGTGGATGAGCGCAGCAACAGGGCAGAGGAAGTGGATTCCCACAGAGAAACTTACCAACTGCCTGGATCTTTTGACTTTAAAAAACCAAAGATCCACATGACAAGAAAAATGGACCACAGCGGCCTCTAGTGGTTTAACACAGGTACCGCGGTCTTCTTCTTTTTTTTTTTTTCTTGACTACTATTAAAATTTTACATTTTCCAGTAGTTACAGGCATATCACAGATATCAGCGGGAATACCGTTAGGTAACAGACAGAAAGACAAATTAGGCTTGGGGGTCCCCCAATAGAACCAAGTTCCTGGGGGCCCCCACTTACCTGATCCCCGCCGCAGGACTTTGTTTGGTCCACAGAAGCCCAAACTTCACCTATCACGGCAGGCATTGTAATTAAACCTTCAGGGACCGGGTTCCCAAGGATTCCACTCCCCTGGACCTGTATAGCACCCTGCACAGACAACATCTTGGTCGTGGGTATGACCAGAGCTCTGGATCCCAGGGTCCAGCCCTCCTAAGAGAGGCATTACAGGCAAAACCTTGCTCTTCTGCTGCAAGGCCCGGGTACCGACCGTTTAGCTATGAAGCTTTTTTGGTGGGATCCGGAACAGCTTACTAAGGCCCGTAAAAGAACCTGTACGCAAGCCCAGTGAAAACACATGTTACTCTTTGGCCAACACCTTAGACACTGGCAAAAAACTGAGGTGCTCCCGGATGGGAGGGGCTTATATAGGGGAGGGTACTTCCGGTTTGGAAGTTGCCAGTGCCAGCACCTGAAGATAATCTATATAACCCATTAGTAATGACTAAGTCGCTCTGTGTCCCGTGATGTACGAAAAAGAAATGTGAAAGCAATGTGTGATAATGCTTTTTCTTATGACGATATAAAAGACCCAATACAGATATGTGATGTCTTAGCTCAGGTTCACACTGGGGCTGCGAGAGTGAAGCTGAATTCGCACGATTTCACTCCCGCTGGTCAGTCCCAATTTTGGCCGCGATTACAGACATCTGTGCAGGTTTGTCAATGTAAATCGTGGGCCAAAATCGCAAAAAGTAGTACAGAAACTACTTTTTGAAATCGGTGCAGCGCCGCAGATGCGGCGTCGCACCGATTAGGACGGTGTCATTGCCGGAAATTTGCGGCAAATACCACAGTTTTGACATGCCAAATCGCATGTCAAAACGCAGCAGTGTGAACCAGGGCTTATAAAGGAAAACACTGAGTATTCCTACACAACACAAAACTTATGTGCAGTAAAAATATACGCAAATCAAAAAGAAGATGTATGCAAATATAAAACTTCAAACAATAATGTTGTATGCAAACCACATGTGACTGTGGCCCCAGCCACTCCATCAGTGCGCCTTTGAATTTTATTTTTTGGATGTTTTTATATATTTTTTTTGATTTGTATTTGGCTGTAAGGGTCTTTTTTATGGAAATAAATTTTACCCATTTTTTACGCAATAAAGAGGCATCTTTCTTCCTTTTTTTTAAATTTATAATACACCATCATCGGTGAGGTGGGGGGAAAAAAACGTTTTGGATCTTCCCCATTAAAACCGTGCCTGTGATTGATTGCTGCTCTTATGAGCATGGGAAGCCAACCAGTGCCTCAGCGGAAATCCCAATGGATCGTTTAGATTCCTCCTTGATGGATTGATGGTGTATTCCAAACATTATCAAACGATCCATTGGGATTTCCGCTGAAGCACTGGTTGGCTTCCCATGCTCATAATAAGATCCACCGCCGTACGGTGAGTTGGATCCACGCTGTCCGGTAAGAGTTCCCATTCGGAAGGTGAAGGTGCTCCCGGGTGTTATGTCGGCTCATGTGGTTTTTCACGTTGTGAGACGATTGAAACATTCACAGTTCTTATAGGTTTATCCCGATAAGCCGTGAGGATATCCAATATCCCTTTTATGGACAATCACATTGCCTATTATTATTTGATGTTTCACAGTCCCATGTGATTTGCATACAATATTATTGTTTGAAGTTCTACATTTGCATATATCTTTTTGATTTGCATATATTTTTGCTGCACATAAGTTTTGTGTTGTGTAGGAATACTCAGTGTTTCCCTTTATAAGACATCACATATCTGTATTGGATCTTTTATATCGTCATAAGAAAAAGCATTATCACACATTGCTTTCACAGTAGAAGCGCTACATTTTATATTACATATTCGTTCACAAATTAGACTTTTTGTTGTGTTGGCAGCTATTTTTCACATATTTAGAGGGTTGGCGCAATATTTTAATTTTTGGTTCAATAAAGAGACCCTGTCCTCAACATTTGCAGGCATTTTTCATGCACTTGCAGTGTGCCTTGGCCCTCTTCACTTCTCGGAGTGTCTAATTACTGTCTGTGCTGGTCCAGCTCCTCAAACAACCTTTTTTTATATAGCTGCTGAAGGAGGATACTATAGATCAGGCTTTTTTTCAACTTTTTACCCCCAAGGAACCCCTGCAATAATTTTAAAGGTCTCGGGGAACTCTTGCTGAGATTAGTCCATGGGTGGTCACTGGGAAGATGTCCCCTTATATTGGTGGTCACTGGGAAGAATGCCACCCTTAGTTATGCCACTGGCTCTGCCAAGTGGTGTTGGATGTAGGAGGATGGGGGCCAATCAGATGGGAGGTCAGCAGGCCACAGCTCACTGAACCCCTAGCTACCTCTGCAGGAACCCTGGCTGCTAAGAATGTCACTTGAGGGACCGATCTGGATCCTCTGGGGGTACTACCATCACATCCGACCCATGTGAGAGCATGGCAGCTTGCATCTGAGGCTTTTCTCACACAGGCATTGCCATCGCAATTTTTTTTTTCAGACCAGAAGCTTTGAATGTATTCTGACATGACTCTCTTGTCCCTCCCAGGGAAGTCGGGGTGACGCGGTGATCTTGGGGATGTCCAGCACGGAGCAGCTGTTAAACAACTTGGCCGGAGTCGAGGGAGGTCCTCTCCTGTCCGCAGTGGTCGCTGCGTTCAACAACGCCTGGAACCTGGTCGCCCACGACTGCCCGAACTACTTCCGCTAGAAGGCAATCTCTGACTGTTGTGTAAAAGGACAAGCGCGCAACCACTGACATTGATTAAATAAAAAATGACGAATATATTACTAATAACACACTATGTGAAAAAAACCACAAGAGAATATATACTGAATCTCAATAGTGAAAACAAAAACACAAGAGAATATATACTGAATCTCAATAGTGAAAGTGAAATTGTTCTCCAAAGGCAAATAATAATTTAAAAATTAAAATTATAAAGGTGAGATTGAAAAAAATGTCCACAACACATTTAAATTCCAAAGGTGAAATCCACTTGCTTTATATGGATAAGGGATATCCAAAGGGAGCCTTACTCTATAGATGTTCAGTGATAACAGATAATCTTAAAGCCGCTTACCAGATGGACGGGACCTCAGATCATAGAGGTCACAAAGGCGTGTGCATCAGCCTGCCGGCAGCGATGGTATTCACCTGTTCCTTTATCCCAGGTGGCCTGTCCTCACTCCACCAGGTAATCAGATGTCTTGACACACAGTATCCAAAACGAAAAAGGTAGGCGGGAATAGAATCGCTCCAGCTTCCAAGTGTACTCCTAAGAGCTTGTTCAACTCAGCAAGGAAGGATTAAAAAAAAGGACTTCATGGTGCAGTATTTTCCAAAAATTCAAAAGGATTTATTGTAAAAACACACAGCAAAAAAGTCAAAATCAAAAAGTCCACATCCAATCCAGAAATAGTAAAATAGGCAAGGAAACAGCAACGTAACAAGGGTAAAAAAGGTTTCTAATGTTTCCGTATGCTAGTCAGAGAGCAAACATAGACTGCATCAATACATCAATATCCAATACGTGATGACGTTAGGAATCTTGGCTCCACCCGACGCGTTTCCCCAAAAAGCTGGTAATTAGCCTCCGTTCCCAGTTGATGCCATTTTTGGGGAAACGCGTCGGGTGGAGCCAAGATTCCTAACGTCATCACGTATTGGATATTGATGTATTGATGCAGTCTATGTTTGCTCTCTGACTAGCATACGGAAACATTAGAAACCTTTTTTACCCTTGTTACGTTGCTGTTTCCTTGCCTATTTTACTATTTCTGGATTGGATGTGGACTTTTTGATTTTGACTTTTTTGCTGTGTGTTTTTACAATAAATCCTTTTGAATTTTTGGAAAATACTGCACCATGAAGTCCTTTTTTTAATCCTTCCTTGCCGAGTTGAACAAGCTCTTAGGAGTACACTTGGAAGCTGGAGCGATTCTATTCCCGCCTACCTTTTTCGTTTTGGATACTGTGTGTCAAGACATCTGATTACCTGGTGGAGTGAGGACAGGCCACCTGGGATAAAGGAACAGGTGAATACCATCGCTGCCGGCAGGCTGATGCACACGCCTTTGTGACCTCTATGATCTGAGGTCCCGTCCATCTGGTAAGCGGCTTTAAGATTATCTGTTATCACTGAACATCTATAGAGTAAGGCTCCCTTTGGATATCCCTTATCCATATGAAGCAAGTGGATTTCACCTTTGGAATTTAAATGTGTTGTGGACATTTTTTTCAATCTCACCTTTATAATTTTAATTTTTAAATTATTATTTGCCTTTGGAGAACAATTTCACTTTCACTATTGAGATTCAGTATATATTCTCTTGTAATTTTTTTTCACTATTGAGATTCAGTATATATTCTCTTGTAATTTTTTTTCACTATTGAGATTCAGTATATATTCTCTTGAGGTTTTTTTCACATAGTGTGTTATTAGTAATATATTCGTCATTTTTTATTTAATCAATGTCAGTGGTTGCGCGCTTGTCCTTTTACACATGTCTTTTGAGTTTTAGTATTTTTAACTTTTTACTTGCAGCAGCACCACATTTTTTGGATCATTTATTTATTCACCATTTTTTAAAATATACTTTCGGTTTAGCGCAGGTTTTTCCAAACTATATATAATCTCTGACTGTTACAGTGATTATTTCCTTAATTCCGGCTGTGCCTCTGATTAAAGCAGAACTCCAGACAAAACAATATGTTTTTTGCCGCACTCGTGATTTACACAGAGGGGAGGGGGGTAGATGATGCCAGTGTCAGGAGAAGGTCAAAGTGTGCCCCTCCCATGAGCTGTGCACTACAGGTTTTGCTGTTTTTAGCACCCCCCCGTGTGACTTTAATTCTAACGGTACGATAAAATAAACACGCACTGCAATGCTGTTCTCCTGCTGCTCCTAGTGCCTGAAACATGTTAGATAACCGCCCTATGCAAAGCAGCAGAGCTTAGCTGATTAACTATGTAGACCAGGGATATGCAATTAGCGGACCTCCAGCTTTTGCAGAACTACAAATCCCATGAGGCTTAGCAAGACTCTGACAGCCACAAGAATGACACCCAGAGGCATGATGGGACTTGTAGTTTTGCAACAGCTGGAGGTCCGCTAATTGCATATCCCTGATGTAGACCAAGGGGTCTCAAACTAGTGGCCCTCCAGCTGTTGTGAAACTACAAGTCCCATGAGGCATTGCAAGGCTGACAGTTACAAGCATGACTCCCACAGGCAGAGGCATGTTGGGAATTGTAGTTTTGTAACAGCTGGAGGGCCACCAGTTTGAGACCCCTGATGTAGACACTCCCCTCTAACAGCCCGATTTCTCCTGTGCTGGGTGACTGTAGGCAGAGCCGTCTAATGTTGAGTTGAGTGGTATCTTGATATAGCATGGTCTTACCCAGAAGGGTCCCGACGCGCTTACAAACACATACGAGGGCCAATTTATAGACAGGATCTGATTAACCTACCAGCATGTCTTTGGCGTGTGGGAGGAAACTGGAGTACCCGGAGGAAACCCACGCAGGCACAGGGAGAACATGCAAACTCCAGGCAGATGGTGTCGTGGTCAGGATTTGAACCAGCGACCCTATTGCTGCTAGGTGAAAGTGCTAACCACTACACCACTGTGCTGCCCATGTTGATTGGACCTCGGGCAAACATTTTCTTGGGCCCTCCCAAATCCACTTGTCAACTATTTTCAGGCAGTGTAGGCTCAAGAGACAGCTTGCTTTGGGCCCCACAACAATGACTGGGCCCAGGGCAGCTGCCCCTTTTGCCCTGCCTTAAAGACAGCTCTGACTGTAGGACAGAACCAACATCTAGACTAGCAATAGTTTAAAACTGGACCAAGTGTGGCTCCTTATATTTGGCTGAAGTTCTGCAAAGTTCAGGCTATGTACCTTGCAAGCGTTATTCTCACTAGGAAGATATGTGAGGTGATGAAGGTATATCAACATGTTTCACCCACAATGCAAGTTTGGTCATGGGGGGGCGGCGGGGGTTCGGAGTAAAAAGCACACCCAAACGGCATTGTGTCTGGTGTTAATAAAGTTTATTGCAGTTTAGGAAAAAAAAAGTAGGAGTGCAGGTTGACGTTTGAATATTCTGTGTGGAGGCGGTGCGCACACCCCCCCCCCCCTGTTGCTGCTTGTTGGTTGCCCGGAGCGGTGTGCCAATTGAAGCTCTGGATGACGCACCGCCCTCCATGTACTTAACCGACTGTTCTTTATCTAAATCCAGATTATTGTAAATGATTAAATATTTGATTAATAAAAATCAGAATGCAAAGTAATTCTGTCTGGTCATTGCAGAAATCACTGAGTGGCGGTACAGGGCTGTTGTCGGTCTTTGAAAACGTCTCAATATAAAAATTCCCGGACACAGACAATGACTACAGAGAAAATTGGTTTAATAAAAAAAAAAAGTGGACCTGTCATAACTTTGCCAGAGTACAACAAATAAATCCCGCCATGCCACAATATACATCAATTGTTGAAAATGCTCCACTTTTTTTATCATTAAAATGCCGTCCTTGATACAGTGAGTATGCCTGGACTGGGGAGTCAGCAGTCTGCTGCAGGCAGGACAAAGCATTTTCTCAGTAATCAGACTGTACTTTGTAACAGTCACAAGGTTAATGGGGCTGATTTGTGAACACAACCAAGAACTGCACAGGCACCAGGATTTACACGTTTGTGTCATCTCAGTGCAGGATGTAGATGGTGACCCCCGGATGAGTGCAGTTGTTGGTTGTACTGTTTTTAGGCGTATTGCACACCTTTCTCTATGTCGCAGCGATTTAAAAAGGGAACCTGTCAATACGCATGGAAACTGCCTCTGCAGAGCCGTTTTTTTTTTTTTCCAAGTCTCTGCTCTACTTTTTTCTTAGTGAATGTATAAATTCGGTGGGGGAGGGGAGGCCAGGGAATACAAAATATAAGCAGGTTAAGCATCGGCTTGTCAGCAATAGCAGCCAATATCTTGAGAGGTTCCCTTTAGACCAGTGGTTCTCAACTCCAGTCCTCAGGGCCCACCAACAGGCCAGGTTTGCAAGATAACTGAAATGCATCACAGGTGATATAATTTGCTGCTCAGGGATTGCAGTATTCTAGTCTGCATCTCCCCCAAGGTAATACTTAAAATCTGGCCTGTTAGTGGGTCCTGAGGACAGGAGTTGAGAACCACTGCTTTAGACCCCTTTCACACTGGGGCTGCAGTAAAGCAGTGCTTTTTGGCCGCTAGCGGCGCTTTTTAAACCCCCCCCCCCCCCCAAAGGGGTTAAAAACTCACATGTTGCAGCGCTTCAGAAGCGCTGCCCATTCATTCCAATGGGCAGCACTCCCGACCCGTCCCAAAGATGCTGCTTGCAGGACTTTTCGGAATGTCCCGCAAGCGCATCACCCCCAGTGTGAAAAGTTACACTTGAATAAATGGGAGGCGGTTTTCAGGCGCTTAGCAGAGGGGATTTCCAGCGCTAAAGCGCCTGAAAACCGCTCCGGTGTGAAAGAGGTCTTCTTGAAGAATCTAGACTGCGCTCCCATCAGCGTGCAGCAGTAAACTGAGAACTCCCCGGGGGAGGGATTTATAAACACGGTATTTTGTGTCTCTGTTAAAACACAGTAATAGGATTGTTCCTCTCAGAACATGAACAGAGTCTCCAGGAACCTTGTCCCCGCTAATCAGGAACTGTCAGTGCAGAGGCAGCAGGAGGTCAGTTTGTAAATCCACACAACGAGGGGTTAATCTGTGCCAATGCAGGAACAGTCCAATCACCCGGCCTACAGCATCCAGATCACCATGCGACCCTAAATCTTCTCCTCCTCCAGCTCTGCATCATCGTCCTCCTCTTCTTCCATCTCCTCTGCATCATTTTCATTATTGGCTGAAAGCTTCTGGAACTCTCCGGTCTCTGCTGACCACATGCCTTTCAGGGTCACTTTAAATTCCGCCATCTGATAACCAAATAATTTCTGGAAAATGAAGAGGGAGGGGACATTATAATTAAAGACTCCCCACTACCTAATCTATCCACCCCCATCCTTAAAGTGGTTGTAAACCCTCAGGTAGAACTTGCACCTAAGGCTTACCTGTAGGTGCAAGAAATATCTCCTTAACCTACACGGTTTAGGAGATATTTGCAAAAAAAAAAAAAAAAAAAAAGACTGTACTGATGTCTACGGCGCATGCGTTCCGTAGAAATGGCGCAGGCGGAATAAGCGTGCCAATTTATGAATGGAGTCATGCCGTAAGTGGCGGCTCCCACCCAACTCCAGCCAGTCACAGAGCCGGAGTTCGCGGACCGCAGAAGAAGAGGGGTGAAGATGGACCCTCGCTACTAGCGAGGAAGACCGAGACATAGCAGGCTTCTCCTGCAGGTAAGTGACACATAATGGGCTACTATCCGATGCATAGTAGCCCATTATGCTTTACCTTTACAGAGGAAGTAAACCCATCAGGGTTTAATTCCTCTTAAAAATATCACTTTAAACCAAAAAAAGATTTTAACAACAGACATGTTATACTTACCTGCTCTGTGTAATGGTTTTACACAGAGCAGCCCAGATCCTCCTCTTCTCCGGGCCAGCGCTCCAGGCCCCTCCATCCTGCCGAGGGGCCCCAGACCAAGCAGCTTGCTCTGGGGGCACCCAAGCCACTGCTCTGCGTGTCCATTCAGGCAAGGAACCATGGCTCGGCCCCCACCCCCTCTCTCTCTCCTCATTGGATCACTCACTTTGATTGACCAACAGGAGCCATTGGTATCTGCTGCTTTGTCTCAGCCAATCGGGGGGGGGGGGGGGAGAGCACTGGGCAGCTGAGGCTTTTGTGCAACATTGCTGGATCGCGATGGGGCTCAGGTAAGTGTGGGGGGGGGGGGTTATCATAATGCATGAAGGGGGGGGGGGGGGAATAGAACCACAAATACTGCAGCTGCTGACTTTTAATAAATGGACACTTACCTGTCCTGGAGTCCAGCGACGTCGGCAGCAGAAGACGAGCAATATCGTCTCTTTGCTGCCCCCTCCGCCATCATCGGTGAGGAAATCAGGAAGTGAAGCGTTGTGGCTTCACTACCCGGTTCCCTACTGCGCATGCACGAGTCGCGCTGCGCCATCCTCACTGTTCCCCGCTGTGTTCTGGGAGCCGTGTGTTTCCCAGAACACAACGGGGGTGGGGGTAGGTGGGTGTGAACTGACGTACTGCCCGCAGAATCTATATTTGGAAGTGGGGGCAAATACCTGTCTTAGACAGGTATCTGCACCCCCCTGAAAGGTGGCAATTGTGGCACCGGAGGGGGGGTATATCCGATGAGCGGAAGTTCCACTATAGGGTGGAGCTCCGCTTTAAACCCCAATCCAGCGTTGTCCTGGTTCCAGCACTGCTCCTCTCACGTCCTGGTCTCATGGAAGCCATAGGCTCCTGCTGCCGTTAGTCAAACTCGTGTGTGTGCGCGTGCAGCTGCCCCCTTAGCACCTGGCATGCTGGGGAGCCACCTGGAGGAGCAAACAGTGTCACTGGGGGAATGTCAGAAGAGGAGGCAAGGGACAGCTCTGTGCAATGTTGTTGCCCACAGCAGGCAAGTAGAACTTTTTTTTTTTTTTTTAATAAGAAATAACTTTACGATCACTTTAATAAAAAGGAGACGGACTTCTGTCTGGAGGAACCACACAAATTGCCAACAAAGAACTGCAGGATGGGCTTAGGGTCGTACAAGCTAGTAGCTGAATATACAAGTGCCCAGAACCTGCACTTTTATTTTATTTTTTCCCCCTTGCCCATGCAGACCACCAGTAGATACCCACGCTAATATTTACTCACCAGTAAGCGGGCCTGCTCGGGGGTCAGGGTGTCCCTTTCTTTACACACCTCATAATCTGACAAGAGGGTCACCACTCCTGTGGAAAGAGGAGCCAGACTAATCATTGCACAATACATAACAAGGAGGGAAAAGAAGAAATAAAGAATTACAGTTATCAAAATAAAAATAAAGTTTAAAATTTTTGGTTTGTGTCCTAAAAATCTGTAATCACCCGCTACTGTTCAGCACTAAGGGGGGGGGGGGGCATCCTTCTGGGTATGGAGGTGCCTGTGACTCACTCCATGTGACAGCGCTGGGCCAATCAGAACTATCACATGGAGGTCCATAGCCCTGTTTAATCTACAACCTCGTCCTTTCACTTCCAGCATTAAGGATGCGCTCCGGCGTGTTCGCATTGAACACGTGCAGAGCCCGCCAGGAAGTCGGCACTGCGCTAAACCACAGCCAGAGAGACATTTCCCGATCTCTGCAGCCGAGCATCGGGAAATGTCTCCCTGCCTGTCATTAGCGCAGCGCGGTGCCAACTTCCTGGCGGGCTCTGCACGTGTTCAATGCGAACACGCCGGAGCTCATCCTTATCCAGCATCTGAACAGAGTGACACATATTGCTAAATTAAAGAGAACCTGTTATGTTGAGGTAATAGAACACATCCTAATGGTGCACTCACCTTTCTTTAGCGCAGTGGGAAGGCCCAGCTGCCTTAACTGTGGCTCCATGGAGTGTGTGAACTGTTCCAGGGGCCCCGCATCCAGGGCCACACTGAACGTGGCTTTATTTCCAGCCCGGGCAAAGTCTATCTCTTGAAACTTATCAAACCATCTGCAAAAAAACACAACACATTATCCGTTAGCCCCATTCCAGACACTATTCATCTATGTGCTCCTATTCTCCATAATCCCCTCTGTGGCCCCCATGGCTTGGCGGGAGGGCGGGGCTTCTCCAATGCAAGAGAAAGTGATTGGCTGTTGTAGATCTTTTTCTTTTTTTATATATATTTAGAGATGTACTATTATCACCCCCCTCCCTTCCATAACACTTCATGCATGTTGCAGTAAAGTCCAGATCCAGCTTCATCTCACATGTACCCGACCTACAAATTCTGGGTAAAGAAGACCAAACAAAGAAAAAGAAGACCAAACAAAGAAAAAGAAGACCAAACAAAGAAAAAGAAGACCAAACAAAGAAAAAGAAGACTCTACACACTCTTTGACTTCCTCCTGCGTGCGGTCGGTGAATAGAAGACCCACCTCCCCTTTCAGACACTTGCAAAGCTGAAAGAAGACAAAAAAAGTTATTACAGGAGGGCCTTAAAGGGGGTCAGAGGTTCATAGGTTACCGGGTCGTCTTACCTGGTGTAAGTTATCTTTGTATTCATCACTAGGCCCCCTCCCCAACGCCACAGCCATCACTTTGTTCTTACCAAAGAATAACCTGAAACAACACAAATGCTTAAAAAGGGAACTTTGTTCTCAGTGTAAAATCATATTCCAGCTGATTTTCCCAGGACACACAGCAGACCCCAGGGATGCTACCGGAAAGGATGGGGGGAGAGGGGTGGTTCACAGAGAAGACCCCAAGGATGCTACCAGGGAGCACATGGAGCATACCCCAGGGATGCTACCTGGGGCACAGAGCAGACCCTGAGGATGCTACTGGGGGGGGGGGGGGGGGGAGTTCATGGATCAGGCGGCCCTCGGGGATGCTACCAGGGGCACAGAGCAGATCCCTAGAATGCAAGGGGGGCACAGAGCATGCCCTGGGGATGCTACCAGGATGGAGGGGGGGTTTGGGATGCTACCTGGTGGCACAGAGCAGACCCCAAGGATGATACTGGTGGAAGGGGGAGTTCACAGAGCAGGCCCCAAGAATGCTACTGGGGGGAGGATACAGCAGATCCCAGGTATGCTACCAGGATAGAGGGGTTTGGGATGCAACCTGAGGGCACAGAGCAGACACAAAAGTTGCTACTGAAGGAAAGGGGAGTTTACAGAACAGACCCTGTGGATGTTACAGCTACCAAAATGGATGGGGGGGGGGGGGAGAGAGGGATGGTTCCGAGAGCAGACCCCAAGGATGCTACCAGGGGGCACATAGCAGACCTGGGGGATGATACTTGGGGAGGGGGGTTCATGGAGCATACCCCAGGGATGCTACCAGGGGCACAGAGCAGATCCCTAGGATGCTGGGGGTCACTGAGCATACTTTGGGGATGCTACCAGGATGGAGGGGGTTTGGGATGCTACCTGGTGGCACAGAGCAGACCCCGAGGATGCTACTGGTGGAAGGGGAGGTCACAGAGCAGACCCCAAGAATGCTACTGGTGGGAGGACACAGCAGATCCCAGGGATGCTACCAGGATAGAGGTGTTTGCAATGCTATCTGAGGGCACATGGATGCTACGGGAGGGGGGCGGGCGGAGGCACACAGCAGCAGACTCCGGGGGGGGGGAAACGGTACCAAGGGGCACACAGCAGACCCCGCAAATGAAATATAAAATAAAAACTCTGAAGGGATTTTCCTGCTTTACATCCAGCACTCAGCTTTACATTTCTAACTTTTTAATTGGCTGCCGTATTTGTCCCCGGTAATCCCACCCAGGAAGTGGAGAGGGGACCCCCGAGAGGGAAGACTGGGAGTACCGGCTGTGTTTCCAGGCGTTGCGGACATCCTTCAGCTTCTGGTTCCTCATGTTCCCAACGGAAAGGACGAAGAGGTATTTGTAGGTGTCCACACATTTTCGCAGCTGGAGAGAGAAGAGAGACAAAACCAGAGCCGTCAATCATTGGAGGAAACAAAGTGTTAAGGAATAACTCCGCCCCCAGCGCGTGTGTGTGTTCGTGTGTGTGTGTGTTCGTGTGTGTGTGTGTTCGTGTGTGTTCGTGTGTGTGTGTGTTCGTGTGTGTGTGTGTTCGTGTTCGTGTGTTCGTGTTCGTGTGTTCGTGTTCGTGTGTTCGTGTGTGTGTGTTCGTGTTTGTGCGTGTGTGTGTGTGTGTGTTCGTGTGTGTGTGTGTTCGTGTGTGTGTGTGTTCGTGTGTGTGTGTGTTCGTGTGTGTGTGTGTTCGTGTGTGTGTGTGTGTTCGTGTGTGTGTGTGTTCGTGTGTGTGTGTGTTCGTGTGTGTGTGTGTTCGTGTGTGTGTGTGTTCGTGTGTGTGTGTGTTCGTGTGTGTGTGTGTTCGTGTGTGTGTGTGTTCGTGTGTGTGTGTGTTCGTGTGTGTGTGTGTGTTCGTGTTCGTGTGTGTGTGTGTGTGTTCGTGTGTGTGTGTGTGTGTTCGTGTGTGTGTGTGTTCGTGTGTGTGTGTTCGTGTGTGTGTGTTCGTGTGTTCGTGTGTTCGTGTTCGTGTGTTCGTGTGTTCGTGTTCGTGTGTTCGTGTGTTCGTGTGTTCGTGTTCGTGTGTTCGTGTGTGTGTGTGTTCGTGTGTGTGTGTGTTCGTGTGTGTGTGTGTTCGTGTTCGTGTGTGTTCGTGTTCGTGTGTTCGTGTGTTCGTGTGTGTGTGTGTTCGTGTGTGTGTGTGTTCGTGTGTTCGTGTGTTCGTGTTCGTGTGTTCGTGTTCGTGTGTTCGTGTGTGTGTGTGTGTTCGTGTGTGTGTGTGTTCGTGTGTGTTCGTGTGTTCGTGTGTGTGTGTGTTCGTGTGTGTGTGTTCGTGTGTGTGTGTGTTCGTGTGTGTGTGTGTTCGTGTGTGTGTGTGTTCGTGTGTGTGTGTGTTCGTGTGTGTGTGTGTGTGTTCGTGTGTGTGTGTGTGTTCGTGTGTTCGTGTTCGTGTTCGTGTGTTCGTGTGTGTGTGTGTTCGTGTGTGTGTGTGTTCGTGTGTGTGTGTGTTCGTGTGTGTGTGTGTTCGTGTTCGTGTTCGTGTGTTCGTGTTCGTGTGTTCGTGTTCGTGTGTTCGTGTGTTTGTGTGTGTGTGTTCGTGTGTGTTCGTGTGTGTGTGTGTTCGTGTGTGTGTGTGTGTTCGTGTGTGTGTGTGTTCGTGTGTTCGTGTGTTCGTGTGTTCGTGTTCGTGTTCGTGTGTTCGTGTGTGTGTGTGTTCGTGTGTGTGTGTGTTTTTGTGTGTGTGTGTTCGTGTTCGTGTTCGTGTGTTCGTGTTCGTGTGTTCGTGTTCGTGTGTTCGTGTGTGTGTGTGTTTTTGTGTGTGTGTGTTCGTGTTCGTGTTCGTGTGTTCGTGTTCGTGTGTTCGTGTTCGTGTGTTCGTGTGTTCGTGTGTTTGTGTGTGTGTGTTCGTGTTCGTGTGTGTTCGTGTGTGTGTGTGTTCGTGTGTGTGTGTGTGTGTGTTCGTGTTCGTGTGTGTTCGTGTGTGTGTGTGTTCGTGTGTGTGTGTGTTCGTGTGTGTGTGTGTTCGTGTGTGTGTGTGTTCGTGTGTGTGTGTGTTCGTGTGTGTTCGTGTTCGTGTGTTCGTGTTCGTGTGTTCGTGTGTGTGTGTTCGTGTTCGTGTGTGTGTGTTCGTGTTCGTGTGTTCGTGTTCGTGTGTTCGTGTGTGTGTGTTCGTGTGTGTGTGTTCGTGTGTGTTCGTGTGTGTGTGTGTTCGTGTGTGTGTGTGTTCGTGTGTGTGTGTGTTCGTGTGTGTGTGTGTTCGTGTGTGTGTGTGTTCGTGTGTGTGTGTGTTCGTGTGTGTTCGTGTGTGTGTGTGTTCGTGTGTGTGTGTGTTCGTGTGTGTGTGTGTTCGTGTGTGTGTGTGTTCGTGTGTGTGTGTGTTCGTGTGTGTGTGTGTTCGTGTGTGTTCGTGTGTTCGTGTGTGTGTGTTCGTGTGTTCGTGTTCGTGTGTGTGTGTTCGTGTGTGTTCGTGTTCGTGTTCGTGTGTTCGTGTGTGTGTGTTCGTGTGTTCGTGTTCGTGTGTTCGTGTTCGTGTGTGTGTGTTCGTGTGTGTGTGTTCGTGTGTGTGTGTGTTCGTGTGTGTGTGTGTTCGTGTGTGTGTGTGTTCGTGTGTGTGTGTGTGTTCGTGTGTGTGTGTGTGTTTGTGTTCGTGTGTGTGTGTGTTCGTGTGTGTGTGTTCGTGTTCGTGTGTGTGTGTTCGTGTGTTCGTGTTCGTGTGTGTGTGTTCGTGTGTTCGTGTTCGCGTGTTCGTGTGTGTGTGTTCGTGTGTGTGTGTTCGTGTGTGTGTGTGTTCGTGTGTGTGTGTGTTCGTGTGTGTGTGTGTTCGTGTGTGTGTGTGTTCGTGTGTGTGTGTGTTCGTGTGTGTGTGTTCGTGTGTGTGTGTGTTCGTGTGTGTGTGTGTTCGTGTGTTCGTGTGTTCGTGTGTTCGTGTGTTCGTGTGTTCGTGTGTTCGTGTTCGTGTGTTCGTGTGTGTGTGTGTTCGTGTTCGTGTGTGTGTGTGTTCGTGTGTGTTCGTGTGTGTGTGTTCGTGTTCGTGTGTTCGTGTTCGTGTGTGTTCGTGTTCGTGTGTTCGTGTTCGTGTGTTCGTGTTCGTGTGTGTGTGTGTTCGTGTGTGTGTGTGTTCGTGTTCGTGTGTTCGTGTGTGTGTGTTCGTGTGTTCGTGTGTGTGTGTTCGTGTGTTCGTGTGTTCGTGTTCGTGTGTGTGTGTGTGTGTTCGTGTGTGTGTGTTCGTGTGTGTGTGTTCGTGTGTGTGTGTGTTCGTGTGTGTGTGTGTTCGTGTGTGTGTGTGTTCGTGTGTGTGTGTGTGTTCGTGTGTGTGTGTGTGTTCGTGTGTGTGTGTGTTTGTGTTCGTGTGTGTGTGTGTTCGTGTGTGTGTGTTCGTGTGTTCGTGTGTGTGTGTTCGTGTTCGTGTGTGTGTGTTCGTGTGTTCGTGTTCGTGTGTTCGCGTGTTCGTGTGTGTGTGTTCGTGTGTGTGTGTTCGTGTGTGTGTGTTCGTGTGTGTGTGTGTTCGTGTGTGTGTGTGTTCGTGTGTTCGTGTGTTCGTGTGTTCGTGTGTTCGTGTGTTCGTGTGTTCGTGTTCGTGTGTGTGTGTGTTCGTGTGTGTTCGTGTGTGTGTGTTCGTGTTCGTGTGTTCGTGTTCGTGTGTTCGTGTGTTCGTGTGTTCGTGTTCGTGTGTTCGTGTTCGTGTGTGTGTGTGTTCGTGTGTGTGTGTGTTCGTGTGTGTGTGTGTTCGTGTTCGTGTGTTCGTGTGTGTGTGTTCGTGTGTTCGTGTGTGTGTGTTCGTGTGTTCGTGTGTTCGTGTTCGTGTGTTCGTGTTCGTGTGTGTGTGTTCGTGTGTGTGTGTTCGTGTGTGTGTGTGTTCGTGTGTGTGTGTGTTCGTGTGTGTGTGTGTTCGTGTGTGTGTGTGTGTTCGTGTGTGTGTGTGTTTGTGTTCGTGTGTGTGTGTGTTCGTGTGTGTGTGTGTTCGTGTGTGTGTGTTCGTGTGTTCGTGTGTGTGTGTTCGTGTTCGTGTGTGTGTGTTCGTGTGTTCGTGTTCGTGTGTGTGTGTTCGTGTGTTCGCGTGTTCGTGTGTGTGTGTGTTCGTGTGTGTGTGTTCGTGTTCGTGTGTTCGTGTTCGTGTGTTCGTGTTCGCGTGTTCGTGTTCGTGTGTGTGTGTGTTCGTGTGTGTGTGTGTGTTCGTGTGTGTGTTCGTGTGTGTGTGTGTTCGTGTGTGTGTGTGTTCGTGTGTGTGTGTGTTCGTGTGTGTGTGTGTTCGTGTGTGTGTGTGTTCGTGTGTGTGTGTGTTCGTGTGTGTGTGTGTTCGTGTGTGTGTGTGTTCGTGTGTGTGTGTGTTCGTGTGTGTGTGTGTTCGTGTGTGTGTGTGTTCGTGTGTGTGTGTGTTCGTGTGTGTGTGTGTTCGTGTGTGTGTGTGTTCGTGTGTGTGTGTGTGTTCGTGTTCGTGTGTTCGTGTTCGTGTGTTCGTGTGTTCGTGTTCGTGTTCGTGTTCGTGTGTTCGTGTGTGTGTGTGTGTTCGTGTGTTCGTGTGTGTTCGTGTGTGTGTGTGTTCGTGTGTGTTCGTGTGTTCGTGTGTGTTCGTGTGTTCGTGTTCGTGTGTTCGTGTTCGTGTGTTCGTGTGTTCGTGTGTTTGTGTGCGTGTGTTCGTGTGTTCGTGTTCGTGTGTTCGTGTTCGTGTGTGTGTGTTCGTGTGTTCGTGTTCGTGTGTTCGTGTTCGTGTGTTCGTGTGTTCGTGTGTTTGTGTGCGTGTGTTCGTGTGTTCGTGTTCGTGTGTTCGTGTTCGTGTGTGTGTGTTCGTGTGTTCGTGTTCGTGTGTTCGTGTTCGTGTGTTCGTGTGTTCGTGTTCGTGTGTGTGTTCGTGTTCGCGTGTTCGTGTGTGTGTGTTCGTGTGTGTGTGTTCGTGTGTGTGTGTGTTCGTGTGTTCGTGTGTGTGTGTGTTCGTGTGTTCGTGTGTTCGTGTGTGTGTGTGTTCGTGTGTTCGTGTGTTCGTGTTCGTGTGTTCGTGTTCGTGTGTTCGTGTGTTCGTGTGTTTGTGTGTGTGTGTTCGTGTGTTCGTGTTCGTGTTCGTGTGTTCGTGTGTTCGTGTGTTTGTGTGTGTGTGTTCGTGTGTTCGTGTTCGTGTGTTCGTGTTCGTGTGTTCGTGTGTTCGTGTGTTCGTGTGTTCGTGTTCGTGTGTTCGTGTTCGTGTGTTCGTGTGTTTGTGTGTGTGTGTTCGTGTGTTCGTGTGTGTTCGTGTTCGTGTTCGTGTGTTCGTGTGTGTGTGTTCGTGTTCGTGTGTTCGTGTTCGTGTGTTCGTGTGTGTGTGTTCGTGTGTTCGTGTTCGTGTGTTCGTGTTCGTGTGTTCGTGTGTTCGTGTTCGTGTGTTCGTGTGTTCGTGTGTTCGTGTTCGTGTGTGTTCGTGTTTGTGTGTTCGTGTTCGTGTGTGTTCGTGTTCGTGTTCGTGTGTTCGTGTGTGTGTGTTCGTGTTCGTGTGTTCGTGTTCGTGTGTTCGTGTGTTCGTGTTCGTGTGTTCGTGTTCGTGTGTTCGTGTGTTCGTGTTCGTGTGTGTGTTCGTGTTCGCGTGTTCGTGTGTGTGTGTTCGTGTGTGTGTGTGTTCGTGTGTGTGTGTGTTCGTGTGTGTGTGTGTTCGTGTGTGTGTGTGTTCGTGTGTTCGTGTGTTCGTGTGTGTGTGTGTTCGTGTGTTCGTGTGTTCGTGTGTTCGTGTGTTCGTGTGTTCGTGTTCGTGTGTTCGTGTGTTCGTGTGTTCGTGTGTTTGTGTGTGTGTGTTCGTGTGTTCGTGTTCGTGTGTTCGTGTTCGTGTGTTCGTGTGTTCGTGTGTTTGTGTGTGTGTGTTCGTGTGTTCGTGTTCGTGTGTTCGTGTGTTCGTGTTCGTGTGTGTTCGTGTTCGTGTTCGTGTGTTCGTGTTCGTGTGTTCGTGTTCGTGTGTTCGTGTTCGTGTGTTCGTGTGTGTGTGTTCGTGTGTTCGTGTTCGTGTGTTCGTGTTCGTGTGTTCGTGTGTTCGTGTTCGTGTGTTCGTGTGTGTTCGTGTTCGTGTGTGTTCGTGTTTGTGTGTTCGTGTTCGTGTGTTCGTGTGTGTGTGTTCGTGTTCGTGTGTTCGTGTTCGTGTGTTCGTGTTCGTGTGTTCGTGTTCGTGTGTGTTCGTGTGTGTGTGTGTGTTCGTGTGTGTGTGTGTTCGTGTGTGTGTGTGTTCGTGTGTGTGTGTGTTCGTGTGTGTGTGTGTTCGTGTGTGTGTGTGTTCGTGTTCGTGTGTTTGTGTGTTCGTGTGTGTGTGTTCGTGTGTTCGTGTTCGTGTGTTCGTGTTCGTGTTCGTGTGTTCGTGTGTGTGTGTTCGTGTGTTCGTGTTCGTGTGTTCGTGTGTGTGTGTTCGTGTTCGTGTGTGTTCGTGTGTGTGTGTGTTCGTGTGTGTGTGTGTTTGTGTGTTCGTGTGTGTGTGTGTTCGTGTTCGTGTGTTCGTGTGTGTGTGTTCGTGTTCGTGTGTTCGTGTGTGTGTGTTCGTGTGTTCGTGTGTGTGTGTTCGTGTGTTCGTGTTCGTGTGTGTTCGTGTGTGTGTGTGTTCGTGTGTGTGTGTGTTTGTGTGTTCGTGTGTGTGTGTGTTCGTGTTCGTGTTCGTGTGTTTGTGTGTTCGTGTGTGTGTGTTCGTGTTCGTGTGTTCGTGTTCGTGTGTTCGTGTTCGTGTGTTCGTGTTCGTGTGTTCGTGTTCGTGTGTTCGTGTTCGTGTGTGTTCGTGTGTGTTCGTGTGTGTGTGTGTTCGTGTGTGTGTGTGTTCGTGTGTGTGTGTGTGTTCGTTCGCGCGTGTGTGTGTGTGTGTGTGTTCGTTCGTTCGTTCGCTCGTGTGTTCGTTCGTTCGTGTGTTCGTTCGTTCGTGTGTTCGTTCGTTCGTGTGTTCGTTCGTTCGTGTGTTCGTTCGTTCGTGTGTTCGTTCGTTCGTGTGTTCGTTCGTTCGTGTGTTCGTTCGTTCGTGTGTTCGTTCGTTCGTGTGTTCGTTCGTTCGTGTGTTCGTTCGTTCGTGTGTTCGTTCGTTCGTGTGTTCGTTCGTTCGTGTGTGTGTTCGTTCGTGTGTGTGTGTGTTCGTGTGTGTGTGTTCGTTCGTGTGTGTGTTCGTTCGTGTGTGTGTGTTCGTTCGTGTGTGTGTGTTCGTTCGTGTGTGTTCGTTCGTGTGTGTGTGTGTGTTCGTGTGTGTGTTCGTGTGTGTGTGTGTTCGTGTTTGTGTGTGTTCGTGTTTGTGTGTGTGTTCGTGTGTGTGTGTGTGTTCGTGTTTGTGTGTGTGTGTTTGTGTGTGTGTGTGTGTGTGTTCGTTCCATTGTATCCACAGTCCATGTGTCAGGGTTTTCACTTCACTTTCTGTCCTTTACACAACACCAAGAAGTGAGAAGCAAACTTTTCCAAAGATAAAATTCCCACCAGGACAGGTGTCCCCATTGCCAGATCCCCCCCTAACAAACTGTTCTGGAGACAAATCAAATTTTTTTTTTTTCGATTGCCCCTCATTTTTTGTGCACCAGGACAAGTAGAGGGGTTTGGTACACTGTTTAAAGCGGTGGTCCGTCCAAAAAACAAAAAAATTAAAAACCAGCAGCTTCAAATACTGCAGCTTCTGGCTTTTAATAAAATCGGACACTTACCTGTCCTGGAGTCCAGCGATGCCGGCACCTGTCGGGTGCTGCCGCCGCCGTCATTGCGGGTAAGGGAACCCGGCAGTGTAGCCTTTCGGCTTCACCCTGGAAAACCTACTGTGCATGCGCAAGGCCCCCTCCTCTCTCCTACTGGCCCGGCGGCCGGGGGAGGGAGCCCCAGTCATGACGTCAATAGCTGAGGCTCCCGGAAGTGGGAAAGGAGTGGCACCCAAGAGGGGGGTGAGAAATCAGATGAGCGGAAGTTCCACTTTTGGGTGGAACTCCGCTTTAAGGTGTATTGTAATAAGCCCCCCCCCCCCCCGCCCTGCTGTTTCCATACCTCTTCTATGAGATTCTGCTTCACCGCCAGACCCTTTTTGGTCGTCTTGGTTAATGAAACTGAAAGAAAGTAGAAAAAAAACATTAGGCTGAGCTCACAAATAAAGACGTTCCAACGAGTTCTGTGTGCCGAACATCGGAGCGTCTTCCATGGTATTGTATTAACCCCTTGCCCTAACGGTAACCGATAACTGTGATCTTGCGTTGAATCCAGAGACCACCATTATCGTTTACAAGACCGGCGCCTGAAGAGATGGATAATCTCGGTTGTGGCAGCAGCTGCTGCCGTTACCGAGACATCCCTCTTCAGAAAGAGGACGTTTATGTACACAGGAGGCAGTCCTTCAGTGGTTAAAAACATCCATGCAGAAACGCATTCGGAACGGATCTGGAATGCTTTTTTGTGGTGTGAACTGGCTCTTGTCGCTTTGTGCAGAATGAAGGAATCACATTTAAACTCATGTTAAATAGGAGTCAGTACACAACCGCTATCAGGTAAAGTGTCTCTGATTAACCCCAAATAAAGTTCAGCTGTTCTAGTAGGTCTTTCCTCACATTTTCTTAGGTCGCAGCCTACAGCAAGACCCCTTTTCACACTGGGGATGTGGCAAAGTGCAGCTTGTTTTAGCAGCGCTTTACCGCTGTTTAAGCGATGCTTTTCATCCCAATAATGGGGGGGGTAAAAACTCCCATGTTGCGGCGCTTCCCAATCGCTTTGGCAGTGCTCCCAACCAGCCCCAAAGATGTTGGCGCCCCAGTGTGGGGAAAAAAAAAATAAAAAAAAAAAATCACACTTGAACGAATGGGAGGCGGTTTCCAGGGGCTTAGCAGAGGCCATTTCCAGAGCTGAAGCGCCTGAAAACTGCCCCAGTGCGAGTCAGGTCTAAAAGTCCAAGGTACTCAGAGACAGGGCCGCTGATGGGGGGGGGGCACCAGTCCTCCTGTAGGGGGCCCGGGAACACAGGGGGGGCCCAAACACCAGAGGGAGGGAGGGGCAATTACAGGATGCCCTGTGCGGCTCTCTGCAGCAGCTGAAAACCCTCCCGCCGACTTTCAGCTGTTGCAGGGAGAGACACAGACACAGCTGCCGGCTTCCTTGTCCCGTTAAAAAAAAAATATATATACCAAAAATTGTAACCCTGTATTGTTTTAAACCCTTGTATAAAAAAAAAAAAAAAAAAATAGAATTTTTTTTTTTGTAAAAATTGTAAAATAAAATAATTTTAAAACATTTCAACTTTAAAAAAAAAAAAAATAAAATGTTTTTGTTAGAAATTGTTAAAAACGATTTAAAAAGGGGCTAATTCACACAGCTTCTCTGTTATCTGTGTGTCCGCTAAGAATGATATTCGTATATTTATTGTGAAAATGTTGTTTTGATATATTTGAGGGGGGGGGGGCCCGTGATTTCTAACAGCAGCCCTGTTCAGAGAGCTTCCAATCATCAGAGGGATCTGATTGTTAGAAGGTATCAATCAGGAGAGAAGGGTCCAAGGCATTAGATCTACCATGGAACACAGTGAAGACCTTCATCACCAAGTGGAGAAAATCTGGCACAACGGTGGCATTATTATTATTTTGGTACTTATATAGCGCCGTCAATTTACGCAGCACTTATGACATCACCAAGAACTGGACGTCCCTCCGAAATTGACGAAAAGACGAGAAGAAAACTGGTCAGGGAGGACGCCAAGAGGCCGACAGCAACATTAGAGGAGCTGCGGGAATATCTGACAAGTACCGGCTGTGTGGTGACAATGATCTCCCGTATTCTTCATATGTCTGAGCTATGGGGTGGAGTGACAAGACGGAAGACTTTTCTTACCAAGAAAAAGCATCCAAGCCCGGCTAAAGTTTGCAAAAACACATCTGAAGTCTCCCAAAATCATGTGGAAAAAATATGTGTTCTGGTCTGAGGAAACCAAGGCTGAACTTTTTTGGCCATAATTCCAAAAGATAAGACAGCACATCACCAAAAGAACACCATACCCACCGTGAAGCATGGTGGTGGCAGCATCGTGCTTTGGGGCTGCTTTTCTTCAGCTGGAACAGAGGCCTAAGTCAAGGTGGAGGGAATTATGAATGGTTCCAAATACCAGTCAATATCGGCACAAAATCTTCAGGCTTCTGCTAGAAAGCTGAACATGAAGAGGAACTTCATCTTTCATTATGACAACGACCCAAATCATCCATCCAAATCACTAAAGGAATGACTTCACCAGAAGAAGATTCCCAGCCAGAGCCCAGACCTGAATCCCGTAGAAGATCTGTGGGGTGAAGTGAAGAGGGCTGTGCCCAGATGTCCTCCCAATCTGACAGATTTGGGGTGTTTTTTGGGCAAATATTGCCAAGTCAAGATGTGCCGTGCTGATAGACTCCTCCCCAAAAACACTGAGTGCTTGAATAACATCAAAAAAGTGCTTCACCAAAGTATCAAGCGCTGTACACACGGGCGGGAATCTCGCCGGAAAAAAAAAAATCACGACGAGATTCCCGGCAAGCTTGTCTTGCCAAGCCCTGTGTACACACGGACATTCAAAAGAACCGCCGTTCTTTTGAATGGCAAGAACGCAGTGATGTCATCGACTATGACGAGCATGCGCTTGTCACATTCGATGCCATCGCCGCCATCTTGCTACACCCTACACTACCCTTGCATGCTACCGCGCATGCCTCAAAGTCTTTTCGAGCATGCGCCTCCAAGGTGGCCATATTGCAGTCTCAGAAAATTTGTGACGCGAAGTGGCGGGAGTCTATACCCGGAAGTGGTGCAATTACCTTTTTTATACAGGTATCTGCACCTCCTCCCCCCTGAAAGGTGCCAAATGTGACACCGGAGGGGGGGGGGGGGGCTCCGAAAAGCAGAGGTTCCATTTTGGGTGAACCTCCGCTTTAAGCTTCGGCAATAAAACCTAGAAGCCGACTTGGTTACTATGCAGAATTGTGACTAGTTTTGCCCCCTCTAACTTTAGAAAATAAACCCGACTGACACTTTTGACACTTTGTGGGAACCAGTGACACTAATACAGTGATCAGTGCTAAAAATATGCACTGTCACTGTACTGACACTGGCTGGGAAGGGATTAACACCAGGGGCGATCAAAGGGTTAAAATGTGTGCCTAGCATTCTGTTTGTGGTAAACGTCCCATCCCTAAATACTCAGAGGAAGAGGTACCGTCTATCGATATGCATGCAGGCATGATCCTGCACAAGCACATTTGACTATCTTTTTAAATAAAGAGGTCACCTAGTTCTGGTAAGCACAATCTATGTCCTGTGCACTCTGGGTGTCGTACTGGATAATTATCTGGGGAAGGAATATATACTGCACTACTGGAGAAGATTTCATTGTTTATTTTCCAGCGAGATTGAAATGACATTTTATCACTGGACTTTTAAGCTTTGTTTGGATGCAATCACTTTGTTTGCAACTATTCACAAGTTGGGACTCTAATATAATTTCAGTCTAATGATTTATGGAATGATGATGATCATTTGAAATTCACTATTTCGTAAGCATTGTCTAATTAATTACATTTATATATTTGTTTACGTGCACTAGAGTAATTATCACTCATTAGCTAGCGCCCGCTATTATTTACAATATTCACTAGATAGAAGGTATACACGTCATCAGGGGAGCAGCACAGCAATTATATTCATATGTTGGCTGTAATTAAATCATTTTTTATACACTTGGCGTGGAAAACACATTTTTTACAATGTGCCTAGCCAGTGTTTGTGTGCTGCTAAGGGAAGTGCTTTGCAGGGAAAGAAAAACCCATCACATCCCCGCTGTCAGAACGGAGCTCTGCCTTGTTTACATAGGCAGAGCTCCACCCAGTGTGTCTTCCTGACGATCGGCGGGTGTCTGTGGACATCCATTGGCTGGCACCGGCTGATCAGCTTCTCCTGTGACTAATCACAGCAGCGCGCGGACCCTAGGCTGAATCGCGCGCGTGTGTATATATATATAAATAAAATAGGTGATTCAGCAAAGCGTGACCACCCTGTAGCGGTCACTCTGCTATACGGCGGTCAGCGTGTGTATTAACACCATTAGGGCTCATTTATACATGTGCCAACCCTTTTCGCCCTCTCTGAAAAGTAATCTGCAGTGTATTGTTTTTCAGAGGGTGCTTGGCAGACATCCAGATGGTGATTGGTCACCTCCTCACCGCCTATCTCAACTCTGGAAAGCCACAAGGAGGTAAGTGTGCGCCGTTCAGCCATAACATTATGAATAGGGCAAATAATGGCACTGCAAGTATGATGTGGGGGGGCCCTCCAACGCCCTGCTCGGGGGGGGGCCCCTCCAACGCCCTGCTCTGGGGGGCCCCTCCAACGCCCTGCTCGGGGGGGCCCCTCCAACGCCCTGCTCGGGGGGCCCCTCCAACGCCCTGCTCGGGGGGGGGGGGCCCTCCAACGCCCTGCTCGGGGGGGGGGGCCCTCCAACGCCCTGCTCGGGGGGGGCCCTCCAACGCCCTGCTCGGGGGGGGGGCCCCTCCAACGCCCTGCTCGGGGGGGGGGCCCTGCTCGGGGAAGGGGCCCTCCAACGCCCTGCTCGGGGGGGGGGGGCCCTCCAACACCCTGCTCGCTAACTCTCCACCTGACACACTGTATACAGACCGGACACCCCTCTCCTCACCTTTCTTGTCTCTCTTAGATTTGGGCATGTTGGCTCTTCTCTGTCACGTGTTCCTCCAGGAACTGCATGTGGGGATGGGAGGACCCCGCGCACTGCATCATGGGACACATCCCGGGGCTGCCCTCATACTGCCTGACTGAAAGAAACAAAACTCAGAGTCCAGAGAGACCCTCCTGGCCCTTCACGGGTGTTCTGTGGTGAACAGAGGAGGACATTATGTGATCGGTCCGGGAATGGCACAAGGAGGACAGCCCGACTATCCTCCCAGGCCCGCTTGGAGGGCGCTCTATCTCGCTATAAGCTGTACTCTATGGTAAGCCAGTCCGCTCTGTCCTTCTCCATTCCTCTATGGTACACTAGGGGTCGCTCTTTCCTTCTCTGTACACACTCTATGGTAGGCGGGGCCGCTCTGTCCTTCTCCCCGGTACTCGGGGGTGCAGTGGAGGAGTGCCCGGTCTCTAGGTGTCATGGCGGCGATGTACCGGCTGGCGGTGGTTCTGGAGGTGTTAACTCTGTGCTGGGCGGTGTATGAGGATCAGGTCGGCAAGTTTGACTGGTGAGTGTCCGAGAGAGAGGAGGAGACCCCAATATACCATTTCCTTCCTCATTTTTCACTCTGTGACACCCTCACCTCATTATGACCCTCCCCCACTGTCATCATCCACCCCCCCTCCCCCACTGTCATCATCCACCCCCCCTCCCCCACTGTCATCATCCACCCCCCTTCCCCACTGTCATCATCCACCCCCCCCTCCCCCACTGTCATCATCCACCCCCCCTCCCCCACTGTCATCATCCACCCCCCCTCCCCCACTGTCATCATCCACCCCCCTCCCCCACTGTCATCACCCACCCCCCTCCCCCACTGTCATCACCCACCCCCCTCCCCCACTGTCATCACCCACCCCCCTCCCCCACTGTCATCACCCACCCCCCCCCCTCCCCCACTGTCATCATCCACCCCCCTCCCCCACTGTCATCATCCACCCCCACTGTCATCATCCACCCCCCCCTCCCCCACTGTCATCATCCACCCCCCCCTCCCCACTGTCATCATCCACCCCCCCCCTCCCCACTGTCATCATCCACCCCCCCCTCCCCACTGTCATCATCCACCCCCTCCCTCTCACACTGTCATCATCCACCCCCTCCCTCTCACACTGTCATCATCCACCCCCTCTCCCACTGTCATCATATCCCCCTCCCTCTCCCACTGTCATCATATCCCCCTCCCTCTCCCACTGTCATCATATCCCCCTCCCACTGTCATCATATCCCCCTCCCTCTCCCACTGTCATCATCCCCCCCCTTCCCTCTCCCACTGTCATCATCCCCCCCCTTCCCTCTCCCACTGTCATCATCCCCCCCCTTCCCTCTCCCACTGTCATCAGCCCCCCCCCTCCCTCTCCCACTGTCATCAGCCCCCCCCCCTCCCTCTCCCACTGTCATCACCCCCTCCCTCTCCCACTGTCATCACCCCCTCCCTCTCCCACTGTCGTCACCCCCTCCCTCTCCCACTGTCGTCATCCACCCCCTCCCTCTCCCACTGTCGTCATCCACCCCCTCCCTCTCCCACTGTCGTCATCCACCCCCTCCCTCTCCCACTGTCGTCATCCACCCCCTCCCTCTCCCACTGTCGTCATCCACCCCCTCCCTCTCCCACTGTCGTCATCCACCCCCTCCCTCTCCCACTGTCGTCATCCACCCCCTCCCTCTCCCACTGTCGTCATCCACCCCCTCCCTCTCCCACTGTCGTCATCCACCCCCTCCCTCTCCCACTGTCGTCATCCACCCCCTCCCTCTCCCACTGTCGTCATCCACCCCCTCCCTCTCCCACTGTCGTCATCCACCCCCTCCCTCTCCCACTGTCGTCATCCACCCCCTCCCTCTCCCACTGTCGTCATCCACCCCCTCCCTCTCCCACTGTCGTCATCCACCCCCTCCCTCTCCCACTGTCGTCATCCACCCCCTCCCTCTCCCACTGTCGTCATCCACCCCCTCCCTCTCCCACTGTCGTCATCCACCCCCTCCCTCTCCCACTGTCGTCATCCACCCCCTCCCTCTCCCACTGTCGTCATCCACCCCCTCCCTCTCCCACTGTCGTCATCCACCCCCTCCCTCTCCCACTGTCGTCATCCACCCCCTCCCTCTCCCACTGTCGTCATCCACCCCCTCCCTCTCCCACTGTCGTCATCCACCCCCTCCCTCTCCCACTGTCGTCATCCACCCCCTCCCTCTCCCACTGTCGTCATCCACCCCCTCCCTCTCCCACTGTCGTCATCCACCCCCTCCCTCTCCCACTGTCGTCATCCACCCCCTCCCTCTCCCACTGTCGTCATCCACCCCCTCCCTCTCCCACTGTCGTCATCCACCCCCTCCCTCTCCCACTGTCGTCATCCACCCCCTCCCTCTCCCACTGTCGTCATCCACCCCCTCCCTCTCCCACTGTCGTCATCCACCCCCTCCCTCTCCCACTGTCGTCATCCACCCCCTCCCTCTCCCACTGTCGTCATCCACCCCCTCCCTCTCCCACTGTCGTCATCCACCCCCTCCCTCTCCCACTGTCGTCATCCACCCCCTCCCTCTCCCACTGTCGTCATCCACCCCCTCCCTCTCCCACTGTCGTCATCCACCCCCTCCCTCTCCCACTGTCGTCATCCACCCCCTCCCTCTCCCACTGTCGTCATCCACCCCCTCCCTCTCCCACTGTCGTCATCCACCCCCTCCCTCTCCCACTGTCGTCATCCACCCCCTCCCTCTCCCACTGTCGTCATCCACCCCCTCCCTCTCCCACTGTCGTCATCCACCCCCTCCCTCTCCCACTGTCGTCATCCACCCCCTCCCTCTCCCACTGTCGTCATCCACCCCCTCCCCCTCCCACTGTCGTCATCCACCCCCTCCCCCTCCCACTGTCGTCATCCACCCCCTCCCCCTCCCACTGTCGTCATCCACCCCCTCCCCCTCCCACTGTCGTCATCCACCCCCTCCCCCTCCCACTGTCGTCATCCACCCCCTCCCCCTCCCACTGTCGTCATCCACCCCCTCCCCCTCCCACTGTCGTCATCCACCCCCTCCCCCTCCCACTGTCGTCATCCACCCCCTCCCCCTCCCACTGTCGTCATCCACCCCCTCCCCCTCCCACTGTCGTCATCCACCCCCTCCCCCTCCCACTGTCGTCATCCACCCCCTCCCACTGTCGTCATCCTCCCCCTCCCACTGTCGTCATCCACCCCCTCCCCCTCCCACTGTCGTCATCCACCCCCTCCCCCTCCCACTGTCGTCATCCACCCCCTCCCCCTCCCACTGTCGTCATCCACCCCCTCCCCCTCCCACTGTCGTCATCCACCCCCTCCCCCTCCCACTGTCGTCATCCACCCCCTCCCCCTCCCACTGTCGTCATCCACCCCCTCCCCCTCCCACTGTCGTCATCCACCCCCTCCCCCTCCCACTGTCGTCATCCACCCCCTCCCCCTCCCACTGTCGTCATCCACCCCCTCCCCCTCCCACTGTCGTCATCCACCCCCTCCCCCTCCCACTGTCGTCATCCACCCCCTCCCCCTCCCACTGTCGTCATCCACCCCCTCCCACTGTCGTCATCCACCCCCTCCCACTGTCGTCATCCACCCCCTCCCACTGTCGTCATCCACCCCCTCCCACTGTCGTCATCCACCCCCTCCCACTGTCGTCATCCACCCCCTCCCACTGTCGTCATCCACCCCCTCCCACTGTCGTCATCCACCCCCTCCCACTGTCGTCATCCACCCCCTCCCACTGTCGTCATCCACCCCCTCCCACTGTCGTCATCCACCCCCTCCCACTGTCGTCATCCACCCCCTCCCACTGTCGTCATCCACCCCCTCCCACTGTCGTCATCCACCCCCTCCCACTGTCGTCATCCACCCCCTCCCCCTCCCACTGTCGTCATCCACCCCCTCCCCCTCCCACTGTCGTCATCCACCCCCTCCCCCCTCCCACTGTCGTCATCCACCCCCTCCCTCTCCCGTCATCCACCCCCTCCCTCTCCCGTCATCCACCCCCTCCCTCTCCCGTCATCCACCCCCTCCCTCTCCCGTCATCCACCCCCTCCCTCTCCCGTCATCCACCCCCTCCCTCTCCCGTCATCCACCCCCTCCCTCTCCCGTCATCCACCCCCTCCCTCTCCCGTCATCCACCCCCTCCCTCTCCCGTCATCCACCCCCTCCCTCTCCCGTCATCCACCCCCTCCCTCTCTCGTCATCCACCCCCTCCCTCTCCCGTCATCCACCCCCTCCCTCTCTCGTCATCCACCCCCTCCCTCTCTCGTCATCCACCCCCTCCCTCTCTCGTCATCCACCCCCTCCCTCTCTCGTCATCCACCCCCCTCCCTCTCTCGTCATCCACCCCCTCCCTCTCTCGTCATCCACCCCCTCCCTCTCTCGTCATCCACCCCCTCCCTCTCTCGTCATCCACCCCCTCCCTCTCTCGTCATCCACCCCCTCCCTCTCTCGTCATCCACCCCCTCCCTCTCTCGTCATCCACCCCCTCCCTCTCTCGTCATCCACCCCCTCCCTCTCCCGTCATCCACCCCCTCCCTCTCCCGTCATCCACCCCCTCCCTCTCCCGTCATCCACCCCCTCCCTCTCCCGTCATCCACCCCCTCCCTCTCCCGTCATCCACCCCCTCCCCCTCCCTCTCCCGTCATCCACCCCCTCCCTCTCCCGTCATCCACCCCCTCCCTCTCCCGTCATCCACCCCCTCCCTCTCCCGTCATCCTCCCTCTCCCACTGTCGTCATCCACTCCCTCCCTCTCCCACTGTCGTCATCCTCCCCCCTCCCTCTCCCACTGTCGTCATCCTCCCCCCTCCCTCTCCCACTGTCGTCATCCTCCCCCCTCCCTCTCCCACTGTCGTCATCCTCCCCCCTCCCTCTCCCACTGTCGTCATCCTCCCCCCTCCCTCTCCCACTGTCGTCATCCTCCCCCCTCCCTCTCCCACTGTCGTCATCCTCCCCCCTCCCTCTCCCACTGTCGTCATCCTCCCCCCTCCCTCTCCCACTGTCGTCATCCACCCCCTCCCTCTCCCACTGTCGTCATCCACCCCCTCCCTCTCCCACTGTCGTCATCCTCCCCCCTCCCTCTCCCACTGTCGTCATCCTCCCCCCTCCCTCTCCCACTGTCGTCATCCTCCCCCCTCCCTCTCCCACTGTCGTCATCCTCCCCCCTCCCTCTCCCACTGTCGTCATCCACCCCCTCCCTCTCCCACTGTCGTCATCCACCCCCTCCCTCTCCCACTGTCGTCATCCACCCCCTCCCTCTCCCACTGTCGTCATCCACCCCCTCCCTCTCCCACTGTCGTCATCCACCCCCTCCCTCTCCCACTGTCGTCATCCACCCCCTCCCTCTCCCACTGTCGTCATCCACCCCCTCCCTCTCCCACTGTCGTCATCCACCCCCTCCCTCTCCCACTGTCGTCATCCACCCCCTCCCTCTCCCACTGTCGTCATCCACCCCCTCCCTCTCCCACTGTCGTCATCCACCCCCTCCCTCTCCCACTGTCGTCATCCACCCCCTCCCTCTCCCACTGTCGTCATCCACCCCCTCCCACTGTCGTCATCCACCCCCTCCCACTGTCGTCATCCACCCCCTCCCACTGTCGTCATCCACCCCCTCCCACTGTCGTCATCCACCCCCTCCCTCTCTCGTCATCCACCCCCTCCCTCTCTCGTCATCCACCCCCTCCCTCTCTCGTCATCCACCCCCCTCCCTCTCTCGTCATCCACCCCCTCCCTCTCTCGTCATCCACCCCCTCGCTCTCTCGTCATCCACCCCCTCGCTCTCTCGTCATCCACCCCCTCCCTCTCTCGTCATCCACCCCCTCCCTCTCTCGTCATCCACCCCCTCCCTCTCTCGTCATCCACCCCCTCCCTCTCCCGTCATCCACCCCCTCCCTCTCCCGTCATCCACCCCCTCCCTCTCCCGTCATCCACCCCCTCCCTCTCCCGTCATCCACCCCCTCCCTCTCCCGTCATCCACCCCCTCCCTCTCCCGTCATCCACCCCCTCCCTCTCCCGTCATCCACCCCCTCCCTCTCCCGTCATCCACCCCCTCCCTCTCCCGTCATCCACCCCCTCCCTCTCCCGTCATCCACCCCCTCCCTCTCCCGTCATCCACCCCCTCCCTCTCCCGTCATCCACCCCCTCCCTCTCCCGTCATCCACCCCCTCCCTCTCCCGTCATCCACCCCCTCCCTCTCCCGTCATCCACCCCCTCCCTCTCCCGTCATCCACCCCCTCCCTCTCCCGTCATCCACCCCCTCCCTCTCCCGTCATCCACCCCCTCCCTCTCCCGTCATCCACCCCCTCCCTCTCCCGTCATCCTCCCCCTCCCTCTCCCGTCATCCTCCTCTCCCGTCATCCTCCCTCTCCCGTCATCCTCCCTCTCCCGTCATCCTCCCTCTCCCGTCATCCTCCCTCTCCCGTCATCCTCCCTCTCCCGTCATCCTCCCTCTCCCGTCATCCTCCCTCTCCCGTCATCCTCCCTCTCCCGTCATCCTCCCTCTCCCGTCATCCTCCCTCTCCCGTCATCCT